>CM021108.1:139028247-139398804 GCA_007115665.2 Sequoiadendron giganteum | reverse complement strand
AGGGTTTAAGGGTTGAGGGTTGAGGGATTAAGAGGGTATAAGGGTTGAGGAATTATGGTTTAAGGGTTGAGGGTTGCGGGTTCAAGGATTAAGAGGGTATAGGGTAGAGGGATTAGGGTTGAAGGGTTGAGGGATTAGGGTTTATGGATTAAGAGGGTATAGGGGTAGAGGGATTAGGGTTTCATGTGGTTGAGGCTGAGGGTTCATGATTAAGAGGGTATAGGGCAGGAGGGATTAGGCTGAAGGGTGGTTGAAGGGTTCAAGGTTCATTAAGAGGGTATAGGGGTTGAGGGATTAGGGTTTAAGGGTTGAGGGTTCAAGGATTAAGAGGGTATAGGGGTAGAGGGATTAGGGTTGAAGGGTTGAGGGTTCAAGGATTAAATGGGTATAGGTGAAGAGGGATTAGGGTTGAAGGGTTGAGGGTTCAGGGTTCAAGGATTAAGAGGGTATAGGGGTAGAGGGATTAGGGTTGAAGGGTTCAGGGTTCAGCGTTCAGGGATTAAGAGGGCATAGGGGTAAAGGGATTAGGGTTGAAGGGTTCAGGGTTCAGGGTTCAGGGTTTAGGGATTAAGATGGTATAGGGGTTGAGGGATTAGGGTTTAAGGGTTGAGGGTTCAAGGATTAAGAGGGTATAGGGGTAGAGGGATTAGGGTTGAAGGGTTGAGGGTTCAAGGATTAAGAGGGTATATGGGTAGAGGGATTAGGGTTGAAGGGTTGAGGGTTGAGGGTTGAGGGATTAAGAAGGTATAGGGGTTCAGGGATTAGGGTTTAAGGGTTGAGGGTTGAGGTATTAAGAGGGCATAGTGGTTGAGGGATTAGGGTTTAAGGGTTGAGGGTTGAGGGTTCAAGGATTAAGAGGGTATAGGGGTAGAGGGATTAGGGTTCGGGGTTCAAGGATTAAGAGGGTATAGGGGTAGAGGGATTAGGGTTGAAGGTTTGAGGGTTCAAGGATTAAGAGGGTATAGGGGTAGAGGGATTAGGGTTGAAGGATTGAGGGTTGAGGTATTAAGAGGGTATAAGGGTTGAGGGATTAGGGTTTAAGGGTTGAGGGTTGAGGGTTCAAGGATGAAGAGCGTGGGTAGAGGGATTAGGGTTGAAGGGTTGAGGATTGAGGGATTAAGAGGGTATAAGGGTTGAGGGATTAGGGTTTAAGGGTTGAGGGTTGAGGGATTAAGAGGGTATAGGGGTTGAGGGATTAGGGTTTAAGGGTTGAGGGTTGAGGGTCTCTCTTTCTCCCACTCTCCCCCTCTCTCCCTCCCTCTCTATCTCCATCTCTCCCACTATCTCTTTCTCCCCCTTTCCCTCTCCCTCTCCCTCCCTCTCTCCCTCTTTCTCTCCCACTCTCTCTTTCTCCCCCTCTCCCTCTCCCTCCCTCTCTCCATCTTTCTCTCCCACTCCCTCTCTCCCTTTTTCTCTCCTACTCTCTCTTTCTCCCACTCTCCTCCTCCCTCTCCCTCTCCCTATCCCTCTCCCTCCATCTCTCTCCCTCTCTCTCTCCCACTCTCCCTCTACCTCTCTCTCTCTCTCTCACACACACACACTCACCTCTATCTCCTCTACTATAAGGGTGCAAGGGACAACTATAGAATTAGGATAGAGGGTAAAGACAAAGAGGGAGAAAAGAAATATACTAAGAAAACCATATTTCACATAACGTGCTTGTGTTATAACGCGAGTGCGTGTTGTACTCCACTAAAAAGGTAAAAACATCTATATACCCCTGATTTCAAGGCCAACAGTCTGCATATTCCCCTCGTTCTGCGCGTGCTCCGACAAAAAGTGGCTTTTTGATGATGTTGTGAAGTGTGCAAGCATGTTTTTCACATTCCATCACCTTTTCCATGATCTTTCTACCACCTTTGCATGAAATAGCAGAGTTTCCACATTGAAAGACATATAATATCAATTGAAGTTTGAATTCCATTGAAAACTGATATACAATTGAAGTTTGGAGGGGAACAAGATTTTGAACAAGTCAAATTATTGTGGAGTTTGAAGAAAGAAGAATCTAAGGCTACGTAATTGGGTTGAACTCCTCCATTTGAAAGTTTGGTTTTTTAGGTATGTGAAGTCTTTACAAATTTTCTTTCATTATATTATGGCTTGCTTTCATTTATTTGTATCATTATAACCTTAGGTTGTCAATGCACATTTTAAATTACCATATATACACAATTATATACACTTGCCAATTACTATTTTACACTTGATGCAGAACATCTACTAGGATCCACAAATCATCAAGGGTACTTCTGCCCCTAAATTAAATTGAAGAAGATCAACAAACAAACTCAATCATCTTTTCATCAAAACATTAGAACTTGGTTTCAACTCTTTGTCAAACTCAAAAAAATAGATTAACCATCATAAAATTGATTGTAGCATAGCATAAAGTTGATTAGAAACTCAGAACCATTCACCAAAATTCATCCTTTAATACGAATCCAAGCCTCTCCCATTCCTTCAAAGGGTCCAAACACCTTCCAATACCTCTGCACAAACTGATGCAGTACAAAGGAAGAAATCAACACCTTTCTTGACACACTTATTCAATTATATTTCCCTTCACAAAACATTTGATTCGTATACTCAAATTAGCATTAAGAGTTCCCTATTCCTTTTAAGGACTTTCAAAACACCTTGAAAATCTTGAAAATAACTTATTACAATCAACTAGGTTCCTCAAAACATCAACCAATGATTAGTTCATTCACAAGTTGTTTTAAATCTTCCATAATGGCACCATCGTTTATAAACACAAAATATAATTCTTAAGGCACAACCAAACCATTATTTGCTTAAAAAATCTTTGTTTGAGTTAGTACAACAAAAATGAAACCTTTCAGAAGTTTTCCCTTACACACAAACTTAGTTCCTTTGTTCACTATCCACATTACTAGTAGCCAAGCATCTGCAAACTGTCACATGTATCTCCCAAACCATGCACACACTTTAGACTGTGATACTCATTTTTGATGCAGAGTTAGAGGAACCAAAACCATTGAAGATGTCAAATTTCCTTCAAGAGGCATCTAACAAGATTAAAAAGGTCTAATGGACCAATCTCAGCACTCCTCCAAGCTGGACAACAAACATAAACACTATTTCCCACATTTCACCCTTGGAATCTAGTTACTGTGCAAAACCAGTTTTGGGCCCTTAACTCCAAAACTTTCCAAAACACTAGGAAAATAAAATAATGATTCTAGCACCCATTTGAGATTTGCAAGACATACCTTAACCCATCACATGACTCCTTTGGGACAACTTTAAGAAAACTAACCTTTTCACTATTTTAGGTCGTCAAGTAGGCTAATTTTACAAAAGAACTACCCTTAGATCCTCACACCAGACTTCCAAACCCAAAAATAGTATTTAATAAGGTCTCCAAACAAGATATTTTCTAGGTCTTAGGACCTTACCCACTCAACTAGGCTTCCAATACAAAAACCCCCATTTTTCAATGCAAAGAGGGAGGGTTTATAGAAACTCCTATACCCAGGCCTTCCCAGACCATTCCAAAGAATCAAACATCTTCAAAATACCCTGCAAAAGGTCAAAAGTTCATTACATAGACCACTCCTTCAACACTTTTTTAAAATCACTCCTTGGTTCCTCAAATTCTCATGGAAAAGTGCTTGTTTCAGCCTAAGAACCCCATCCCATTGTCATTAGTTTCATTCCAAGGCATGTTCAACAATAAAAGACCCTACTCTAACAATTTAAATGCCATCCCACCGAGAAAAAAGTCATAACAATAGGTGGGATGGTCATTTCATAATTAAATCCTACTCAAACCCTTGACTGGCTTGAAATGAGCAGTTTCATAAAATTGGCAATTGCTCCCTTCAAACGTACTATTAAGCCTCGGAACTAATGAATTAGAGAGTTAAGACATGTGCCTACAATATTATATTATTTTTATATCAAGGGGAGGTTGTATAGATCCGTACAAGTGTAGGAAAGTCCAAAAAAACTAGTGAATTTCTAGAAAACAACATTTTTTTATCAAAAAAATGGATTTTAAAATGAACAAAAATACTCCCTTCGAACCAATGGAGGTTGTTTAAACCTTTTTCAATGACAACAAACTCCCCCAAATTCCTATAACTAACAAACAACCACCTTTGAAAGCTCGTATAACCAGTACATGGAAAATGTCTTTAATGACCCTCTTACAACATGAAGATACCCAAAATTGAATCAAATTTCAAAATGAAAGCATAGATTGTCAAGGTGCTCCTACACCAAAAACTTATCAACTACTCACAATTCCATTCACTCATTAGTTTTTAGAACCACCGTCATGGTTATTCACTTTTAGTTAGAAATGTGCTCTGGCTAGCCTAGTGCTTCCATAGTTTGTACACATTTCTGTACATGCTAGGTTAAATTTTGTACACAATGATTGTAAGTATTATTTAAATGAAGCCTTCAATGACATATATTTTTCAATTAACTTGAATGGATACATTTTTTAGGAACTAATATTCATCTCATTACCATGGTACAGATAAAATTATCCACCATGCCGAAGAGAAAGACAAAGAGGAAACTAATAGACGAAGAGAACGAAACCTTGAAAGAAAAGGAGAGAGTTCGGGTGGCGGCATATCGTGAAAAGAAGAAATTGGAAACGATTGATGAAAACAACCCAATTGTAGAGGAACCTCAACCGTCAAAAAGAGAACGGGAATTGGAAGCACAACAAGCATGAATGCAAAAGCATCATCGTAAGACAGATTCAGATACTGTAGTTGGAGACACACCCTCTATGACAAGTGAATATGAAGGGACACCATTAAGCACAATTGAATATGGAGGGAAACCATCTAGCACAAGTGAATATGGATGGACACCATCTACTGCAAGTGAATATGGAGGGACACCATGTACTGCAAATGAATATTGTTGGACACCATCCAACACATCTCAAGTGGAGAGTACATCATCACTCAAAATTGATGAAGAAGGTATGCCATCATTCCCATGTGAACCTCAAGGTATGTATTCTTCTCCACCCTCAATCGAAGGTATGCAATCTAGCCCACCTCAATTAAATATTGATGAAATTCCTAATGTTGAGATGTGTGTACCTAGGAGAACACCACCAAGAATTTTGCGTAGAAAGCCAAAGTATTTGATTAATATTGATGATGAGATTTTGCAGCACATGGAAGGTAAGATTTCAACACGCACTTGTAGAAGATATGCTGATAATATTTGGGAACAATTCTTTGAAAGGCTAAGTGAGACTGCAAGATGTCAACTATTTATTGAAATGATGCCGGGTGTAAAGTATAGGAACATCATGAAGACTCTTGGGTTGAGAACATCGAATGTATCGAGTGAAGACACTATTGAGAAGAATCTAATGGATGCTTATGAGAGTGTGGGTAAGACCTCATGCTCAAAGGATAGTAATGTCACCTGATGTGTCATTACATCGACTTTGGTAAGCTATCAAACAAAGAGAGCTTGTCTAATTAAAAAGACTAGTGAACAAACGAGAATTAGTCAAAATTTTTTATCAAGAGCCATTCAAAGGCGACAAAGAATTGAGTGCAATGATACAAATGAATTATGGGCATTCTCGGGGAGACTGTCACGAAAATATAAAGAAGTTGTTGAAGCCTTGAGAACACTAATTGAAGAGTATTGAAAGAATAAAACAAGGCCATCTCTGAATCAAAGGGATGTGGTAAGAAGGAGAATCGGTAGTCAGAATCATGAGCCACATCCAAAGCATTTTTTGGATATGACTCAAACCCAATTTTTTCAGAAATTTGAAAATGATTATCCTCAAATTAGTATTTCTCAAAGATTTTTTGAACTGCTTAAAAATTTTTATGTCAAGATAAATCACACACGCACTACTTGTTGTTGTAGACTACATATTGAATTTTCTAACCATTATGATGTTTGTTGTTCTATATGTTTAGATTTGCATACTAATGATGTTTTGCAGGATTGTGGCATAGAAGCCCCACCAAAATCTTCAAGAGAGTTCTTATGAAAAAAATTATGCAAAATAGAGGATGGCCAGATATTCTATAGGACAACATGCTTGGATGGTTCATGCAAGCACTACGGTGGCTTCCAGCATATGCCAGTATGTCAACATATGGAAAGCACGGATGAGGTGGGACAAAAACTAGTAGAGTTTGAGAAGTATACAACAGTGGCATATGCTACAAAAGATGGGTCTCAAGCAAAAAGGTGTGATTTGGTTATTGAGAAGATTCCAGTGCACCAATTTATGACCACATTTCGTGACAGTAAACTATCTAAGTATGCAATGCATACCCATAGAGCCCATGGTTGGACACGCAATTCAAGCTATGCAAGGACACCTTTCCAGTTGGAAGCATAGTATCCCTGGTTGACTTTGCAGAGAACTAAACTCTACAACCACAACATGAGGTGCAGTCACAGTATTACAACTCCACACAAGTTTCGATATTTGTGCACATAACATTCATTCATGCATCTGATAGTACAAATGAGCAAAGGAAGGTATTGAGGGAGTACCACTTTTACATTAGTGATGATCACACACATTCTCTAGAGTTCGTACAAGGTTGCTTCCAAATTTTTTAGAGTGGTTTGGCTCAGAGGGGCATAAAATACAATCAACATATAATATGGTATGATAACTATGCAGCACAGTTCAAGAACTTGTGCATGTTCTATTGGTTGTGCAGGATGCATGTCATTACAGGTGTTCAACATATGTGGAACTTTTGTGAGGCCGGACATGGAAAGGGGGAGGATGATGGTGCAGGAGCATGCGTGAAAAGAGCATTAGCATGAGAAGAGTTAAAGTATAAAGACAATGCAAAGTTGACAGATGCAAAATCAATCGTCGAGTGGTGTAATGCTTTGATGGGTCCAGGTAATGAAGGTACGTCTTCAGTTCATAGATTTTTTTGGTTGATGGATGATACTAACATTGCACCTTATGAAGACTGTTGTACACTAACAGGATCGAGTGAGGTACACTCTTTCCTTAGCTCAAATGCAGGTTCATGAAGTATCGATACACAAAAGATGGTATTCTTTTGTTCTTCATGTACAATGCAAGCCTGGAATGATTGTGAGTCAGGGGAGTGGGTTGACAAATGGTTCACAAGTTGTCTTAGCCCACTTCACATGAATCACCCTCCGATGACATTGGAACTAACACAGATGGAATCATCAGTTGACTTTGACCATGTATCAGATCTAGTTCAACCAAGTGATATATCTACTTTCTTAGTTGTTGAAATTCCATATCGTTATCTTACTTTGTACTGTATTCGTAATGTTGACAAATTTCAAGAGGTTTTTTGCACATATCAATGTAGGGCATGTTTATGCAGTTATTGCAGATGAAGACAATGAAGAGGGAACAGACTATTACTTGTGTCATTGTGTTGAGACCCAAAAAAAATGGAGGCCCCAGTTATAGATGGAGAAAACATCGAATACCCTACAGGCTCAGTTGTGGTTACTGGAACATGGCTTAGAAGGTACCCACATTCAAGTGTTAAACATTGGCTATTTCAGGACTTTGACATGCATCGTAAGATTCTTCATTACTCGAACCTTGTCGTGGCATCCAATGTTCATTTGACCAAATATGGGGGTATACCTTTGAACAAGATGTTATGGAAGGTCCGTGAGTCTGACCATGAGGTAATACTTGACACAATAAAGAGTAGAGAAGACCCAGATGGTTCGTTGGATTAATTTGTAAGTATATATGCACATTGGTTCTTATTAATTTATAATTGTATGCACATTAATTTGTTTGATGCCAATGCTATCATCTTCTTTTACAGTGATTGGTGTCCCCTTGCAAAAAATGCAGATATATGAGCCATCCAAGAGAATGTCAACCAAAAAAGCAATGCAACATCCTTATTTTGATGCCTGCATGCAAGATCTGTAAGTGCCTTCCATCTATTTTTATTTCATTTCCATTTTGGATGCTCTTTATTTTTCTCTTTTACTTTGCGTATTTGTAAGTAAACTACTAAAAATTGATTATCTTTTCTTGCAGAAAATATTGATATAAGAGCCATCAAAGAGAATCTCAGCCAAAAACGCAATGCAACATCCTTATTTTGATGATCTTGACAAATCTAAATTTTGATTTCAAGCCATTATAAAAGAGCCTGTGAAGCTTAGCGAGGGAATCTCAAGTTACTCATTTGAAGTTAACCTCATAATGAGCACCTATGATGTAGACATTTAAAGAGAATCTCAAATGTATGAGTGACATTGTAAAAGATCTATGAGAATGAAGTGCCTGAGGCATTATAATAAGATTTAATTACATAATGAGATATACTTAAATATTGTAAGGTTTGAGTTCATGTTTGTTGTAGTGGCACCTTGTTCTGTAAATGCCTTGAATAGGAAAATTTGCAAACTTTGAATTTTGAAATGTAAACAATGTGAAAAAGGTCATATAAACAATTTGCAACTTTTTTTATGCAACTCATGTGACCAAGTGGACTATTCCAGCACGTCCGAATAGGTATTTTTATGCTAGGCATGGTCCTCTTTCGCACCGAAACACATAGAATCACTCCGAGCTATGTTCCACCGGATTGATCCCTTAAGGGTCCAAAGTGCAAAATGGCTGCAAAATTCAGCATTTTATTACTTGGATACCATAAAACTTAGAAACTTCTCATCTAATCCTATAGGATCATGTTGGGCCCCTCTAGAAAAACCTCTCTCGGTTTTGGCTATCTCAGAGTGGTTTTCTCATGGCAGCGGATTTTCACTTGATAGAAAAAGTGTCAAATTCAAGTTGTGCAAAGTTTCAAAGTGGTGCAACTTTCACTCTGCAACTCGTATGACCAAACTAACTATTCCAACACGTCCGAATAGGTATTTTTATGCTAGGCATGGTCTTTTTTCACATCGAAACATGTGGAATCGCTTTGAGCTACGTTCCACCGAATCGATCCCTTAAGGGTCCAAAGTGCAAAATGGCTGCAAACTTCAGCATGCTATTAATCAAATACCGTGATTCTTAGAAACTTCTCATCTGTCCTATAGGATCCGTTGAGTCCCTCTACAAAAACCTCTCTTGGTTTTGGATATCTCGAAGTGGTTTTCCCGTGGTGGCGGATTTTCACTTGATGGAAAAAACATCAAATGCAAGCAGTGCAAAGTTGCAAAGTGGTGCAAATTTCGTTCTGCAATTTGTGTGACCAAGCAGACTATTCCAACGTGTCTGAATAGGTATTTTTATGCTAGGCATGGTCTTTTTTCACACTGAAACACGTGGAATCGCTCTGAGCTACGTTCCACCGGATCGATCCCTGAAGGGTCCAAAGTGCAAAATGGCTGCAAACTTTAGCGTGATATTACTTGGATAACATGATGCTTAGAAACTTCTCTTCTAATCCTACAGGATCATATTGATCCCCTCTACAAAAACCTCTCTCGATTTTGGCTATCTCAGAGTGATTTTCCCGTGGTGGCGGATTTTCACTTGATAGAAAAAGCATCAAATGCAAGCAGTGCAAAGTTGCAAACTGGTGCAACTTTTGTTTTGCAACTTATGTGACCAAGCAGACTATTCCAACACATCCAAATAGGTATGTTTACGCAAGGCATGGTCCTCTTTCACATCGAAACACATGGAATCTCTCTGAGCTATGTTCCACCGGATCGATCCCTGAAGGGTCCAAAGTGCAAAATGGTTACAAACTTCAGCATGCTATTAATTGGATATTGTTACACTTAGAAACTTCTCATCTGATTCTACAAGAAGGTGTTGGGCCCCTCTAGAAAAACCTCTCTCGGTTTTGGCTATCTTGGAGTGGTTTTCTCGTGGCGGCGAATTTTCACATGATGGAAAAAATGTCAAATTCAAGCTGTGCAAAGTTGCAAAGTGATGCAACTTTCGCTCTGCAACTCGTATGACCAAACTAACTGTTCCAATGCGTCCGAATAAGTATGTTTATGCTAGGCATGGTCTTTTTTTACATTGAAACACGTGGAATCACTCTGAGCTATGTTCCACCAGATCGATCCCTGAAGGGTCCAAAGTGCAAAATGGCTGCAAACTTTAGCATGATATTACTTGGATAATGTGATGCTTAGAAACTTCTCATCTGATCCTATAGGATCGCGTTGAGCCCCTCTACAAAAACCTCTTGTTTTTGGCTATCTCAGAGTGATTTTCTGATAGTGGCAGATTTTCACTTGATGGAAAAAGCATCAAATGTAAGCAATGCAAAGTTGCAAACTGGTGCAACTTTCGTTCTGCAACTTGTGTGACCAAGAGGACTGTTCCAACACATCCAAATAGGTATGTTTACGCTAGGCATGGTCCTCTTTCACACCGAAACATGTGGAATCACTCTGAGCTAGGTTCCATCGGATCAATCCCTTAGGTTGGAGGAGTCTAAAGTTGCAAATTTGTAAGTTGCTTAAAACAAATTTGAAATGCAACGGTTACTTGTTTTGAAAGTTGGTTTTTAGTTAGTTGAGGGAATGGATCAGTTAGGCAAGGGTGTAAAACACTATGTAAAGCCTTGAGAGGCTTGAATGGAGGTTGTTGATAAACTTTTGGAGAAGATAAGATAAGAATTATTCACATTGTTCTCTATTTTTTAGATTTGTTATACAAACTTGTTGATCCCGTACTTGATACGACCTCCAGCTTCCTATACGATCCCAAGGCTGACATGGATTGAAAGAGGGTTGAGTTCATAAGAACCCATCTCTCATGATAATGAATGACCCACTTAGCACTCATTGCATGTAGGTGATGCTCACAGAGGTGAGGCACTAGGCCTTCCCAGGAGGTCACCCATCCCAGTACTACTCCAGCTCAAGCGCTTAACCATGAAATTTTTTCCCCAAGGTTAAGCCCACTTAGCTTGCAACCCCATTTGCAAAACCTTCAACAAGTGTTGTGCCTTATGAAACATTCATTATAGAGCCCCTTTAGCTCATCAATTGATAAGTAGGAGGTATTTTCTACAATGTGTCAAATTGTGATATTGCTATCAGGATTCAATTGTGTAGTTTTCAAGTATAAAAGAGAATAAGAAGGGAAGATCAGGGTAATCAATTTGCGGACTTATTTTTATTATTGAATTACCTAGTGTGGGATTGGTCTATATGAGAAAAAAAATATAATATGGGAGTATACGTTTCAAGCATATAATCTGGAAAGGACTCAAAGTTAGATGCATGAGTACAAAGTATCGATGAGGAAACGCATCCCAATTCTCAAGGCCTATATATCAATGATAGGCAGATTTATATTCAAAGCTAGCACATGATTTTAATTGATTAATTAGAAACAACTATTATATTTATTTATCAAATTTCCATTATCAAATTAATATTTGAATTAGATTTCATATTCAGAATTTATTTCATTTATAATTTGGGGACTCTGTTATCTATCTTAATAATATTAGATGACAACCTTTGTCAATCCAATAAGAAATAAATTAAAAATTTATTGATCTAGAGGTCGAGTCATTACAGTGGTATTAGAGCGAATGAACCTGCTAGCCATTGGGTATTGCAACAAATTGACTTTCCATTAGAAGCATGGCAACCGATGATAGTGGTTGGTATTACTCAAGAAGGATGAACATCTTAAAGACATTTACGGAAATCGGGACAAGTAACCTTCTTGTGGACTTAGGGCTGCAATATTTGATCTACAACATGTTCCACCATTTCTTCAGTAGGATCAAGAACACACATAATGAAGGTGTGTTTGCATTCATGAAATATTATGGTTTGAACTATCCAGAAGAGTGATGTTTTATCTCGACCACCCATATCTATACCATGGTTTGTTTGGAAACAAGGATGGGTTCTCTCTTCATCGGCATATACATTATTCCTCGATGTGTTCACACAATGTTACAAGACTTGGACTCACCTCGGACTTGACAAGCCAATTTTTGACTTGGACTCGGGCTCAAAGCCCAGACTTGACAAATAGAAAAACCTAAGAAATTCAAAGATTTTTAAGGATTTAAAACTTGTTTCATGCACCCTTTAATAAATAAACCTTAAAGACACAATAGCATCATCAAATAGAAATTACTATGATCCCATACACAAACATACATCAATCACATAAGTATAAGCACCGATAAAAGATATTTGTATTAACATAGAAAATACCTTGAATACACGTAACTCATAACTATTGAACCATCAATTTAGAATACAAATATGGATAGGCATCGATAAAAGATATTTGTATTAACCAAATAGCCATGTAGGCATACATCAATATATTTCGATATAAGTATGAAATATATGTACAAAATAGCTATATAGGCTTACGAGAATGCCATATAGGCATACAATGTCAAATATGTCCAATAAAAAATATGTACAAATCTGCCATGTAGGCATACAACATTGCTCTCCATGCCCTGGAAATAAAATCTTTCCCTTTCCTTTTCGCTCGGATGGTGATAGGTCTGTCACTCATTTTTGTTGCGCTCGTGGAGTGCTCCTGCTACTCCTCCTAGGGTTTAGTTCCTGGTGAAGTTTTAACTGTTACAATAAGCAGTAAAGATATGAATATATAGAAATTACATTGTAAAAAATGATATATTTGACAAAATAATCACTTACAGCCATCTCACGATCTCTCTCCATGAGGGAAATATTCGCACGCCCATGCTCAGGCATGCTCAAGCCCTATATAAACCATACAAATAGAAATTAAACTACGTGAATCAATAATGGTTTGATTTTTCACTAACTAACATCTATAACAACAAATGTAAATTGAAATTTACTAGTTTGCCTCATACCTCTTCTGTCAGAGCCATCAAGGATTGTATAGCAGATGTCACACCAATATCCATTGCCCTTGTCACATTCAGAGGTGTATCATCTCGCAACAACTGGAAATAAAACAATAAAATATTCAACGTAATCAACGATGTGCATATAAACTACACAAATATATTAAGTACTTGATTCATTAGTTAAGCTCTTTATTCTATTACCTGCGTGAAGGTTTGAGTAAATCCACTGCCACTAGGAAGTGTTCCATCAAAACCTCCAATATTAGTTTGTGCAACATCCAAAATCGCATATTAAATTACCATTCATAAAACAATGCTATTAACATGAAATAAATTTATAATTGTTTACTAGTTACATACCCTAGCGATAGGTGTACTGCAAAAATAGCTTGGTGGGGGGCCGGTGTATCTAGTCTCAACACTGTGACCCTGAAATTTTATTAAAATCATAAAACATTTTTAGTTAATCTTTCATTTCAAAATCGAAATTTAATAAATTAAATTCAATGAACACATGCACTAACTTTTACCTGACTATCAATGCCATATGCCTCATGTAAAATGTCAGCTGCCCTCTCCATCTCCATAGCTACAGACGGATCTTGCGTACCAGTCTCCTGAGTGTCGGTGGGGTCATATGAACAAGTAGCCCCGCAAGATTGACACACATGTGTTCAAAGGCCACCACTCGAAGACTCCCTTGGATGGCGCTATAGAATAGGGCTAGTATGATGGATGACACTCTGGGTCAAAGTGTTAATTGCCTACAATGTCTCTACGTCAGCACTTTCCCTCGTGACAGAAGGCATAACAACGTGCTCATGAGGTGGCCTAGTGAGAGCTTGTCTACCTTGTCGCATAGGATCCGGCTGTGCACCAGGTCTATCCTAAGTTGCCCCCCAACCTCTCCCCTGGAAATCCCTCATATCAAAATAATTTGGGATTTTGTTCAATATGAACTCACTTATAGTTTCTTAAGGAAATATTGCGGGACCTCGCAATTCTTGCACGGTGGGTAATCGAAGACCATGTACCACCTATCATAAAACTGGTCCCTAATCTGTTGGTGGTGGCACCAATGGATAAGAAAACTCTTCGCATTGAAGGTAATATTTTGATTTGTGCGTGGGTCGGTGAATAATGAGCACAAATCACCTTTTGTAATTTTTAAATCCTTCACATCCTTGTATGATAGTTTATTGGCATAATAATCCCTAGCCGCCTGCCTCCTATCTTGCCATCTAGTTATTTGTTTGCTAATTGAATCTACATTTTTTAACATATCTTTTAATGAATTTGCTAGGGTCATTCTTTCTGTGGTTGAACCATTTGGATCACTCAACCTACTGATCAAATCCTCAATTCTGTTTTTGTTGTTCTCAATTTCACTCATTAAATTTTGTTGAGTGCTAGGAGGGGGTTGAGTCATTGGTGGAGGAGGTTGATGTTGTGGTTGATTTTGATCTTGAGGATTTGGTTGGTGTTCCTGTTGAGGATTTTGAGGGTTTGCAGGTTGATTTGTATCTCCTAAATATTCAAACAAATAGATATCAAATTCAACCTAAAACTAACTAATTCAAAACAAAAACCATAGAATCCTTACCTCTCACAGCTCTTCGTCGTCATAGCGCCATTGTTGCAAAGAAATAGGGATTGTTGGTGAAGAAATTTGTTGAAATTCTCCTCCTAGAACGCGAGTGTGAAATTGTGGTGGTTTTGGCCGCGGCTGCAAAAAAAAACAGTCAAAATCCTAATGAGAGATTTGCATTTCTTTTTTTTCTTTTAACAATCAATAACGTGAGCGCGTTATAACACGCTCACATTATTGGTTTGTAGTTGTTGAGCCTCAGGCTCGGCATAATGAGCCATAACGCGAGCACGTTATAACGTGCTCGTGTTATGGTTTTCCAAATATTTTTTTGGTGGGTGTCCACGAAATTGCTACCCATTTCCATGCACCCACCCATTTATCTGATTCCTCTTTGAAAAATCTTTTAGAGGACCACTATCCTTTATCCAATATCATACACACACTATTTTATCAATCCTTGTAGACCTAGGATTTGATATTCATGTAGTTTGATTTTAATTTGTTGTTCTTAGTCCAAAATGCATGGCAAAGAGCACACCTTTTTCCAATCTCCATTTTCTATATGATTGTCCATGAAGCTCAAAGGACCAAACTAGGAGCTTGACCATTCTTGGTAAGCTCCCAAGCAATCCCAACCATATTTTTTGTTCTAGCTATAAATATTTGGAATACTTCAACAATATAGAGGTTTCATTTTCTTTTTTCTTTTCTATTGTGATTTTATTATTATTCTAGTTAGTTTAAATTAATCTTTGTATCTGTTGGAACACAACAATTTACTAAGAGGGGGGGTGAATCAGTAGATATTAAAATTTTAACCCTTTTAACCTTTAGAGCCGACTGACTTCATAAACACTTAATGTGAAAATTGAAACATGAAATACAAAAATTTAAACAAGCACACAATCTAACAACTCATAACACAAGACATACGTGGAATTTAACTCAATATGGGAAAAACCACGGTGAGAAAATGTTGCTAGGAGCTACTATCCTAATCTAGCCTCACAAAGAAACCTTATGTTACAAATTTTAAGGGCACCAACCCTAAGGAGACACCAATCCCCTATTCTAAGCACTAACTCAGTTATTTGATGGCACCAACTAATCAAATTCACAACATAAAAGATAATTACAATTTGTTCATCAAGAACACAAATCAATGTTACAACTTACTCTGCAACTTCTCACATTTTTGTTGTTGCCTCAACAACTCTCTTCTCTTCTCTACACCCCTCTGGTTCTGCTCTACTCTTCTCCTTTTCCTTTAGTGCATTCTCGATATGCCTCAATGAGCACAATATTTTATGTACAATGCACACCCACTCCCCTTCTACACTCTCACAATTTCATTCCCATCAACAACTTCCTAAAACATCTATTTTTGTGTTGTTCCATATCATTGGTGATTGCCTCGAGATTCTCTACCACATACAGATCTTTAGATGATCTTTTGTTAGGGTTCTGGGAGATCTTCTTCATTGCCATACTCTTGTATTGAGCCGCACAACATTAAATTATGGTGCAAAGAATGTTTTAAGAGTAGCAATCTACTCAACCCTAAGATCAAATAGCATTTAATTTATATTCCTTTGTTCATTTGCTATGATCCGATCTTCATCATCTTAGCAATCTGTGCTATCGCTTAGTAGATCAAATTTTCACCATTGCTCATAGGTGTGGCTAAACAAATTAAATTTGTTCACTAAGTCTGTTACCAATTGAAACCTTGTTTACATAGATTTATCCGTTTGATGTCTTCATATTTGAAACTAGGTCATCGATCCTGTCTCTTCGCGCCATGATCCAATGTTCCTTGTTCATCATCATGCCTTTAAATCATCACCATTAGATGAACCTTCCTTTAAATCTCCATTGTCAATCATGTCCATCTCATATCTCTCCAACTCTTGAGACACCGCCATTCAATCATGTAATGTGAGTAACCTCGACGATGACTGTTAGATCATTCACCCTTCAAATTTGTGTTGTTGATCTCCATTCATCGGGTATCGTTGTAACTCATATGACTTCATGTGTCATTCCCATGATCTGATTACATTCAACAATCATCATCAGATTGATCGTTCTTTAAATCTGCATCATCTAATAAACACACTGTTTGATCTCCACCACTCCCTGCTCTCCCACAAGGCATAAACGGGGTCCCACCACAAGTGCCACGAGCTAGCGGTCACCATCGGATCTTCCTTGGCATGATCACTATCGTTCAACTCCCATCGCAACCATATCATGCATCGCTAAAGCAAATAACCTTTAACTTTCATTACAATGATGTGAAGGCTTTATGCAATGTAACCTCATTCTACCATCTGTCCAAGGTGACATCACACTCCATTATCTTCCACTCATCACCTATCGTAAAAATAATATCATCCTTTGAAGTCATAGCCATGATGTGAAGGACTAAGGCAATAGCCATTGGATTTCTTCCATCCAATCTCGGCTATGGGTGATCCCAAAAAACTGGTTTACAATTCTGTTGAGGAAGGAAAATTACAAAAATGCCCCCATGAAGAAAATTTTGGGTTTTGGGGGGTTCAAACGAACTCATGGTCTGAGCAAACCGAGCGAACCCCCATTTGAGCAAACACTATTCAATTATGGGACACACATTTTTCACATTTCCATAATGGAAACAAAAGAAAATTTTGAAAAAAAAGGGGGGTTCGCTTGAACCCCCTTCGATCAAACCTCCTTTTTTGCTCAAAACGTCAAGGTTCGCTCATTCGAGTGAACCCCCCTTTTTCCCCCTTCTCCCTCTTTTGCACCAATTTTTTGCAATTTTTTTCCCTTCAAAGCTTGAGTTGAGGATGAAAATGGAGGAGACTTCACAGACCCAGCTGGATGATGGTAGTGCTCAGAACAAGCTATCCATCGAATATAATTTTAATATGTTTTGGTTTTAATATGTATTTTTTACTAGTTTGATTAAACATAAGTTTTTCACCGAAAATCAAGCTCTATGTTCTGCACATGGGGAAAAATAGCAGATTATAAAAAGAAAAGAAAAAATATTAGTGCACTAGATATTGATGTCCCTGATCCAACAAAAAAAATTGAATTTAGATACATACAAAAAAGGTTATGCTTTAGCTAGTGAATCATGTCTAAATTGTAACTAGTTTGACTTTGGAACTTAATTAAGAAAAAAATATTCAATGAAATGCTATGAAACCAATTCCATGCACTAGATATCGTAGTTACAAATCTAAATTAAAAAAAAATAGAATTTTATCCTTCATAGAAAAAAAGTTATGTGTTAGCCAGTGACATCACTCTTTAAAAATGGTGGTTACTGTTTAAAACTAGTTTTCGAAGGAGATGGAAAAAGAAGTGCAATCTGATTCCAAATTTTTTGAAAAAAATATATTTAGAATCTACAGA
Source organism: Sequoiadendron giganteum (assembly GCA_007115665.2). Taxonomy (NCBI): domain Eukaryota; kingdom Viridiplantae; phylum Streptophyta; class Pinopsida; order Cupressales; family Cupressaceae; genus Sequoiadendron; species Sequoiadendron giganteum. The sequence goes on along the minus strand of CM021108.1, from coordinate 139,381,002 downwards.
CAAAATGCCACAAATCACTAGTTTTCATCATCTCCCAATTCCTCACGGTTTAGTCGCTATAGGTGCCTGAAAGTGAAGATTTAGTTAAAAAAATTCAGTTCAATGTCCAGTTTGGCCAAAAATTGTAAACCAGTATTGTGGGATCACCCCCATTCATCGTATATCGCGCAAACACTTCTATGCCGAAGACACCAAATTGCAATGTGAAGGAATAAGGTGATAGCTATTCGATCTTCTATGCATCAACATACATCGTCGGATCTTCATCGTGAACACACAATGCATCATGGAAAGCATATCTTTCCCTGGATTCACAATAGCGATGTGAAGGCAGGTCGCGATGTACATGAATATTGTCAACCGAGAGTGCTAGGTAAATGGGACTAATTATATAATGAGCACAATGGCTTAAGTGACAACTTAAGCAACCGGTAACAACCAACAAGCAGTCACCGACAAAATAGAAAACTTGTTAGAGCGCCATGACTACAAAAACCTAGGGTTTAATTGATAAACCCTAAAATTGACTGAGAGTACAAATAATTCAATTCTGAGTACATCCACCATCCTTTGGACCTACAACTTATGTTTCTAAAAAGCTCTTAGAAAACCCATAACGAATTTGTTGCTTGTTTCACCTTTGTCTTCTGGAATAACTCTCTACAATAGTATGTCAACATTTCATGACATTATTGCAACATTTGTAGAATCATGCTTCTTTCACCAACATTTTGCACCAGCTCTTCCAGACATTGATCCTTTGGTCTTAATGGCATCCAAGCACACCACTAAACTACCTTTTCGCATCATGACACCTTTTGTCATCATCAAACAATCTTCCATTTAGGATCAATTCCATCTCACTTCTGATCTCTTCTTTGACATCAATGACACTCTTACATTAATGCCAACATCCTCCTTTATAGGATTAGCTCCATTACACCTCTAATCTCTCCTTTTGACATCAATAACAACAATATGCCAACAATATCATTTGGTCTCCTCTATTTATTGTTTTTAATGTCCTCGTTTTCTATTAAAATTTTGCAACTTCTCTAGACAATATCACAAGATTGGAATAGTTCAACATATAAGCACTACAATGCATCACACAAACATCCATGCATCACAAAAGAATCTTGGAAAATCAGCTATATATTTTGGTGTCAAGTTTATTTTTTCATACCATTTCCATTTTTACATCTTGTTTGTCATTTCAATACTTCTATTTTCTGTAGTCTACATACTCTCATTACAATTCTTTTTAATTATCTCATCATTTCATTTTTAATGTAATCTAGAAGTTAATTGTAATTTAATTTCTCAATTACAACCCTGTTAACTTTAGAGTCCCTTAAAACAAAACCACCCCTTTCCAAAGATGGATTGCGTCTAGAGGCTCCATCATATTTTAACTTAACAAAGCTCATCAAAGGGGGATTCCATTTCTCACTATATTTTTCTTCTTTGCAAATATTCTTATTCTACTAGTACAACCAAAATTGTTAGCTCTTAGCCCTTGAATGGGTTACACAATACATTTGTTAATATACAATTAAAAACTAGAAAGCTAATCATTAAAAATGTTAAAAAATGAACTCTACACAATTACTCAAATGAGTGTAGCTATTAGTGCCCAAAACCTATTATTGTTGGTTTAGGTATCTCCTTTGTCACTTCGATCTCCCATAGGAGAAAGATGCAAATATCTAAATTATAGTATAAAAAAGAACATTGTAAGAAAGTTTTAAGTACTACAAGACATTATATTGCTACCCAAGAGTTATATGAAGTTAAGACGTTTATGTTCATACAGCCATAAATTATTGTAAGAGTATTTTTACACAAAATAAACTGCATAGTAATTAAATCTAAACTTGGACCCCCTCCGTGTGATCCAATATCAAGACAAATGATAATAAATATCTATCAAAAGAATGAACCATCATCAAGATGAATGATAATAAATCATTAGTAGAATTAATTATCAAACTACTACAAGACAATATTGCTACCCAAGAATTGGATGAAGTTAAGATGTTTATGTTCATGCAATCATAATTTTTTGTAAAAGAACATTTTCACACAAAATAAACTAATTCTCTCTTTGTGATCCAATATCAAAACAAATGATAATAAATGTTATGAAAAAATGATTCATCATCAATCGAAATGATAATAAACCATAAATAAAACTAATAATCAAACTAAAATCCTCTTTTCCTAACAAAAGGGGGATATACAACAATTGGGCTTCTTACACTGTACTTGCCACAGTTCCAAGTTAATGCACCTGCTAGCATGGTTTCCACAGGTAGACCTCCACCGCTAACTTTCACAGTAAAAGACAACTTTTGGTTGACAGATGTGAAAGACAGGGTTTCTGGTGTTACATCGACATCCACTCCAGAGGGTGCAATCACAACAGACTCGTATGTAGAATCTGCAGGTCCTACATTAGTCACTGTTCTGGGAAATGTAACAGAATATGATGTGTTTGCCTTAGGAGTAACCATCATGGAAGGATAGTTGAGTTGCCTCACTCCTCTAAGTTTATTCTTAGTTACATTGGAGGAGCAGGCACTATTGTCTCCTGTCACTAAACGCAATGCTGTAGTGTTGTAACCTTGGCTGCACATCATGTTGATGTAATCATTTACATCTGCATCATACACAAGCCCCGGGTCCATGGCCCTCACTGGATCAATGAGGCCAGACCCATAACCAAATTCTGCATCTTCATTGCCATCGAGCTTATCATTCAAAGGATGAGCTGCAAAACATATTGAATTTAATAAATAAAAAGACGTTTCATCATAAATTTAACAAATATGATTGAAAATTAACATTAGTGATAGCAGATTTTCACAATTCATGTAAATTATTGCTAAAAGTTTTTGCTTTAGATTGTATTGTATTTTTTTTATCAACGTTTCGGATCACATTTCATGATCCATCATCAGAATGAAAATTAACATTTCAAATCACATTTGTGATCCAAGAATTCTTTATATAGATAATTTAAATTATAGCATGAAGAAAAGATACAAAATAATTACTTCGATCAGCATGAAAAGACAAGAACCTATTGGTGATTGTAGATTACAGTAGTCCACATCATCAATATTACAACTATTGATGATTGTAGATTACAGTAGTCCACATCATCAATCTGTAATATGACCATAAAAATGATTTGCGTGATTCTTAAATATCATTTTTGTACTATTTTGGTTCGAGCTCAAGCAAACTTAGACTCCTAGTTTTTCTCAAAAATTAGATTTCCTTTACATGTTATCCTAATTGCACAACCCTGGCAAGCACTGTATCTTATGAACTGTTCATTTCAGAGCACTCTGCCATTTCTACTAGAATTGTTCAATGCTTTTCAAAGAAGCTTTGAACTCTATTTGTGTAACTTCTGGAGATCCTATATCCATCTGTCCTCACAGCTAGTGCATGACATCAAGAAAATTTTAGAATGAAAGTTTGGCTTATAGTATGAATCTCATGGTTTTAAGAAAATTCATCGTTAACAATTTATTGAAGGAAAATTCACCATCGGCAATTCACCGTTATGGAAAATTCACCCACGGAAAATTCACCGCCAAGTAAAATTCATCACCATCAATTCATCGCCATAAAAAATTAACCAGCAATTCACTGCTGCAGAAAATTAATGTGTCCATGACAGTGAATTGCTCCCGGTAAATTTTACTTACGGTGAATTTTCCTTCGATGAATTGAAAACTCCAACTAGAAAAACTGTAAATAGATCTATCTGAGGATGAGATTTCTCTATTATACCTTATTTATCAAATCAACTAGATGAATTATATAGTTCTTTAATTCTATCTAAAAGGATTTTATATTGAAAAGTCATATGATACCTGTGGTCATGAGAGCAGACTTAATAGCAGCAGGAGACCAATCGGGATGAAAGGACTTGACATAGACTGCGGCTGCAGTGGCATGAGGACAGGCCATGGATGTTCCAGAAATTATGTTAAAATCCACAAACCTCGTATCCCCTGAGTCACTTATGAGCGGTGCAACTTTGGACCAAGCAGCCAGAATATTCACTCCAGGGGCAGTGATGTCAGGCTTGTAACAGGAAAATGAGATCAATTAGTTAATGTAATCACACAATACATAAAACAGAGCTTTCGATTGTCAGTTTGGGTTCGAGAATGTCACCTTGAGTAAACTTGGTATAACTGGACTTGGACCTCTGGATGAGAAATAAGCCACTATTGGCGCAACTGCACCATTGGGAGTAACGGTTCTTAATATTTTTGCAAGAGGAGAGCTGCAACAGAATACAGAAACGATTCAAAATTCAAATGAAGAAAAGAGGTTCATTATTGTAACAAAAACTTGATATGCAATAACCAACCTCTTGTAACTCTGTTCAGAATTTTATCAAAATTTCGAAGTGACTGATAAGGTTAGAAATTGGCAGACTTTATTCAGAGTGGACATTATTTTAGGAATTTTGCCTTACCGGTATACAAAATTACATGCCACAAGATTTGGCTATACCAACATGATTATTATCTTATTGCATCCAACAAACTTATTTCAGAGTATCACAGTTAAATTCATGGGTTAGCATGTTAAATCTTAGGTAGTTTTTAGGGATGTATAAAGTTCCTTGGTTGCATTAAAGACCTATCCTTGTTCAAAACTGTTTAAATTGATTAAGTAATCCAATTACCTTGTGGAGTTGATGTAGGACTTTATCTTGTTTACTTCTGCAGTTGGGAACATTGTTGTAGGAAGAAGATACTTTTTTGCTTCCTCAGTTTCTTCCTCAATGAAATCTGAACTTAGTATGACACCAGCTCCTCCAGCTGAGAGCACTACTGAATCCGCATCGAATGAGTCACAAAGCACTATCTTTCCTTTAACTTTTTCAGGATCCAAAGAATCTGAATAACAATTGCTGAGGAATGCATACAGCAAAATCGAGAATTTTGGTTTCAGAATAATATATACCAGTGCGTTCAAAAAGTTTTTAGACAATTATAAAGTGCAAGCAATAAGTCACTTTTTCTTTTAAATCTTTCCCGATATTTTGGAATCAATTTGTCATTTCTTTTTATCAACCATTGATTCCAGAAAGAACACATTGCTTTCTAGAAAGCATTGAAGAAACTAAAACCTCTATGTATGGATATCTGAAAAAATTAGTATGTCACCTTGCATCCTCTGAAGAGTAGCCCCCAGAAATATTGGGGGCATTCCCTGCGTATATTAAAGGATACCATTGCTCTCCCATGGAAAATGTGTTTATAGCTGCTCCCTGTAATAAAACCAACTTTTGTTAGTTCACAGCAAGTAAAAGTTTACAATGTCATTTGGGTGTGTTCAGAAAAACTCTATTTTAAATGAAGGAGAATTTTTGAAATCATCATCTTTTTTTTTAATGTCAATCTTGAAATTTGAAGAAAAACTAATATTTTTTTTTAAATTTATTGTATGATAAATAAACTAAAAGCTTTTAATAACCTCTCCACATTAACACATCCACTAAACGCTTAACTACCAAATTTAACTTTGAAGCCCAAACTAAAAAAATAACTAGAGAGAAAGATAGCCACCAAAAATACTTCCTTAACCGAAACATTTATGTTTTACAAAAAGATAAACTATTATCGTATATGATTACATAACTGTTTCTATCTTACTCAAATAAGCAATTAATAAAACAATTTTTGTATAATTTATTTAAATAACCAGCCATGAGAGGCATATTAGCCTTCATCATAAGCATGTTAAAAAGCATCTTTTAATACATAAGAGCCACAAAAGAAACACATTCATTTGTAACAACTTTGAACATCATTATGTGTAGTAATAACTATTTTTTTAAAGCTTGTTGAAGCCTCTAAGAAAACAGTGGCATATGATCATTTTTATTATTAAGCCAAGCCACATAAAGTGGCGGCTAAAAGCTGCTAGCTTATCCACTTTTAAAAGCCACTAAGTGGCAGTGATAACCATGTTTAAATGCTTTTCAACCAGCATTAAGTCATAATGGATTCAAGCCTTTATAAAAGCATTTTTTATCTATTTTTAATAAAGATTTAACAAGCCACATAATGGCTATTCAAACTACATTCTAATGCCATTTTAAATCACTTAAAAACCAAGGCTCATAAGTGGAAGTCAAACCAAGTTTGGTGGCATATCAAACTGCTTTTTAATACTAAACTTTCTAAAAATATCTACTGAAAATTTTGGTTGTAGCATTGGTAGATGTTAAAAAAGTATTATTATTTCAGTCCATGAATTTTTTGGTGGTGTGTGATAGGGATTCCAAATATTTTTTTCCAATTTCTTTTTTGAGTCATAATAGAGGTCTCTCTTTAGAAGGGATACTCACAACCAACAATATTAGTGTCATGATCAATAATTCTTATGCTCCCCAAAATCTCCAGGATAAGGTAAAAATTTGGTATAATTTGCAAGCTCACAAAGGAACTTCTCCTTAGGATTATCCTCAAGTTATTAGAGGTCACTTCAATGTTATGTTATTGCTAATAAAAAAGGGTCCCTTCTTTAGCCAATCTTCTTCTTCTTCAAAACATTAATCAGCTTTAGTTAATGGATAGCCTTTTTAAAAACGGTTCTTATATTTTGAACAATGAGAGAAATGGGGATGCCTTCATTGTGGAACATTTGGATAGATTTTTGGTCGATAATTCTTGACCTTCTTAACACCTTTGAATTGTGTCTACCATTTTAGAGAATGTGGGTTTAGATCAATGACCTATAGTTCTACAATGGGATGGGGTCTTTAAGCCTCAAAATTCACCTTTTAGATTTTAGCTTATGTGGTTAAAAGAAGATAACTTAAAAGAAAATATTGGATTTTGGTGGTAGGAAGGTAAACCTTATCATGGAACCACTTTGTATGTTTTGTTTCGCAAATTATGTTTTGTCAAATAAAAACTAAAAGAATAAAAAAATTCATTATGTGGTAACGTAATGCAAAGAAAAAGGTTCTTGCTTTGTCTAAGCTAGTGAGGATCCAATGTTTTATTCAAGAACAAGGCTAAAGTATGGATCTCTTAAATCAATATTCTAAACTCTAGAATGTACTCGAAAAATGAGCTTCAAGAGGAAATCATGCGGTACGAAATATTTTGTGCTAAATGGTTATAGGCAAGGAGTGGGAATTTTTCTTGTTTCCGCAACTCTATTGTGGCATAGAAACATATTGTGCTTTCAAGGAGATCTAAAGAAAGGATGGGTCCAAGATTGAATCCATTCAAGATATTCAATTAGAAGTCATTTCTCACTTTTGTGAGTTGTTCAAAGCTCCCACTAATTTCTCTATTGATAGTAGACGTATCATTTTGAATTGCTCAAGTCATCTCCTCTCAAGATAATTCCTTCCTTGATGGCCCTATTTTCATGGAGGGGCTAGAGTATGTGGTCTTTTTGATGAAAAAAGATAAAACCATGGGTCCAAATGGTTTTTCTATTGATTTATTTCAAGATTTATATGCTATTGTCAAAGATGGCATTTTGGAGGCTTCTAAAGAATTGCACACTTCTAGATAAATGTTAAAATCTCTTGATAATTCTTTTTTTGCCTTGATTCCTATGAATGGTTATATTTTAATTTTTTTGATGACTAACCTATAGCTCTATGCAGCAATATTTACAACATATTTTCTAAAGCTATTGGCGAGGGGCTAAAAAGGCTCCTACCTTCTATCATTTTTCTAGAACAATGGAGGGTTTTGTACATGGATGTCAAATCTTTGATGGTATTGTTATTATCTAGGAGGCTATTCACTATATGTATGTTAACAAGAAAAATTTTATGTTCATGAAACTTGATCTTTCAATGGCTTATGATAGGATTTGCTAGAAATTTATAGGAGATATCTTATGTGCCTTTGGTTTTGATGATAACTAGATTCAATGGGCTATGATTATTACATCTCTCCTTCCTTTTCTATTCTTATCAATTATTCCCCCTTTATCATTTTCTATTTTGAAAAGGTCAATGTCAGTGATATCCTCTCTCTTTACATCTCTTTCTCATTTTGGCAAAAGGACTTGGTAAGTTTTTAAGGCAACTCAAGTATTTTGGATCTATTTTTGGCTTTTATATTGTGGAAGGTATGGATCTATTTTCCCATCTTCAATTTGTAGATAGCACTTGTCTAATGAGAAATGCTACTCTTGAGGAAGTGATAGATCTTAGGTGATATCTTGAAATTTATAATTGTGTTTGGTAAACTCTTGAATGAACAACAATTTTATCTCCTCAAGTTATTATTGAGATGTATTATCTCCTCAAGGATCTTAATCTATTTATTTCATGACTTTTATTAGGTCATGGTTCTACTTGTGAGAGTAGGGGGTGGCCATATGCGCAGTGGTTTTTGGGAGTTATCTTGAATCTTCTTGAGAGGTCTAATTCATCCTATTGGTTAGTATGGTTGACATCTTGACGTCTATTGTAAGTAACATGATTAAATGAATAGGAGAGGTAGGATGTCCTCATGTAGAATGGATAAATCATGATATCATCTTCTATACTTTTCTCTTAACACATTGAGACATCGTTCCCCCTAAGTAAGTTGGTCAAGATTAAGTTGGTCATCTCGTTGTAGAAACCATATCACATTGAAGCTATAGTGATCTCAATAGTAGAAGGTGAACATGTTGTTTATGGATTTACTAGACCATCCATCACAAGTAGTTAGGATATATTTGAAGTTATTCATATGGTCTATTATATTGGCATGTATATTGCTCTATTAGATGGTAGGGCTATATGGGTGGTATAGTTAACCTTCTTATCTTACATGAGGTAGTGGTACTTGGGTATGTTGCATAATTGGGAGATACCCTCTTGATGGGTTCTAAGGACCAAGCGAGTGAAGTTATTTGTTGTGATTTTTTCTTGTATGATGAAATGATTGTATTATGTGTATTTTGATTGTTTAAGTGATTTATTTGAATGCTTTAGCGAACTAGTATGAATTTTTTGTTATGTGTACTATTATTTGCTTAGTGTGGGTGTGTGTTTTCTTATATTTCATATTGATTGTATGTTGTGTATTCTTCTTTTCTTAGTGTGTGTTCATGCATTTCACATTAATGTATGTTGTGTGTATTCTTTTTTTCTCAATGTGTGTGTGTTCTTATATTTCACATTGATTGTAAGTTGATTTTGTAAGAGATTTGGTTAGATTTGAGGAATGCGTGTAGTATGGGGTACATGATATTTTATCTTGAGCTATTTGGTTATTTTTAAGACAAATAGCATGAAGAATGATTGTCCTTGTAGTATGGGATGTGAGTACTAATCATTTGGAAGTGTTATGTTCCAATCATTAGAATATAGATGAATAGGTAGGCAAGTGACATGCCATATAGATGACTATGTTGAAAAAAGTAGTAAACAAATCAAAGAAAATGATAAACTTGATTATAGATTTTTTTGTATTAAAGACATATTTGGAAATAAATAGATAAATGTATAGTAATTACACCCATAGCATTCTACAATAGCAGATCATTTAGAGTAATATGTAAAAACAAAATTTTAGTGTATATTTAATATTTATATGTATTTGTTATTTAATCACATATTTCTTTTATATATACAAAATCTATATTATAGTAAATCAATAAATTAATCCATGGGGTGAGAGAGAGAGAGAGAGAGAGAGAGAGAGAGAGAGAGAGAGAGAGAGAGAGAGAGAGAGAGAGAGAGAGAGAGAGAGAGAGAGAAATATATATAGGGGAGGCGAATTGGGGAAAGAGATAGAGGGAGAAAAAAGAGAAAGATGAAGGAAGAGAGATGTAGGGAGGGAGGTAGATTGATTTGGCCACTTAGATTCAAGTTTCTTAGCTCTACCATTTAAGTAGGTTACAAATGTTCATATTGCACATGGAACTCAAATCAAAGCTCAACTCTACTGGATTAAGATTGGAGACAAGGTCTCAAAAGAGTTATTATAGGTTTTGCATTCTCACTACACATTTCAAACCATTAAGAAAATCAGGGAAGGGCAACAACTCCTTTAACGAGATTCCTAACATTCTACAAGCCTTTGTGCAACACTATGAACAAGTTTTGTTGCTTGATTGTACACTCCATCTAGGGTTGTTGCCTTGTAGTAGTGTCTAAATGTGGTTCCTTTCTAGGTTTCCAACTCCCAACATATATATTTTTATTATATTCTCATGAAAGAATATTTGAGGGAGGTTATCTTTGCAATGTCTATTGACAAAGCTTATAGTTAGGATTAATCTAGTTTGGATGGATCTTCTTGTGAATTTTACAAATCCTTTTGGAACATAGTGGGTGATGATATTCTCAAGGTCTATATTGAGACCTTTCATTCTAAATCTTTATAAAATTTAATAAATAATAGGAATATCAAATTCATACAGGTAATGTCAAATACCCAGAAGAAATAGGTATAACTTGTGGCTTATCACTTTGTTGAATGTCTCATACAAGATTATTGCCAAATCCATAGCTCTTAAGCTTAGGCCTCTTCTTTCTCAACTTGCTTTCCTTGAACAAATTGCTTTTGAATTAAAAATAGATTTATATTAGATAATACAATTGTTGTTTGGGAAGGGATGGAATGGACTCGATGTTCTCATCAATCTATTATTTTTATCAAAATCATTTTTTTCAAGGCTTATGACCACATTGAATGGCATTTTATTCTTGTCATGTTTCAAGTGTTTAGGTTTGATCCTCATTTTATTCAACTTATATAGATGTTGTTTTCTTACTCCTTGACATGTATTATAATTAATGGTCAATAGTCCAATCCATTTGGAATTTTTTGATCCATCCATCAAGGATGCCCTCTTGCTCCATCTCTTTATGTGTTTTCAACATAAGGCTTTGACTATTTATTGGCTCATGTAGCTTCTAAATCTTGGTTAAGTGGATTTTCCTCCCTAATTTTCTTAACCAATAAGTTAATGGTCATCTTTCTAATGATTCATTCCTCACCATTATTGGAGATGAAGATAATGTTAAGCAAGCTATTTAATGCCTTGATACTTTTTGCTAAGCCTTTGGCTCGAGTATCCAATGGTAAATGGCCTAGTGATACAAGCATTCCTTTCTTCCTGAGCTAGTCTGGTTAGATGAATTTATATGGAAATGTATTTTGTTTTCTTAGCATTCCCTTTTTTTCAAGCTTCTCTTGTTGCCCTTTTGAAAGCTATTATTGTGAAGATTGAGAAAATGCTTAATTATTAGATCACCAAACCTCTTTATTTGATTGAAAATTTTCAAAAAAAAATTTAGAGTGTTGGCTACCACATATTTTTATTATTTTTCTTGTTGGGTGCCCTAAAAAAATCTTATTTAAAAATTAAAAAAAATCTTAAAGATTTTCTTTGGACATCTAGTGATGGGCACCAAAGATTCCATAACATCAAGCTTGGGAATATTTTTGTCTTCCTCATGATGTTGGTGACTTGGGTTTGCTTTCAATCCATCAACAAGGTATTGTCTTATGTGCTAAATAGATTCGTAGAGCTATTGAGAGAAATGAAGCCTAAAAATATCATTAGGCATTGCATTAGTTCAGGTGTGTCTTCTAGATGGCTAAAATGGAAAGGACTTAATATTGGCACTCTCCTCACCATGAGGGAGAAAATAAAAATTTAAAGCACTTTTTTCATTAAAAGTGTCTAGAAATCCTAAGAATTTATTTAGCCTTGGCTTCTCTAGGAGATAAATTATTTCTACAATGGCCTTTCAATCAACCACAATCTATTTGGTTGTCTCCTATTCTCTCTTGTCAAGATCACCCTTTGACCATATTGTCATGGATTCATGCCTTAAAATTTTTCAAATGAGGGATTAAAAATCATTTATACCTCATTCATAGAGCCATCAAGAATTTCCTTTCTTGGGCAGAGATTAAAATAAAATTTAGGTTGTCTAACCAAGATCAAAAGACTTTTTAGGTTTTTATTGATGCCATATTTCCTTAGATGATTCACAAAATTAGGGTTAGGTCGTTTAAGCCTTGGTGGAAGGATTGGAAATGGTAATTTGATATATCATTGAACATAATTATAAGCTTTGCAAAGGATATTTGTGGATTTCTCCTCACCTTCCTATTTTTGACTAACTAAACCATTGCTGACAATTTTTTGTCTTCTTTAGGAACTTCACGTTGTAGATTTCAAGCTATATGGTTGGTTGTTCTTGAGATTAATTTGATTCATTTTGCTTGGTGTATTCTTTATCAAGGCCTTCCACTTGGCTGTTGTTAATGCATTTGAGAGTTTCTAATCCCCATTATTCATTTTTTGTGCAATTGGAGACTCTCAAGCATCTTTTCTAGTCCCACACCAGAGTTCAGGAAGCTTGGAATTAGATTCATGATTTCTTTAGGCCTTTTAGACTTGCTTCTTTTTCTTGGCATATGGTTTTGTTAGGAGGACTATCATTGTCTCCCTTTCAAGTATAGCCAAATTTGACATGCTTTCAAGGTGGAGATTCACTTCAACATTTGGAGAGATAAATTCTATTCATTTTTTATAATATTTTGTTGATATTCATTTTTTATTTACACCAAAGCTATGATTTTCTCTAATGTGCTTATGTAGATTCAGGTGCAAGCTAACAAAATTGCATTTTAGGTATCCTAGTTGTAGGAGCTTTTGGACCACTAGAGCAATGCTCTAGGCTACAATGTTGCAAAATTTTGCTTCCCTCCTCTTCCCCTCCTTGGGAATGTTGGTGAGGTTGTAGCTTGTCTACCATATAAGAGATCACAATTCCTAGTCCCATGGCTTTTAGGACTTGGGAAATAAAGATAATATTGGCATGGTTGGTCCCAACCCTCATGGCCATATTTTGCCTCTTCTCATGGGTGTGGCACTCTTGGTTGGCTAGACTCTAACACGACTCTTCATCCGGAGGTGATCATTTCTTTGATGCATACTCAACAACCTTTGAAGGATACTCTTGAGGAAGAGGGTGCACTCATTGGTTGGGAGATGATTGATAATAATCTCACCTTCGATGATGTTTGGGGGAACCTGATGATAAAGACCTCCCTCCATTTAGATTTGCATTAGTTGCTTAGTGTTTTTTATGTTATGTTTGAGCATGGCTCTTTGACTTGTTATCTCTCATTTGGACTTGGTCTCATTTCAAATTTTTTAGTGTGCCTTTTTTTCTATCCACCCTTTTTTGTGAATATTGTAATATTATCTTTTAGTTTAATTAAAATTTAAATAAACTTATTCATTAAAAATAAATATAACTATTTTTTTATTTAAAGAGTAGTTCTTTTTTGTTCATCCTATAATTTTTGTAATGACATCTTTTTAAAATAATACAAGACTTATTTCTTACATGGACTAATGCATCATTTGAAATGTTCATTTTTTCACAACTTATTTATCCATATTTCCTCAAATTATTTATCTATATAATATTGTAGACACCCAAAATTGTCCATGTCATAACATTACCTAGTCGATACATGACCTTGTAAGACATTTTGTAATATTTTACCCTAGGCCATTACATTATCCCACTTATTCCATTTATTCCACTTAATCACCTTCCCAATTAATTAAATAAATCTCATTTATTTAATTAATTCCCCCTTCACATGTCTCAAAATAATTCAAATTAAATATTTGAATTAATCCCTCACTTATCGTCACATTGCAACATGTGTCACATGACTACAACTCTTCACATGAATAAATAATTTAAATAATTTTATTATTTAAATTATGAGATTCCCACTCACATCCTAGTTTTACCCCCATTCATTGTGCGTCATAGGCATCTTTTCTCTCCAAATAAATAAAGAATCCCACTTATTTCCTCACATCTTAATTTTAGCCTCATGTCGTAACTGACTTAATGTGTGTCATAGGCACTAAAATAAACTTTTAATCCTAGCCATACATATCACAAATTTGACTTTTAATCTTGGCCATTGAATCAAATCAGCCTTCTCCTATAAATCAATCATTTTACAGGTCATTTGGGGGGATCTTCTTCTAGCATCATTACTCTGCCAAAATTTCTTCTTATTTATCTATTTTCTTCTATTATCTTTCATCTCATTGTTATGCTGCGAAATTGAGCAATCAATAATCAAACCTTCAAAATCTTGCATTCTCATGCAGGTGGAGAAGAGCAATGGAGATAAATCAAATCTAGTTTGGATATCGGTTTGCTTTGTTTTCTTGTTTTCATTTCATGCTAGTTTGTGCTCTATTGTGCTTGTTAGGGTTTTCATATCTTGTTGTTTTAGTTTTATATCTGATTTTCCCTAACTACAAATATAATTAAAAAATTAAAACATAAACTACAACTTAACATAACTATTATAAATTATTTCATATATATTTGTATTAATTTTTCTAATTACAAAACAATTTATTATTACACTACTTCAAAATATTAACCCTAACACTTTTTAAATTTTTATATTCTTTCAAATTATTATTACAATACTTCAAATCTCACACTTATTAATTTTTCACACCGAAGGCATTTCCTATCTAAAGAGAGCGGGCTAACTTTGGTCATCGATGGTTTGCACTGGCCTAGGAGATGATGGAAATGTTGAACGTTGTTGGATCTTAAAGTCGCGAATACAACCTGTTTTCTTTCGTTACATGGATTTCCTTTCGCTACTTTTTTGTTGCCAAACACAACTGTACGCTTTCTTTTGTAGGCTGCAATTAATGTATTCCACCATACACTGATTGGGCATTCATCTATTTGTGGAGTCTGAAGATTTCAGTTGCTTCAATGATATTGTTGAACATTGCACTTGTAAATTTCGTAATACCAATCGCTCTACAAGAGTAAGACTACCCATAGAGTCTGGTAAAGGTTGCATCCAAAGAGCTACAAGAGTGTTGTACCAAAATTTTGTTACTGAAGGGTCTTGTTTTTCCATTGATTGATTAATTTTAATAACGTTCACAAGACCAGCCAGTCTATGGGACCCACGAAATGAAACTGAAACCGCCTTAGCCAAAACAACAAAAACAATAGTTGACCCCACCAAACTACTTCCCGTTGTTTTCCAACTCTTTGTTGATTTTGTTTCTTCTACTGTGAATTTTGATCAGGTAACTTGTTGTTTTAAAATTACCTAAAGATACCATTGCTTCAGCCAAGATGCCAAGCAATTTATTCATGAAGATACCAAGTCAAGTTTCTGACAATGGCTCTTCTTTGTCTCATATTGAATTTGGAACTTACAAAGATTCACATGGAGAAGGGCTTAATTTTTTGATAGTAATTAGAAAATAGTCATAAAGGTTTAAGTTCATGAGGGAATTGGTAAAAAATCAAGTCTCAAATGAATGGTTTTGGATGGAGATAAAATGGAGGAGAATATTGAAGCAATGACATGGCAAGTATAAGAGTTTCCGCTAAGAAGATGGACACAATCTTTAGCATGAGAAAGGATATTTGCACAGTTACAAAAATGGAGAGTCTCTTTAAAAGATCACAGTGTTGATGGTTAGAATTAGACGACAGGTCTGTTACATGTTTAAATGGACAGTGCCAAGCAAAATAGTCCATATCATTCTTTTTTCCTTGAAGACAAAGTCTTGCTTGTGCCGATTGTGTGGAGTGTTTTTATTGATGGGGAGGATTTCTCCTTAAACCTTGCTGGCATACTAGCGCTTAACAATAAAATCTATTAGTCTGACATCTAAGTGCTGTGAAGGGGCATGTATTTCATACTTCACAGTCTTTGCAACAAGCCTGATTTGTAATAGAAGTATATAAAAAAAAAATTTAATCCTATAGTGATGTGTATTCTTCTGTCGTGGATGATATAGAGCTGAAATTAAAATTTAAGCTTGTTTTTGCTTGTGGTGACATTGCAGAGCACAATTTGTAATAGGTTATTGTTCAAAATGAAGCTTGTTAACTTATCGGAATCAAGGCATTTGTGCCTAGAAATAGACTGTAGGGTGATGGGGATCAATGCTACTTATAGACACTGTAGTTGTATTCATTCCTATAATTTACAATTTGGGCAGGTTTGTGTTGTAGCCAAATAATGACTTGAAAAGTGAATGTAGCCATTAACTATGTAGACCAGCTATTGGAACTATGAAATCTTGATAACCTCATTTACCCTTCATGCCTATTAATTTCCCACCAAAGTTCATAATACAAATATAAAATTCCTCACATTGCATTTTTTAACCAAAGTCTGGATTAATTTTTGTCATATAGCCCCATAGTTTTCATCAGACATTAAATCTTTAACATTTGAAAATATTGGCATAAGTTGATGCAGGTCTCACCGATGATAATATACAGTTCCTCAATATATCGGCAAGACATTAGAAGTGTCATACCGATAAAGTTATACACCAAGAGAATGCGGGTTTACATTTCTTATCGGCAAGACAAAAGGTATCGACATGATAATATAAGGTCATATCGAGCTAAGTTACCTTTTACCGATTGGAATAAAATAAAGTCTATCAGAGAGACTATGGTCATTGGAGAGAGATTTCAAAGCACTGCCCGAAGCATTGTTGGTCTTGCTGATAAAGCAAAGGGAAGACCCATTCGGTAAGACAAATGATGCCGAGGAGAGTTCGGAGAGTCTTACCGACCCCTCAGGTTACACCGACAGAACTAAGCATGCAAAGATAAAGGTTATCGAGAAGAAAATGCACCTGGTCTCACCGAAGAAAAAGCGTATCGGTGAGATATGTTTCAGCGGGGGGATCTAAGAGACATCACGACGAGTATCATTCTGTCGGAAAAACAATTACCTTGTCTCGGCAACTTAAGTTGACAAAGTGAACATCTTGGTGAGACAAAGAGCTTTCGGAGTGAGGTGAAGAATCGTTGGCCCGATTCGTTAAGTCTGGGTGATAGTTTGCTTCGGTGAAGGTCATGGCGATACAAAAGCCAAAAGGAAGAAACTATCGAGGAGACTTGTGATGTCGGGGAAACTGCAAGACGTCTTAGCGGATGGGTGAACGTTGAACAAGCAGATCGGCCAGAGATTTGAAATTTCTTGCCGATATGATCCCTGATGTGACAGCGAGAATTTAAAAAAACTTGCAGCATTCATGTCTCAGCAAAGACATTAATGGCGCCACGAAGCATAAAATATTTTGCATATCAGGGTGTGCTTAATTGAAATCATTGTTTCACAAAATTGGCAACGAAGGAGAGCAAGGGGAACCAACAGAACAATTAGGGCATTCATCTAACTTGGATTTACAGGAAAAATATAGTAAGTTTCTCATACTCTCAAAATTCATGAATTTTGAAAATGGAAGGCACTAGTTCAAAGAAAATGAAAGGAAGAAAACATGGGGAGGGTAGTCAATCAAAGGCAAAAGGGCAGAAAACTGAACTGCAACCAGAGGGCACTGAGAGGAAATTAAATCAAGACCTCATAGACCAGTTACCTGGTTTAGGGCCTAAAGCTAGGTGTTTTGCGCAGCTCAAAGCGAAAATTGACAAATTGGACAACAAATGCAAATTTATAGGGGATGTTTGGACCCCAATTAGAGGGTACGAGTTGTTCAATTTTCACTACCATAGGAGAAATTGCTTTGAGCCAATATGCAATCCGTGGAGGCTCAATTTGGGAAAACTGGTGTGCCCTAATGTCTTTGTTGATGTTGAGCTGGTAAAATTGCTGGCTGGTCATTATAACCCAAAGAATAAAGCTATATGTGATTTGTCAAGGAATCCATTGATACATATATTTGAGAATGCAATAGCTGAGGTTTTCAGGTTGGAAGGAATATGCAGTGAGAAGATAATAAGTGAGGAGCTTGATAGTGAATTCAGAAAAATGGACACCATTTATAAGGGCTGGAGATTACCACTGCACAAAATTAGGTGTCATGGAAAACCTACTTCGATGGAAGACAGTGAAGGACCACCATTTCATGTGGATCTCTTCGAACCCTACCTGAAGTACACTTATTTTTCAGTGGGACAGGTATTGGGGATGGAAGTCCCAGAGCATATGACAGTTGTACCCATGGTGATTTCTGCGGATATTCAGTATCATAATTCCAAATCTTTTGATTATGCTTCACATGTGTTTAAGGAACTAGATGTAGGGTTGATAGCAATAAAGAATGGTGCCTCTATCCTGCACCTCAGGAATTATTCATTGTTGATGCACTTGGTGCTATATTTTGGACAAGAGTTAGGATTGTGGCCCCAGGAGCTAAGGATTTCACAATCTGATAAGGAAGGTAGGCCATTGCCTATTCAGTTATGGACTGTTGTTTGGGACAGCAGGTTTGCTAATTCCAATTTCTTGCATTTTGAAGAATTCTTTGTGAAGCCTTTATATAGATTTTTTAATCATCCTTGTGATTATTCCTTATCTGAAGAAGTAAAGAAGTTTCTTAGGCCTAGGGATTATAATGGACCAATCAACCACAACTGGGGGGACTAGTATTGCTTAGAAAATGCCACTATGATTAGGGTTTATGGTTTTGAGGATACACCATTCATTTTGCCTAGAACAGCCCCAGATAGAATTGCATACTTAGAGATTGTTAGGCAAATGGATTTCTCCAATATCATGAACTTAAGTTCATATGGGAAACAAGCTTTTATGCCTAGTACACTATGTTTTGGTGATTTTACTGTGTTGGCAAAGGAGGGCTACAATATGATTCTGGATAAGTTATTGCATTACAACATGAGAAGAGCACCATCAAGAAAGAACTTTGATCCAGAGGGATATATCCATTCTGCCAGGCAAAGAATAAATTTTGGAGGGTAAAAACATGTGCCTTATCAATCGGATGACATAATCAGAAACTTGGAGGCAGAGGAAGAATAAATGGTGATTGAGAAGCATGATCAAGATTTGGTAGATGTTGAGTTGTTATCCTCCATTAAAGGAATATCAGAAGCTGACAGGCCACAAGGCTCATATGGGAAGGTATCAAGAATAAGGACTTAGGATTATGCCTATGCTACCAAAGAAACAAATGTTGAGGAAACTATGGATATGGATACAAGACATGAAGATTATAGATCTTTTATAGCATATGATGAATTTGTGAAGACCTCAGAGTTTAAAACATTTTTGTACAAACAAAAGGGGAAAGAAATAAAAGGACTGGTTGACAATGTCACATCGGGAAATGAGGACCAATTGTTAAAAAGATTAAGGGATGAGGTGGATAAGGAGATGACAAACATGACCCCTGAAAAGGGAAGAGAGATGTTAGAAAAGGCAGGTGTTATGATTTTCCCAGGTTTGGATCTCAATTCTGCATTAGTTTTTGACAGCTTCCTGAAGGATAACAATGCTACCCACAAACTCAACATAGATGAGGTGACAAAAGTGTATACAGGGTCAAGATACAACCTTGATGATGAAACATTGATGATTTGGGCTTTGTATCCCCCTCACAAGAAGTCAATTGTCATTGATACTGAGAAGGAATTCAGACATGTCATGACTCTGAAGGGTGGAGAGGTTGATCCTGTTGCAACTGCATAAATTGGGATCAATATAGCAAAGTTGAATAAAGCCCAGATCCAAGCATTGATCAAAGAGAGAGAAATGTATACAACCAATAATGAGAGAATGCTGAGAGAGAATGAACGTTTAAAGGACTTGGTAGGTGTTGTGATAGGGCCAACGAAGATGCTCACCCAAGGTGAAAGTTCACATGACAGGGACCATTGGGAGGGTCAAGTGCATACTCACAAGGGAAAGTGGACACACTCACTGCAATAATCAAAAAGAGGCAGGTTGTTTTGAACACTTGGATAAATAAACTTTGGGGAAAAAATTCACAGTACGTGAATGCTATAAAAGAACATAGAAGAGTGGATGATAGAATCCAAGAAAGAATTGAGGAGATGAAAAGGGGTACTCCTGCTGCTGCAGGAATTGAAAATGCCAATCGTATAATGGATAAGCACGGGGATTTCTTTGAGGAATTACAAGGGGATGTGCAGGGATTGATTAAAGCTACTAATGACATATTGACTAAGTTCTGCGATGATGAAGGAAAACTGAAAGAAGCGACTACATGGAAAGGTGAATGCGAATCGATACTCCAAGAGATATTGAAGACAACCACTGCAAAGGACATAACATTGGATGAAGCATGTGAGCAAAACAAACGAATGATGATGATGGAGATCGTGATCCGTGATGTGTTAGGAGATACAAACACACACAAGCGACAGGATTATACAAAGCACATGTCTGCAGTTCATTTATGGCTTAACACAAATTAGTTAATGATAAATTTGTTAACATTTTATGCTTAAGACTTTTCGAAAAGGCACATCCTTTTGCAAACTAAATGTATAAATATCCATTGTTGGGATAGGAGATACAGAGTAGAATTAGAATAGGATAGACTATTGTAAGTAATATATTTTCAAAATGATGACATTCAAGGAGACTATGTTGCATGTATGAATTTTGAAGAAGATAATGAAAGACTGTTGATTTAGTGGCCTCATTCTGGTATCAATTGTTTGTTGGATTCCTGCGATTATTTGATTGTTTCCAATATGATGTTTCTTGATTGTTTAAATTGAAATATCAAGTATATATTCAATTTATCAGTACACATTTGTTGTTTCTGTGTGATTTGATTTATTGGATTCTTTAATGAAGAATTAAATTCCTCTCAATCAATTACAGTAATCTGGGAATGTTTTTTTTTGGATCAGTAAAAAGAATCAGATAATTAGATTTGATATTCTGCCTCAAGTAGGGTTTATCAATTACATCCTTGCATGTTTATACCAGTTATAAACTCATAATTGTATGCCAAATGATTAGAGAACTTGCTAGATAGAAACCACTTTTCAAAGGCTTTCATTTGGCTCCATTTTACCCAATAAGGCACTGGTCTCCCTTATCTTCATTACATTAGTTTTATTCATCTCATTTGACATCTCTTAATTGAACATATTAATTCATACCTTGATATTGCATATACAATTCATACCAAATTAGGATCATATCTTTCCACTATCAAATTGCCATTTGTGGATAGTTAGATCAAGTAGGAAACATAAATTCAAAAATCTGTGTTGCTCATATAGGTGCACCTGCCTAGGTTTAACAAAGCCTTAAGAGTAGAGGGTTCAATCGTATTGGTTGGCCTTGTTAGTTGACCAATAACGTAGTGAGAGTTTGGCAACCTCTCGTGGTTCATTCAAACCAACGTTTTTGAGACCCAACACCAGCCATGTGAAAAAACCATTCACCAAGAAGGCCCAACTTATGGAGTCATTGATTAAGTAGGCCCAACTTGTGGTGGGTAACATTGATGCATGCATGCTATGCAACACTTTCCGTATTGGTTGTAGTTCTAGAGGAGCTTTGATGTTCATATCATTCACCACTTAACATTAAAATATTTGGTCTTAATAGTCTTGATGTTAGTTAAAATATTTTTGCTTTATCTTTTTAATTCTATAAGTTATATAATTTTTCATATATTATCTTATATACATACATATAAACGGAGAAGTACATCCTCAACCAAGGATATGCCAATACCCTAGTGCAATTGTACAACAGGCTTGAAATTGATAGAACATGTACATTTGCAATAAACCTAAATCAAATGGACCTACAAATGAGATAAAAGAAAAGCAAAATAGAAAATTAGTGGAAAGGGTTCTCCCACATGGTTTGGCGTGGGAAAACTTGAGACTCAAGAGATCAAGCAAATAAACAAATAATGATACAAGAGAGGAAGTTGAGGAAGAAGGAAAAGGAACAAAAAAATATGATAAGATCCTCTTACACAATGACTTTGACTAAATTAAGTTCCACATAAAATAATTTTGTAGCACCAACAAACCATGTAAATCTATCAAGGTACAATGGAGATAATGCCCTTAAAGGTCCCTTACATTGTAACTTGTGGCTTATTCAGAAACATTACCAACTATGCAACAAACAAGATACCCTCATATGACATTCAAAATAATGTAATAAGATCCAAAAGTAATTTATGTCTTATAATATATATTTAATATAATATAACTTAAATTATATCCCTCTCTACATATTTCTCTCTCTCTCATTCCATCTCTCCCTCTCTATATATTTATCTCTCTCACCCCTTCTATTTCCCAAGCTAAATCTCTCTCTCTCTCTCTCTCTCTCTCTCTCTCTCTCTCTCTCTCTCTCTCTCTCTCTCTCTCTCTCTATCTCTATATTTCTCTCTCCCCTATCATTATCACTTTACCTCTCTTTCCATCTCTCTCTCTTCCCACTCTATATTTATCACTATATCTATCATCTTTTTCTTCCCATAAATCTATATCTCTACTTGTTTCTCTCACTTTATCTTCCCCTATTTCTATCCTCCTCTCTCTACTTTATATTTGTATGTCCCTCTTTTCGTCTATCTCCCTCTTCCCCTCTCTCTATATCTCCTTATATCTCTATCACTCTATCATTCTATCTCACCGTTTATCTCTCTCTCTCTCTCTCTCTCTCTCTCTCCTTTTGTCTTCATCTCTACCTCTCATCTTTCCCCCTTTATCTCTAAGCACGCCTCTCTCTATCCATCCATCTCTCTCCCTCTCCCTCTTCTTGGACCTCTATATCTAATTTTCTTTGCCTCTATCCCTATCTAGCTCTAGTTATCTTTGCCTCTCTGTCTCTCTATTTATCATTTCCTATCTATATCTTTATCTTTCTATCTCTCCTTTCATTCTCTCTCTCGACCTTCCTCCCTATACATTTATTGCTTCCATCTTTATCTCTCCCTCCCTTTCTCTCCATATCCCTCTCTATCTCTATCCCCTATATCTCGTTACCCCTCCCCCTCTCTCACACACTCTCTCTCTCTCTCTCTCACACACACACACACACAATCTTCCCCCCTCTATCTCTCCCTCCTTTTATACCTACCTCTCCCTATTGTAAGTATAACATGAATCTATTGGTAAAGGATCCTGATTATTTTTCTGATTCATAGATTTTGTTTTAATCATGTTTGTATCCTTGTAAATGTATGCATAGTTGATTTGAAGCTATCATTTCTCCATTGAAACTTTTATTACACATCATTTGATAAATGCACTACCAAATTACCTCATGTACGACACACCTATATTTTAAAAAAAACAAAACAAAACAAAACAAAACCAAACCTTCTCTAAATTGACCTTCCACACCTCTTCGGTGTACCCATTGCACACCAAAGTGCAATCGCTAGTTTTAATTCTTGGAATCATGGTGAGATCTAAGAAAAGCAACTTTAACAACATTTGACCGCCTCCTGGATTTGAAAACATGCACCTAACATTTAATCTATCCTTCCGGGCTCCCACATACATCTTCCTAAATTCTAATTACAAGTGGGCGGGAATTGTTTTAACTTTTATTAGTTTCTAGGCATGTTCAGAAAGGCACGTGGCAAAAGCAGGGGAGGAGGTATCCAAGATGCAATGTTCTGAGATAGCTCTTTTTGTCCATAAATGAAGAAACAACAGGAGGCGCCTTTTTAAGGCTACAATAAGTTCCTCAGAGGAGACAAAAGTACCTTCTGCTTGAATTTCAGCACTGGCTATGAGTGGGGTTTTGTGCAGGTTCAGAGGAAGAGTGAAGCTCGATGAAAAGGCGCAGGGACATACCTATATGTTTGAACACTATTAAGCGGCAAACATCGGCCGGGAGATGTCCCATATTAGAAGAAAGCCAATAAACCTAGCATTGGAAAACAGGGCAGGCCTGTATCTTCTAAAGGGAGGTCAACCGTTACTCCACACGAGTCTGGAAGGAAGCCCTAGTCAGGTACATGAGATAAGGAATACTTAGTCCTTTCAATTGCATTATATATGATCATTGTAAAAAAAGCTGTAGCTGATATTTTACAGCCACGATGATTAATGGATATAGTTCTATTCCTCTGAGATTGTCATGTTTAGCTCTTTGTGTGGGCATGAACAACTAAGTCTCTTTTGTGCTCGATTCAATTATCCGTATTTATATTGGCGGTGTTGTCTTTGCAGTAAAGATTGGCACCATACGTTGGTTATACCTCTGCCCTATCTGTTTGTTAAATACTGTGGGATTGTGTGTTTGTCCATGCTGTGTGGGATTCCTGTTCATTTGGGTATTGCCCCAGGTCTGCATCAGATACGAAGAAGATTTTTCTATACTCATCCTTTTGAAATGGCTCCTAACTAGCGTACACAATGAGAAGAGGCTTCTAAAGGGTTAGTGAACATAAGCACTCTCCAATAGATTTTGTAAAGTCAAGCAGAGAGCCAAAATCGTGTAATCCAAGATCTAGTTGTAGCATTCCCAATGGTGTTGCAGAAACACTCCAACCAATATGAGTGCTGCTCTAACCGTGATTTTCAAATGGAAACAAAAGTTTCCATTCCAAAATTTGATGGCATGAAGTTGGACTTTTGGTTGCTCAGCCTTGAGGTATATCTTAAGATTCAGCCTGATCTGGTCAACCATCCAAAAATCCAAATGGCTGAGGTCCATATGACAAACTTAGCCCTTAACTGGTGGCAAACTCATCAGATAATGCTTGTGGCAAGAGAAGAGAAGATCAATTGGTGGAAAGAACTGCAAGTAATGCTCAAAGAAAGGTTTTTCTCAGGCAAGCTTAAGGTCAATCAATTTAGTAGTATATTGATATCTTCAACAAGCTTCGGGACAAACTCAATAATTCGGATGTAGAAGAGGTACTTGTTAAGTTAATTTTGGGACTCCCTTGCCCTTTGTAAAGAGTTGGCTATGTTTGAAGTCGAGTCTTTAGATAGGGCTTTTAAGCTTTTTGTAGCGGCTATAGAAATTAAGTTAGTCCTTAAGAGGGGATTCAACAAGGTACTTCTAAGCCATCCATAAACACTAGTGGCCAGTCAAAATTTTCAAGCCAGTCCTCGGCTGCCACATTTTTCATACATGTCTACCACATTTTCTGTTCACTGCCTTGCTGCTATGGCTAAAAGCCTAAACCAGGGGCTTTCGAACAAGCTATTGATGCTTGGAAAAAATGTTTCAAAGCATAATAGTAAGCAATAGCATAGACAAGGTAGTGAACTGTTTGAAAAAATGCCTCAAAGAAATGTGGCCTCATGGTGATGGAATGCCATGACAATCCATAGCAATTTATCATGGCATTCGTCATGGCATTCATCACCATGAGACCACATTTCTTTGAGGTATTTTTTCAAACAGTTCACTGCCTTGCTGCTATGGATAAAAGCCTAAAACAGGTGCTTTTGAAAAAAATCTATCGAAGCATAATAGTTAGCAACAAGCTATGGTCTCATGGTTTTTTTTTTTGAGTGAAAATCAGTGCAATTTTATTCGTGTTTTTTTGCAGGTTATAAACACGTCATTTTTGGTGATTTTGTAGTTTTAAACAGGAAAAAGTCAGGGAAAAAATCGTCCAGCCTGCGATTAATCGGGATTTTTTGCAGATTTACGCTTCTATGAGTCCTCCTATCCTGCTACTAATAGCGATAAACTATTTTGTAAGAAAGAAGAGAAAACTCTCATTGTAGAACTTGGGCAGCAACAAAAAGCAGAAGATGTGGAAGATCTGCCCATAGTAGAAGTTGACAATTTTATAGAGCCTGATTGTGTCCTAGTTCTCATGATTAAGAACTACTCTAAGTCCTCTAGAGAGTCTATCTTTACTTAGAATTGTCAAATCAAGAATAAAATGGTTTTCTTGATCATCAATAATGGAAGCAAAAAAAAAATTGATTAGTGAAAGGTTGGTCACCACTCTCCAACTTCCCACATACGATCATCCATAACCATACCATCTAGGCTAGGAACATGAATGTGGGCCTCATAAACTAGTTAACAAGGTTTATGTAGTTACCTTTAACATCAGTCCTTTCTAGGATACAATTGAATGTGATGTAACACCATCGGACTGCTTAGATCTTCTTTTCAAACACCCATTCTAATATGGCTAAAGTGCAAGTTATGATGGATGGCTAAACACCTACAAGATCCTAAAAGATGGTAAGATGTATAAGATTAATTCTGCTTCAATGCTAACTCACATTTTGTTTCAAGTAAATCTGTTGTAAAGTAGGTAAACTTATCAAAACACTTGGCACTCTTTATCATCTACCAAGTTGAGGAGGATAATTAGGGTAAGTTGCCACCACTATTATGAGAAATCTAGTGAAGAGTTACTTGGATGCTTTCAACAAGCCAAAAGAGTTGCCAACATTTAGTTTTAGAGATATCGATCATTCATTAGATTTTGTTCTAGGGTCTTCCTTACCAATTTCCTACCATATTGCATGTCACAAATAAAAAATGTAGAAATAGAGGAGCAAATCCAAATACTTATGAAATAAGGTAAGATATATCCCAACACCTCTCCTTATGGATGTTTAGCTCTTATTATGCCCAAGAAGGAGAAGGACAAATGGAGGATGGTCATTGACAATAAAGCTTTCCATAAAACCATTGTAAAGAATAGATACCTCTTGCCCACAATCAATGACCTTGGTCATCTCAAACGGGAGCCTAATATTTCACTAAGACAGGTCTAACTTCAAGCTATCATTAGGTACAATTAGTTCTTACTAATCACTAAAAAATTGCTTTCAAAACTAAATCAAGGATTTATGAATGGTTGATGATGCCCTTTGGGATAGTATTGCTCCTCTAACATTTATGTGACTCACCAATGGTATTTCCAACCTTGCTTTGGACAATTTATCATCGTGTATTTGGATGATATTCAACATGTTTGCTACCTTAGTTCTCCTCCAACAACACAAGCTTCAAGCTAAGATGTAGAAGTCTTTCTTTGGTCATCATTCTAATATCTGGGTTTTTTTATTGCTCAAAATGGGGTACATGTAGGTGAAAGCTCTAAAAAATTGGCATATTCCTAACTAGGCTGCAAATTTTGAATAGTTCTTAGGTAGCATGAACTAGTATAGAAAATCCATCAATAATTTTCATATATTACTCAAACACTTCACCAATTGTCCAACCGGAAGAATTTTTCATGGGATAGAGCAATAAATCAAGCCTTCCAACAACTTATAGAAGCGCTTTGCTCAAATCTAGTATTAGCCCTTCTAGGTTGTTGTCAACCCTTTGAGATTAAGAGGAGTGCCTCCAACTATGCTTCAAGAGTTGTTCTTAAACATGGACACCTTGTAGCCTATCAATTTGAAGGGCTATCAACAACTAAAATCAATTACAACACCTATGAGGAGTTTTGTGCCTTAGTCCAAGGCTTGAAGCAATAGAGGCATCACATTCTTGGTAAGGAAATAGTTCTTCATACTAATTGGTGTGTTTTATTTTTCTTGTATTTAGTTGATACTTTATTACATATTATGCATCAAGGTTAGGATAAACTTTCTTAGGTAGTTGTCTACTTAGGTAAGTTGTACATGTGACTTGTAGTTCCCTAATTGATGTACTATACATGTGATTACATCTCCTAGTTTTTCCATATTTGTTGTACATTCACTTCTCTTGGTGGCGTATCCTATATTTAGCCACCTCTTACTCTCATACGAGCAATCAATGTCCAATCAATCTCTCATCTTGTATATTTGCACATTGCGTCTTTTTGATAATAACATTATTTTGTCATATTCGTTTTTTGCGTTATTTGTGATTAGCTTCCAAACATTGTTAATCTTGGGTGGCTACCTTCATAGTCAAATCTTACATGGTATTGAAGCATTATGTACCATATCTTATATGGTATCAAAACAAGTTTTGTCTGGAGTTGGTCTTTAGAAGCTCTAGGTTGTAAATCTTGTGCTTTCTTGAAAACTTAGTATGCTTTTCTCTTGAATCATCGAATGATTTAGAGAATCAAAGAAGTTTGAGAAGGAGATAAAATTCTAGAGGGTAGTTTTGTAAAATCCCACCCTTATTTTTTCCAAAAACTTCATAATTTGCACCTGTAAGCGTTAGCCCAAAATGCAACGATAGACAAGCTGGAAAGCAACCCTTCACTTTTTGATCACCTAGATCCCGGAGTGGGCAAGGTGAGAGCATATGGTGTAAGGGGATCTTTGCAAATACAAAAATTGTGTCCTGTCCCCGAAATGGAGCACTAAAATAACTAAGCACTAAAATGCAAATAAATAAATAAATAAAATATTAAAATATAAATACAAATGTTAACAATTTAATATTATTAAACTAATAATAAAAAATAATAATATATATATAAAAACTAATATAAAATAAATATATTAAAATATATAATATACTCCTCCTAAAAGCAACGATTGGGATCCTTAAAGGGAGGCAACGATCAGTTCAGTCAAGCAGCAAAAGGCATTGCAGCATGTGAAGACCGGGGATTAAGGGGGGCAGCATGATAATAATTATTAAAAGAGTCTTAGTGCAGTGATCACCTATCTAAGGAAGCCTTTAATTATATTAAAGGTAACAATCATTACCAAAAGCCATTAAGAGGCAATGCTTGAAATGAAGAGGATTGCATCCTTTGAAAGGGGTCCAAATTATTAAAAAAGGTTGTGTCTATTCACAATATGAGGATATATAAAGGCAGACAAATCATTTGCAAAGGACAGCATGGAGCATGGAGGGAACAATGAAGAAGAAATCTGAAAATATATTTCTGATTATATCTGGAATATCTTTCTGCCTATGGGGATAGAGGGAAGCAATCAAGAATAAAGTCTGCATTCAGATAAGTAGCAGCAGATGATATAATCAGGGATTAGCATGCATTAGAATACATAGGCCTTTAATATATATATTATACAATCATGCAATAATGATGCTTGCAGCAATTATTGAGCCTTATAAGTCTTTATGTTTCTTTAATATGAATATGAATAATATATTCTTATGCACTTGATTTACACTAACCATACCCTCTAAATATTAAGAACAGATCTTTTTAGAGAACAAAAGCAGATACACATTGGCTGAACCAAAAGAGGGATTAGACCAGCGATCACAAGGAGCCTGTCTAGTCCGCCATAGCACAGGTTGACAATTATTATATATATATACTTAGAGGTATTTTCTGCCATTCATTATCTTACATATGTATAAATATTGCCATGCATAATGAAAGAATATTTAATGTATGATCTCTTATGATGGAATAGAAGATATGTGTGACTATTTGGAACCCACCTTGTAGGAAGGGCTTGGGGTGTAAGCAAAAGGGGTAAATGAGGCTAGTAGGTAGCCAACCAGAGGGCACTTACACATAGAAGCAAGTTACCCACTTATGGCTCCTGCCCAACTCCACAAGGCGGCAGGTGTCTTTAGGGGGATGAGACATTGATGGGGAAAGCAGGTACAAGTCGCCAAGGGGGAGGGCTCTGGTATACACCCTCTTAGACTTGGCATATGGCTTTCGGTGGACCCATCATGTCCCTTCTCCCAAAACCCTAATGTGTTTGCATTGTTGATAATCTATGGATGTGATGCAATTGTCTAACTCTAACAAGCATATATACATATTTGCATATATTGTTTATGTGGTGAATGCAGAATTCCAATCCAAGATTGCATCATTAAAGAGATATTTATTTAATAAGATGAAACCCTAACCTTAATTTGTTTCAATTTGTGATCAGTAGGCAAATTCTATGGAAAATCAGGATAGGGGACATTACAAAGTGATAAAACTAATTGAAAGAACACCTTCACTTTCTGATCACCCAGATCCTAGTGTGGGCAAGGTGAGAGCATATGGTGGTTGGCTCACATTTAAGAACTTGGTTAAGCTACCACTGAACACTTCTTTAGTGGGGTGAGTAGTAATATCAGCATTGAAAGCAAACAAGTAAAGCTATTGGCGGCAAGCCAGCCAATAGGGAAAGTAAAGTACTTGGTGGCAAAGCCAACCACTTCCACCTTTCAGCTGGCTACAAGAAATGAAATAAGGAAAACTTGACCACTTATTTAGCGGGAGTGAAGTACAATAAGCAAAGGCTCAATCACTTATTCAACAGGAGCAACCACTTGTTCAGGCGGGTCAGTAATTAAGCAAATACACGAGCATTCACCAACGGTACTACTAATGGTGTTACAATGAGCTCAACATAAACATATTAGATCATTACATATTGCTGCTACAAAAGGTAAATGATAGAAAAGTGAAGTATAACACCCTCCCTAGATGATAGAAAGTATGTGAGCACCCCAACAAAATAGAACAAGTATACCTCAAAACAAGTCCATTGGAGGTCAATAGACGGACAAACTGGAAGCTGCAATAGGTCTGATAATCAGAACAGAAGTCTGATATGCAAGTACAGCAGGTCTGAAACTCAGATCAGCAACCTTCAAATCTCCATAACTTTGCCAATACTGAACGGAATTAACTCAAATCACTTGCAGATGGTCCCTCATTACTAGGCGTCTAATCCAGGATAGCAAGCTGCCACAAACAACTCTGAAAATCATTGTCACAAGTCCCAATGCACCAGCATCAAGGTGGTACGACCCTTAAGGTAGGTCGACCAGCATTATAAAATCAAGCATTCCAC
Organism: Sequoiadendron giganteum; assembly: GCA_007115665.2. NCBI lineage: Eukaryota > Viridiplantae > Streptophyta > Pinopsida > Cupressales > Cupressaceae > Sequoiadendron > Sequoiadendron giganteum. The sequence continues at coordinate 139,350,488 of CM021108.1, read as the reverse complement.
CAAAAATCATCAAATCTCAAGCATAGGGGTGCCCAACGCAATAGAATGGATTGGTCCAATGCCCAGAACCAAGTCTCCAACGTCTCCTCAGCTGCAACACAACATGGTACAGCCTAGGGCATATAAAATGTACGGCCAGCAGCATAGAACTTCAGTAAATCACTCTCAAAGCACCTCCAATCTTTGCAAAATCGTTATCACACCAAAACATATAGCAAGAAAGCATAAGAACATTCCATAACCAAAAACAAACTGAAAATCTTTCACCAATATCTCCAATGGTGACTCTTGCAGTTAAGCCACTACAAAGTCCAGCCAAGGAGTATCTCTCAACTCCGAAACTAGAGCAACTTTGAAGGTTTTTGTCTCCAAAGCCCTTGAGGGGATTCAATCCTCACTCCGACAACATTTTGTTATCATAAATCAACATAAGAATATGAGAGCAAATGAGGGTATTATATAACCTTGAGATCCAGAATTTTGAATTCACTTTTCCCTCTCAAATGGGACGCCCCATTTTGGAGAAATATTATATTTTATTAAAAACACTCAACTCCTTCACTTTGGGCTTCCAACTTAAAATATGCAATAATTAATCATTTAAACTCTAAAGTTCCTCAATTGGCATCCAACATAATATTCCCCTTTTAGAAACAACTTGAGTTGATCATCCTAGGTGTGGGGGGCCAAAGGCAACATAAAATTATAAAATGACAAGTTATATTTGCTTTTTCCAACTCCAAGAATGGTGTAAGCCAAAACTGCCAAAAGTAATTGGACTCGGTACTGAAATTGCCAACACTGCTAAAACTGGAAACCTTGCTTTGAAAAGTTGCCAACACTACCGCTAGAAATAACACTCACTAAAAATAGCATATTGCTAAAAATAGTAAGTGACTCCAAACTCCATATGAGCACATTTCAAGTAGCCATTGCAACTTACTAAAAATAGTAAGTCTAAAAAAAGACATTGCTAAAATAGTAATGACTGACCACCAAAGCTCTCAAAAAACTTATAAAGACCTAGAAACCTTTTTGACAAACTCCCACAACAAGCCCCTGAAAAATTGACAAGAAACCTCCAAGAATTTAGGAAACCCTAAAAATGCCTCTGAGTAGCCCACAGGACTTCGGAAATGTGCTATCGGCCACTAAAAAGCACAGGGCTAAAAAGGGGACATTACAGTTTTCTTGGCTATGTTGACATATTTAATTTGTAAGTTCATTTGGTGTTGTGTTCGAAGATTCTGAATTTGCTGATTTTTCCTTTTATTTGGTTCAAATCAAACCATAGAGACAAGATTTGTAAAGGTTTGGAGGAGTTTTATGTTGGGCATTCATAGATCACTTATATTGTGGAGCATTTTGGGTCAAATTTGACCTTGCCATCACATCTAGAAGGCCCAATAACCTTAGAAATGCCTATCAAATTATCAAAATTGGAGCACTTTGCCTTGGACGCTTGAAAGAAAATTTGGACCCCTTACAAAATATTCCTTGACATCTTGGAGATTCCTTTTTTTGTGTGGTTTGTGCTTGCATAGGCTACAATGTTTCACAAGTTTTTTTAATGTTTTTTCGTACCTTTTTAGAATTAAAAAAAAGGACAAACTTTTTAATGGAGGGTTTCATATAGGCATAGACCTCGTTAAGTGCTCTAAGTGTTGGGTAAATGCCATTTCATAGTCGTGGCCCCCTCTCATATAGGTCATAATCTTTTAAAAGGTTCACATACCTTAGTAAGGGCTAGCTCCCAAATATATCCACAACCCCCCTATGGTACTAGCCTACATGGTCCTAGACAACACACAATTACCTTTATTGGAATTTGGTGATAAAGTTGGTAGATCTACCATTTTAGCAAGTATTTGGAAATACTCAATAGTTTAGTAGTTAGCTAATCTTAGTTCCAAATTTGGCATAAATCCAATAATTAGCAGTGTTTTTGGAAGTACCCCCAAATTTGGTAAATTTTTTTGTTCTAGAGACATCTCTAACGTTATCTAATGTTTGCTAAAATTGGCCAAATTTTTGGCAGATTTGTTAAAGTTTGTGGGAATTCTACTGAATTTGACTGATTTCTAATGTTAGTTACATTGCCAACATTTGCTTGTGGAGGAGGCTACACCATTGGAGTTTAACCTTTTGCATTTGATTTTTGAAGGGTTATATCTTGGGTATACAAACTCCATTTTCAATGCAATTTTTTTAATTTAGGCTATTTTTCTACATACAATGTGGTGGCGCAAGTATTTTTTTTTTTAATTTGATGCATACATCTTTAAAATATGCATATTGTCATAAGTGTTGCTACACACTTCCTATTTTTGGACCTTTCAAGACTTTGTTTGGGCTCATAAAATTTCCTTTGCAAATACCTTTTTTATGGTGTATATTCTATTAGTTCTTTTTGATTTTGTTCCCAATCTATAGTTTTAGTATTGTAACCACTTTTTTGCATGTGTAAAGCATTAAGTCTCTGATAAACACAAAATCGACTGTAAACTCCACAGTCTTAGGGACTTCACCATGTGTTATCTGGTATATAGACAAAAGATTTGTGTGCAACTTTGGAATGCACAGTACATCTCGAAAGCAACCATTACCTACGTCAATAGTGCCTATCCCCCGAACATCCAATAGCTTATTGTTCCCCAACAAAATTTTGGAAGTGTCAGAGGGGTGCAAACCCATGAAAGGATACGGTGAAGAACTCATGTGGCGGGATGCACCAAAATCTAGGAACCATCTGTCACACCAAGAATCAACTGCAGAAGTGACCAATGCATGTCCCTTACCCATGTAGTGCTTATCTTCTTTACTGTTTGCAATGCCTGCACTACTAGATTGTGTGGGCTTGGTGGATGGAGCAGATGAAGATACAAAGGCTGTAGAAGGAGTCACAAAAGATGGCAATGGGATATTGTTTGTATATACATGATGTATGTAGTTCTTGGGGGGTGTGCTTGAGTCCTCCATCCATGCATCGTTTTTCTTTTCTTTTCTCTCTTTTGGAGAGGGGTTTTTTCCCACAGGGTTTTTCTCCTTTCTCCGGTTGTGAGAGATTTCTTTTTTGCATTGTAAATGGGTACCTAACATGGTTGTGTAGTCGGGACCCATATTGTTTTTTTTGCATTTTTACATCTTCATTCTCCCTAAGTTGCACTTAAGGGGGGGTGTTAAGAGTGCTTAAGTTTACTTAGGCATATAGACAAATAATTATTTAATAGTTATAGTTTGGGAAGTTATTCCCGTAACCAGTTAGGGTGGTTAATTCACAAAAATGTAAGGCTATAAAAGCACCATTGTACATTTGTAAAATATCAAGCAATAGAGATTTTTCTTCTCGCATCAAGCTCTTATCATCCTCTAGTGGTGAGTTATCTTTTGGTTGATCCTGAGCATCCCAACAAGATCAAGTCCACTCTTTGATCTTTGCAAGACACACATTAAATATAAAGTACCAAAATCATTTTGTGTTAGGGGGTTTCATGATTGAGTGATTTTTTTCGGGGGGGGTGCTTTTGTGTTTGGTTCTTTCTTTTATGTGTTCTTACAATGAGTAAAATCAGCATTGATCTTCTAACTCTATATAACCATTCCACATGGAAAACATTAGGATGGAATAATCTAAGAGGCAAAGTTTGTACTATATTTGTAGATGAATCAAATGTTGAATCTATTGGTATTGATAAAAAGGAGAAGAAAAGGAATCATGAGAAAGCTATTGAATACATTTGATCATTACCATATTTTGATTTGCAATTTCATCTAGAAAATTGTAAAACAACTAAGGAGGCTTGGGACTCTCCTGTGAAATTTTATGGTAAAATTAATAAGGTTAGGGGATATCAAATTGATAATAATTTCTTGAATCTTGATCCTAATAGTTTTGACCACATCCAAGATTGCATCTCTAAGGTCAAATAATTAAGAAGACAACTAAATGATTGTAGTATTGATACATGGGTTTTACAATTGATTTCGAATGTGCTATCTTTGCTTGGCCCTAAGCATAGTTGAAAAATTCTCCAAGCCCAAAAAACTCGACTCGGCAAAAACTCGTCAACTTAAAAAATTGCTTAAATTTCATTCAAAATGCATTTTTTTGCAAAATTCATTGATAAGATGCATCCAATGAGTCAATAAATAAGTACATAAAATAAACAAGCTGAGTCTAGTTGTATTTGATTGATTTGAAAGCAAATTGGGTACAAAATGGCATCCTCATGTGGAATGCACTGATACTGATAGTTTGAAACAAAATGAAAATAGCAAATTGTTTTTGTAAAACTGAAAGTAAATACTACATTAATATATTTTACAAATTTGCATCTTCCTCTTCCAATGTCTAGTGAAAACTAGGGGAGAGGTAGAACTAGACGATATTATAGATGAAGACTTGTAGGCAAACTTGGAAACTTGGAGAATACCTAGAAAATTAAATGAATTCAATGGAAGTTTGAGGGCAATACCCCCAATGGGGTTGAGAGGCAGTGCCCCTCATGGGGGTTTGGGGGCAACGCCCTTCAGCGAAGTTGAGGAGCAGCGCCCCTCGCAAGGTTCAAGGGCAGCGCCCTTGACGTGCTCCTTGTTACGATATAGGGCGGGGTTGAGGGGCAAAGCCCCCGCTACCAAGCCCAAATTAAGACCTCCAAAACCATAAAAACCTTCTTGGTGTACATCATTTTGCATTAACAAGAAAATCCAAATTAAGACCATCAAAGCCACACAAACCTTCATGGAACACATCATTTTAGTGGTCGTGGGAGACTTTTTTCTAAGCAGGCGAGTTTTTTTGACAGACTTGCCGAGTTTTTTGCATTTGTTTGGCGAGTTTTGACAGTGAGTAAATGGCTGAAAAGCTCAAGAAGCAGAAAAACTTGCAAGTTTTTTTGCAACTCGCCGAGTTTTCTTCAAGTTTTTCAACTATGGTCATAAGTATTCAATTTTTATTTTCTTTCATAGCTGTTGATTTTCTATGGTAGCTACATATATTGTGCGTAATTTTGATGCATTTTTATATCCTCTAGTTCAATAGTAGGGAAAGCTAATTCAAATGGGCCTCATGAAGTTTTTAAGTCACATGCATTAGTGGCTAGTGAGCCTTAGAGACAAAAAGAGTCAGAGAATATTGAAAAGAAGCAAAAGAAGGAAAATAAAAGGGCCAAACAAAGATAGAGCATGATCATATTTCAAATCCACTCTCTTACAAAGGGAATCATTGAGGAATGAGAAGGCCAAATGTGCATATTGCAAGAAACGTTGGCATCATGAACATCATCATTATAAAAAATAGACTGATGAGTTGAAACATTTTTACAAAGGAATTATATTAAATTGCTTTCAATTATGCCACAAGGTTCATTATCATCTTCTTCTTCCAAGTCAGAACAACATGTTGAGGGCAAGGCACTTGTTGCTATTGTAGATTCTAAGTTAGTGAGATGGATATTTGATTTTTAATCTTCACATCATATGGCTTCATCACAAAGTGTGTTTTCTTCATTTGAAATTTTTTCTATACCACATATCCTGATGGCTAACAACACTTACATGCGTGTTTGTATGATGTTCATTACCTACCCTCCTTGTAACTAATCTCCTATCTCTCTATCAGATTACACATAGTGGGACAGTAAGAATGTTGAGTTAACTCTTGATTTTGTGGCCATTCAAGTTTTGCAAAGTAATGATATTGTTGCAATTGGGGAGATAGATGATTAGTCTAGTTTGTCCGCCTTCTCACATTTTGCTCTTATTGGTCCTTCATCTGATTTTTATACTCAAGCCTTTGGTGTGGATAGTTTTTGGGATGTGCAATATGGTTGCTTGAACCTTCAGGTCTTTTCATTGACTGAAGTTCTAGAGGCATATGCTGACATTTCATTGCCACCATCTCTTGCTTCTACTGAGTTCAGAATTGCTCCATCCACAACTTCCAACAATTGAATGTAGTGGGACCTTCATTGTCTTTAAGAGACAACTCATTGGGATGAGAAGTTGACAGATCTTTTAGGTTTGTTTTATGTGTCCTATCTTGCAGATTTGGAGGACACCATTGAGGACTTGAGATTCCTCTTCAATGACGATTTCTTAACTACTGTTGTCTCCACATTTGGTGCCACAAAACTTCAGCTCTACTTCTCCATCTTCAGTTTTCTCATGAACGATGCGGTGCAAGATTTCTATATGTTTTGTTTTCACATGGAACTTGCTATCTCTTGTTAGAGCTATGCAACTTCGATTATCGTAGTATGTGGTAGTGGGTGGTTGTTGCTTGTATCCCATATCTTTGAGCAACTTCCTCAGCCAAATCAATTCCCTTGTTACTTGTGTTGCTGCCATATATTCAAGCTCTATGCTGGATGGAGCAACTATTGGTTACATCTTTCTTACCAAACTGAGCCATTTCCAATCTGAAAATAGTAACAGGTTGTCTATCTTCTGCTATGAACATCACCTGCCCAATCAGTGTCACAATATGTTGTTGCTTGTACAAGCTTTATAGCAACTTTGTTTCCTTGACAAATTCCATGAAAGGTTGTCCCTTTCAAATACCTGAATATTCTCTTGATAACAATCCAATATTGTACTCCTCGATTTGATGAGTACAAGATCTCAGCTTCTAGTTCATATGCAATGTGAGGTCTTGTGCATATCATTGCATATATAAGGCTGCCCACTGCACTTTGATATAGGATTCTTTTCATCTTGCTAATGCACCATTGAACCTATTATATTGTTAGTATAGTGGAGAAATTGATGGAACTAACTTTCTAATAATATTAGCAGTTGAAAGTTGAAACTGCCCTGTTATTCTGAGGAAAGGGGAAACAAATGTGGGCTAAAAGATTGAATAATTGTATTAGAACTTTGAGAGTTAGATAAGAAGACTGTTTTTCTTCTAATGCTTTTTGTTGTATGTAAAAATTGTTTATGGCTATTATTAGGGACTTGGGAGATGGACGGTAGGCCTGCAAAAATCAGTATCTTTGAAATAAAGTAGTATTTCTTTTGTTTCTGCTAAGGGGATTTTGACTGCATAACATTTCTATTGATTCTCGTTCTATTTTGTTGCATTTGATTTTTAGTATCAGTTTGGAGTTGTTAATTTTTTGAAATAATTTACCTTTCAATGTGGCGAGCAACCCATATTGGGAAGGTTTGGTGAATGCCCTTACAGTTGCAGGTAAGGGGTTTAAGACCCCAACAGCTAAAGATTTGAGTGGGCCATTGCTAGAGGAAGTTATAAAGAAAACATGGCTTGTGGTTGATGAGAAAAAAAAATTTTGGCGAAGAAAAGGCTGTAGCATTTTATTTGATGGGTGGATAGATGGATGGAATAGGACTCTCCTAAACTTTTTAGTGCTTTAATGGTGGATTGGTGTTCCTAAAGTCAAAAGATGCCTCCAATGAAGTCAAAAATGCTGAGACTTTATGCAATTTATTAGATGGGGTGATCCAGGAAGTTGGTGTTGATAATGTTGTCCAAACTATCATGAACAATGCAGCTGCATGTGTAGCTGTAGGTAGACTACTTATGGAGAGGCATCCCACAATTTCATGGTCTCCTTGTGTTGCACATTGCTTGGACTTGTTGCTAGAGGACATTGGGAAGATTGGATGGGTCAAAAGTATGGTTGAAGATGCCAAAAATGTTACCAAATTTATCTACTCATACTTGAGTGGTTTCCTTGATGAGAAAATTCACAAATGGCAAGGATTTTGTGCGATTGGAAGTGACACGATTTGCTAGCCACTTCCTCACATTGCAAAGTATTCTTGGTGCCATTGCTCATCGCAAGCAAAATGTTTGTGTTCGATGCTCGGTCAGAGTCCCCATTTTCCAAAAAGCTTGAAGGGGAGAGGATTGTAAGCATAGTTTTTGATGACACATTCATCAAAAATGGAGAGGTGTTGATCGGGGTAAGTAACAAACACAAAAATAAACTTTATACATAATCTATTTGCTGATTTTTTTTTGAGGGGTTAATTTTGTAATAATTTAACATTTGTTTTCATTTTTTAGGTGACATAACCTTTGGCTAAGTTTTTTCGTATGGTGGATGGAGAGGGCATGTCAATGGGTTTCATTTATGAGGCCATGGATAGGGCTAAAGAGGCCATTTCACATTACTATGGCGGAAACAAAAGAAAATATGAAATCATTTGGCACATCATTGATCGTAGATGGACAAACCAACTCCACCAAGCGATACATGCCTTTGCCTACGTTTTGAACCTAAAGTTCTACTTCTCTGACACATTTAAGGCTAATGAGGAGGTCATGGTAGGTCTTGTCACATGCGTCGATAAGATGGTGCCTAATCGTGAGATGAGAGACAGGGTGCTTGATGAGTTGGAGGTGAGACTTGTTACATCTTATTTATGAATTTGCAATGTTGACTATGTATGAATTTTCTATATTTCATTTAATTTTATTTGTATCTATTCAAGGTCTACAAGGGTGTAGAGGGGAGACTCTTTTCCTCACAACAAGCAATTGAAAGGAGAGGAAAACGACAACCAAGTAAAAAAAACTATTCAATACTACAAGATGAAATTCAAAACTTGATTCTTACACTTTTTACTTTATTCTTAATACTTATATTTTTTAAATGTGTTTTTGTACATTTATGGTGGGAGAACGATGGCGCTAGCCCACCAAATCTTCAAAAGCTAGCCATCCATGTCTTGTCGCAGCCATGTAGTGCTTCTCGGTGTGAAAGTAATTGGAGCTTATTGGAGAACATTCACACAAAGAAGAGAAACAGGTTGACCCAACAACGCCTAAATGATCTAATCTTTGTTCGGTACAACCTTAGCCTTCAAACTAGAAAGGTGGAGGGTGTTTCACATGAGTCCATCGACTTGGATAATATTGATTTTAATTTTTATATGGTGAATGGACTATTGATGAACAAAATGATGATGCTGATGTCTTCCTTATTGATGAGGATCTTGCTGAATTGGAAAGAGCAGTAGCAAAAGAAGAAGCAGCAGCAAGATTGGATGCAATGGTGGAGGACGAAGACACTTTTGAAGATCAAGAAACCACTCCTCAATCTCCTCATTTGGATACTATAGCACCTTCTAGTTCTAGGCCTGCAAAATTGAGTTGCAGGAGGGGAAAGAGGAAGATATAGATTTTATTTGGTTGTTAATGTTTTTTTCATTTTGACATATGATTATATGTGAACATTTATAAACTTATGATCCTGTTATACATTTGAAAGTTTGAAACTATGAGTATGAATGATGAAATTTCAATTATTGAGTGTTTGATGATCATATGACGTGTAATATTTGAATTATGACAAATTGATAATCAAATTAGGTTCTTATGTTCTCTAAATGCATTAATTTCAATTTTATTTTTTTTATTGTGTCCTAGCCAAGCTTTTTGCCTAGTCCGTCCGAGTCCTATTTTGGGTTGACGAGTCCACACCAAGTCCGAGTTTTCCAACTTTGGTTACTAATATTAATAATATATTTCAAAGACAAAAAGAGCCTCTCCAAATATATATAGGATTTAATAAAATAATAAATTAGATAATATAATTAAATTTTAAATATATGTGTATATTATAAATAGAAATCAAGGGTTTGTATCGTTTCTCTTGAGGAGACTCTTTCTTCAGCCAATGATAAAGATAGGGTATATCATAAATCCTTTTAGACATTTTAGGATGCTCCTTTGGATGATAATGTTTAGCATAATTTGGTTCAGACTGCACAGAATTTGGGAATGATGTCATGGTACAAATAATAAGTTACTTTGATTTGCAAGTTTCAATTTTTTTTGGCCAAGCTTGGTTGATTGACATACATAGATTTCAGAAAGCTGGAAGCCCCTTGTGGCAAACGATATAGTTATTTAGTATTTACTCTTGTGCTGAAAGATTTTTTCTTATTTTTTGTAATTCCATCAAGGATAGGGATTCTTTGCATTAAGGGCATACCTAGTTCCAGGACAGTTTTCCTGGGCATGAAGCCTGGTTTCCAAAATTTAATCCTCTTACTGATTTTTTTTTTCTGTTTTTCTAGTTTGGGTTAGAATGCCCAATCTTCACCTTCAGTTTTGGAGCAATAAGTGTCTTCTATTGGGAATTTGCTTGGAAATAGAGTTGAAAGACAATAACTGACCCAAATGATTGTTCCTTGGAGATGGATTCTGAAAAAGGACTAAAATTGGGAATCTCAACTTGAACATGGCAATCCAGAAGTGCATAATTTAGAAGTGGCCAGAGTAGAAAAATGCTTTCTCTAAAAACAAAAATAAAAATCCAGATGTTAATGTTATGGAAAGCTTTTGTTACTTCTGAAACTATGGCTACGTGGGGTGGAAATCAAGGCCATGTATATGTTCAATATGTCTAGAACCAGGTGATGTGAACAATTTCAACATTTATTTTCTTATCACAACTAGGCTACTTGTTTGAGTGGCTTTGGTCTCTAGAACTTCCTATCCTTTGAAACAATGCAAGTTGGAAATTCTATAGAAGGTAATTCCTGGAGACTTACATGCTAAGGGCTACTGCATCTATTTTTATGGTAAATGTTGTCCTATTCATATTTTTTAACAGCCAACTGAAATGTTTGGAATCTTATCTTGGTTATGTTCTGCTATTATTTAGGATAGCCAAATGATTAAAGATTGCATCTTCTTTCCAAGTTTTATCTCTAAATTTTATGTGATGGCTGAAAAATAAATAGCGACAAAAACCCATGAAAACCCCCCTCAAAAAAGGCTTCTAAATTTTCTAAGCAACAGCTGCAATGAAAGTGTAGGAAGCCTCTAGCATGGAACCAGGCTGTAAGCCTTTGACATTCAGTTTCAAGGCAAGTTTGGCACTTCTTACCGTGGCTATCATCTTAATATATTTTACAACACAACTTAAGAAGATCAACATGACAGTTGTCAATGTTGGTCCCAAACTCAGATATATATTAAACAACCTTTAGAGTGTCCTATTCTTATTTAATTCTCACTGTTATTGCATACTTAAGATATTCTTGACATATGAATAGGAGAAATGTCGGTCTTGTTACAGCTGATGGAGGCACATTCAGCGGTTGAGTTGATAAATGTCATGTCCCCGAAATCGTAATGGTAAAATAACAAAATATATATTTAAAATATAAAACATTTGATATCATTATAATTATGATTGTCAAAGACAATATCATAATTATACTTAGTATTATATTATCAAAATCAAATATAATTATATAATTCCCAAAATATAAATACTAGCTATTATAATCATTGTAATAATGTGAGATAGATAATATATGGAATAGATAACTCAACATCCAAAAATAAATAATAAAATAAAAGCCTAAAATATCATTAAATGATAATATAAATAGGATTAACTATAAATGATGATTAAATAATAGAATAAAAGCCTAAAATAGGATTAATTATAAATGATAATTAAATATTAATACTAAACAATGCAAATATTTACATCTAAGGCCTATATATTGTCACGAATCTTATGACTCTTATAATATGATTATAAAACTTAGTGTGAAGGGCATTACAGAGTCGAGCCATCTCATCACATAGAGTCGGGCGAACTAAGTCAATAGGAGTTTCGACAAATACAATGATCAATCTCTAGTGATTTCCAATTTTCAAGTTCATTGAAGCCAACGAATATCGTCGTCAGATCTCTAGGAACCATCATATATTGCAATATGCAATATACATTGAGTGCTCGACTTGTTAATCGTAATAAGTTATCTGTCTAGTATTGGACGATGTCAACAAGGTGAGTCTTGGTAGCAAAATCAGTGTGATTTCTCGTCTCCACCCAACACCAATATCATTAAGTAAATTATTGTGATCAACGATATAGAGGATGTTATACATGATTAAAAGAGACAATAGAAAAACAATACAAATCAAATATCAGCATCGACACATTCTTCTCCACCCGTCACGTCTAACAATCCTCTGACATCAGTAAACCCGATGGAATCCATGATGTGTGACGATGCTCACATAGGATCACCAATGCTCTCAACACTGCAATGTGGAAGAAGGTTCCAATCTGCGTGGCTAATCATCGTTATAACATCTAGGCTAAGGCTATCAAAGCTAAGACAAGGAGATGTAAAAGGTTGAGCAAATTGCATTATTTAGAATGGAAGATCGATGATCTCTAGCTAGGGTCGATATTAATAAATTACTCCAAACAAGCCATGATCTCGTTGGATGCCTCCGTTGGTCCTTCGTTAGTCCCTACCTCCTCTCCTGTGCTGTCGTCTCCCTTGTTGCGTGGTGGCTTTTTGCCCTTGGTGGCCAATGTGGATCCGCTTCTCTCGCCTCGATCGGTGGACTTGGATTCTGAGTCTTCTTGGTCTGTTGTGCTGAGAAAGAAGAAGGGTCTCCCTCAATCCGTCGCAACTCTACGGTCTAGGGTTAAGGGAGTTAGATTAGTCCCCTCAGATTTTGGGGTGGTCTAGTCCTCGTTTGTGGTTCGACAGCTGCCTGTCAGTTGTTTTTGTTCTCTATTCCTAGTTCATTTCTGGTTTGAACTAGCTTCCTTTTGGCCCTTTGGGCTTTTCGTGTAAAGGGTACAGCACCCTGTAAATGCTGCTTACTTTATCAAAAACATTATGAGTAACAAAGAGAGAAGTCCTTATCAAAACGATGCAATAAAAAGGTTATGCCTTTTGGGCCAGAATAGAAATATAAAAAGGGGCGAACATAGATCATGATGAGGAGGAGGGATAGGGAACAACGATTATAGATACAGCATCAAATTCAGGAAACAGTTAGTCTAAACACTAACGAAGGTGCTGTCTCTAGAAAATAGACATCTCTCTTCAAGAGACACATCACTTCATTTACATATAGAGATACAAAAGATAATAAGAAGAGAAGAAACAAGAACATATGGAGAGACACAGCAAAACAGGTGAAGTAATTCACTTAGTAATTAATGTCTAGAACTCCAAGTGTAGAACTTGTAAATCATGTAATAATGGAGGGCTGATACTGATTCTTATAAGCATTATTGTCTGCACCTCGTGAATCTGTTTAATAAATATAATTGACTACCTATCCTACCTGATATGTAAATGACTCAGGAATAAGGCCTGCTTCTGATTGCCTTCCATGCTATGACTGACCCTTGAATGACTCAATCTGTGAGATTACTTACTGGCTTTAAGATGTAATTTCCAAATCTGTCATGATGATATTGGATATTAAATTGGGAAGATAGATTCGTTGCAATTGATATTGGATATTACATCTGGGCAGACAGTGTAGTCCTGGAATGTTTATAGATTGTAATTGTCTCTTCTACCAGAACTGGTTCTAATGATGACTGATCTATATCTTGTGACTGATGTCTGGGTTTGCAAGTAGTACTTAGTTCGAACTAATGTTAGTACTGTAGACTGCATTGATCAGAGATTATAATGAGCATATAGGCATGGATACTAATTAACTCATTTCTGCACTTTAAAGAACTCTCATGCCAGAACTCATTGATATTGTGTGCATACATTGAACTAAACTAAGTGGTAGGACTGCATTAATCTGTAGAATATGGGGGATGATCAATGGACATGAATCTGGTTATATTGACTTTGCACTCTGATATATTATCATACTGAATTATATACTCATGTTGGAATCTTCAGAACATGCTAAGTGAAATTGTAATCGAATCAATAATAATTGCATATCTGGAAATTGTATAGAAACTGTCTGCATTCTGATTGTAATCCCACCAGGAGAGGTAAATCATGACTTAAGTGGTTTGTCTAAAACCCCCATCCAGATTCCGCCCCATTGGCCTGAGCAAGGGTTGGGCATTCTGCCCCACTGGGCCCGAAGCAAGGGTTGGGTCATGGATGGATGGGGGTTCCACCTAGGCTCTCTGCCCCGCAGGCCTGAGATAAAGGGTTGGGCAATAGGAGGTGGTAGACCGTTGGCCCCTGAGGGATTCTCCTCTCCTGATGGGCTAAGTGACTCTTCTTATGTTTTCAATCTGCAAGTTTGATCATGTCTGATTTTGGATATCTAGATATTAATGCTAATGGATATGTTGTTAATATGATGAATATAGATTCCAATCCAGGGTTATTGTATTGAAAGGACATTCATTTGGAAAAAGGAAACCCTAAACTTAATGAACAAGCGGATTCTAGGGCAAGGCTGGGTAAGGGACATCACAATAAATTGGTTAAATTTATGAACATAGTGTTATACAATTTTTTTGGGACATTACAGGTGCCTTTTGCAGGCTACTTGAATTCCTGTCTCATTATACTCTGTTTTAATAAATAAAATATATAGCCCTTAGATGAGGAAACTCTGAAGTTGAAAGTATGATTTACTAATATTAGAGCTGAAGTTGTATGAATATATTTTTTGGGGGCTTCAAATGACGACTGCTAATGCAGAATCTATGGTGAGGTAAGGTGGCATGGAGTGTACTGGAATCCTTCGTCTTGCAAGCAGGGAGATGGTGAGTTTGAGCAGTTTCCTATGTTTGATGGGTAACACAGAAGCACTTAAAAATTGAATGGTTTATATAGTTTGTTGAGTTTGTGAATCAAACAATTAGGAAGTTATGTTTTGGATAGTGTACAATGGCACTGACAGACTACACATGACTTATAGTGACAAGCTTGAAAATGGCACCTTAACTGAAAAAAAAATCTATTTGGGTAAAGATTTATTGCAACTTATTTGTACTCCTTCCAATTTTAGGTGAAGGTAAGTAAAATATAATAATCTATATCAAGATTTATTGGATATCCCTATTTTCCAAAAACTTGATTGATATAACAAGGCAGGGTTTAGCTACCTGCAAATACATATTGTTCCCCAGAACAAGTGGGGAGATGAATTTCCGATCAGTTGTGCTGGCAGCCACAGTGAGAGTCCAGGGATTGTAGTTGCAAACATTTTGTAGATGAGGTCCAGCGTTTCCTGCAGAAGCTGATACCAAAATCCCTTTTTTCATGGCATGAAATGATCCAATTGCAATTGCATCTTCAAAGTATTCCAAGATGTACTGTGCCTTTCCAAGTGAAACAGAAATAATATCCACTCCATCATGAATGGCATCATCAAATGCAGCAAGAACATCTACATCCTCACATCTTCCATCGGGTGCCCAACAGACCTTGTACATAGCAATCCTTGCACCAGGTACTCCTCCACGGGCATCCCCTTGCCCCACTCCAAGAAGGCTTGCATTTTTAACAACATTCCCAGCCGCTGTGGATGACGTGTGTGATCCATGACCATGACCATCTCTTGGTGACAAGAAATCTTCAGCTGGATCACCATCCAACCCTTTGTTGTAGAAGCTTGCTCCAATAATTTTTCTGCCAAAGGAACACTGTTTAGAGAACTGTAGAGTGGTAGTTTCAATTTTAAAGCAAATAACAGCTACACTGTGTTGTTTCTGTACAAGTCTGAATTTCATTACAGCAAGTTTGAGATTTGGCAACCATACCAACCACGTAACTAATTAATGACCCCAAAATGTAACATCTTAATAAAATCTTACCGAGTCCTTGAATCCAAACAGATGTAATTGGACTTGCAAAAGTATTTTAGATATTTCTGATTACACTTTATAATCCATCACGATGATTTTATTCATTTTGGCCTATATGACCTACCTTGTAAAAACTTAGAGGTGGATTTCTTTCTATATACCTTATATCGATTCAGAATTATATACCAAGTTGAATTTTATGATCTCAACTTTAACCAATCTCTTGTAATAATATAAATCTTCCCAGTACAACTTTACCCTGAGTTAAATAGATTTCTCCTTTGTGGGGATGGGGATTGGGATTATTAATAGCAGTGGAAAGCTGAGATGGTTTTTAAAATTTTGAGTTGTGATATTTATATAGGCTATAAACAGAATTGGAAGGAAGTTGAAGAAGAATACATGGATAACACGGAAGGAGGAAACAAGGCAGCTTACCAGCTTCAAAATTTAAAATAAACTTTTATGGTACAAGAACTTTACTGACTTGTCAATGCATATTTCCACATACGTCTTTCTAGATCTATTGTTCATGATCTATATAATTAGTGCTGCACTGTTATGTTAGTGTTAGTTAGGGTTCATATAAAAATTGAGGTTGAAGCATGAGTCTGATGGTGAACATTGAGATAAAGAATTATATTGACAACTCTTAAACTCTGTGCCGGATCATCTCTCTATCATTTGTTAGTGGCTCAAACTATGCATCTCATGGTTCTTTATATACTAGATTTAGTTAAAAACTGAGGCTTCCAGACAATGCTGATAGGAAACATAAGGTTTCAAAGCCAAGGGGACATACACTGCGACATATGTGTCCTGATAGAAGACCTTGCATTACAGATTTCTTTCACAGTTGACTTAGTTTTGAGTTTTTATTATTGGCTTTAGTTGCTTAATCTCTTATTTTTGTTTATAGAGGCTTTAGGCGCTCTTTCTTGACTTATCATATTAGACTTTATCCTTGATCCCATTATCCTCATAATAAATAAGATCTCCCGTATGAATAATGGTTACTTGATTACAATGTGTGCACTGTTTACATGCCAACTGGTTAGATGCTGTGGTAATATTATATATTTATAAATTGTTACATTTTATATCAAATAGAGATGAACTTCAGTCGACTTTAAAATTCAGGAAAAAACATGTTCGCATAAAATATCTAAATCTACTTGATATTAAATTTGTTGCAATGAAATTAAAATTTCAACAATAATAAAATGAGAAAAACTGACTTGTTGCAGGCCTTAAAATCCAATGTAGTTTGACATTTCCCTTTCCATTTGGATGGAACTGGGCCAAATCCAGTTTCAATAAAACTTTCTGACTCCGGCCATATTCCTGCAACATATCCCCCATTTGAAAACTGCTCAATAATCGATACACAGAAATATAAGTAAATCACCTTTAGGCTTTGGATTTTCGATATTATTTCAGTATGTTCTTACTTTATATATACAAATTCAAAATGGATAGAACATAGCGATTTCCAAAGTATCTAATAATTAGAAAATAAGTGAATATATATCAACATACCTGTGTCGAGAAGTGCAACAATAACGTCGCTTTCATAGGACAAATTTCTCTTGATATTCCGTGGGAAGCCTAAGAAATTCCACGATCTTGTTGTGAAAAGAGTATTTGCTTTGTTTTCAAATACAGAGATAACCCCCTCAATGCCTACATTTTATTAAAAATAGTTTCATCACAAGAGTGATAATATATTATATAAGCATTGAAATATATCCCGTGGAGAAAAAAATATGGCCCAAAATATTGTTGTCAAACCATCCAAAAATAATGTACCAAAATATTTTATGGAAGCAAGTTGAAGAAATGTTACATTTCAAATAACCAAGCTAATGCAGAGACAACTATATCTCTGATTGCAACATGTTAACTTAATATAGATTAAAAACAAACGCAGAAAACTGGAAGAATAAGGCAGAAGACCATACAACACAAAATAAATATTCTTAAAAACAATGTAAAAATACAAAAGATCTGATTTATATTATAATAGCGTATTTTTATATATTTTAACTCTACTTTATCTATAAAAATGTGTTGCTATTTATATTCAAAAGCATGATTAAAGGAAAAGATTCCTATTTTGATGTTTAGGATTTTAAAATAGTTAGTAGATGACACTTGTTTTCCTTATCAAGTGGGTGGTATTTTTCATTGTTTAATTATGTGATGTTCTATTAGGTTTCTTTCAATAGTTGAGTCGAATTGGGTGACTCATATTGCAAGAGTTGTGGTTCACAAGAATTCATCTCACGATGCATAATCTTTGTGAACATCACCTTGATGCAATGAGTGCTAAGTGGCTCATTCATGCTCATTCACCTTTGTGAGCATCACTTAGATGCAATGAGTGCTAAGTGGACTATTCATACTCATGAGATATGAATTCTTGTGACACTATCCAAATATGAGTAAATGAGTTTGACTCAAATACTACATAGTTGCATCTTGATAAAAGCGTCACATAACGTATATCCCTTACCCCATAGAAACATAGCAGTTATAAACAATTGGTAATAAAATTCCCCCAAATTTCTAACACTAGATTAAGTTCAATAATGAGTGGTGCATCATTCACCCCTCATTTTTAATATTTTGAACCTCTTGGTTTAAAGTCTCGTGGTAAAGTTGTTTTGCTATGCTAAAGCAAATCAAACTCCTTGATTGAAATACATTTTATGCCTTGGATCTTGTCGTAGCCAATTTGTTATCCAACACTAATTCAATTTGTTCTCATTTTTTTGGCAAGTGCTTGTTTTGGTTCTTGTCTTCCTTGTCATGTTCATCATTTGTCCTTACAAAGATTGAATATAACTCAACCACATTAAAAATAGGATTGATGTCCAAATCCTTTGGAAGGTAAATTACATAAGCATTGTTACTTATCCTCTTCATAATTCTATGAGGCCCATTTTTTGGGTGCTTTAACTTGTTTTAAGCGCCTTGAAGATACCTCTCCTTGTGCAAATGTACCATGACCATTCCCCCTTCCTAGAAGATTTTTTCCCCTCTATGCAAGTCAACGTCTTTCTTATATTGTTCATCCATTGCTTGCAATTTGTGCATAAACCGTTGATGTACCTCTTGAATACTCTTTACAAAATCTATAACATCTTGGTTGCGTTGTGGGTTTACTAGTAGATCAATTAAGTTCACAATTCCTTCAAGATTTGTACCATACACAATTTGAAATGAGATTTACCTATAGACCTATTAATGTTGGAATTATAAGCAAATTCAACTTGGGATAGTATTGAATCCCATTTCCTAGGGTTGTCACCAACTAAGCACCTTAGTAGATTGCTTAAGCTCTTATTCGCTACCTCCATTTGACCATCAATTTGGGAATGGTACCTTGAATTATACTACCAATTTTTTCAACAAGGTTCTTCAAGAGTGGCTTAAAAAATTATTGTCTTGATCATTGGTTATGGTTATTGAAATACCATGTAATTGTAGTACATCTTAAAAGAACAAATGAGTGACTTGATTGGCATCATTTGTCTTTTTACTATGTATAAATTTTGCCATCTTGGAAAAATAATCCACCTTGACAAATGTTGTATCATTTCGTCTTTGAGTTCATGGCAGCACCAATATAAAATCCATGGACAATCAACAATTCTTTAGGCAAGGGCAAAGGCATTCACATGCTCTTATTTTGTTTTCCTCCAATTGCAATTTGACAAACTCTACAAATTGAAATGAACTTGTTTAAATCTTTTCATATTTGGCCAAAAGAAAAATTCACTTACCAAACCATAGTTTTTTTATCTCTACTAGAGTGTCCACTTAACCCACTAGAGTGCATTTCTTTCACTAGCTTTTCTCTCCTTGATTGAAGGAGAATGCATAGCAAAGACTCAAATAGAAAACCATCAACTAATAAATAGTCTTCAAACGAATGTATAATTCTATAGCCTTGACTAATTAGAATTGCATAAATTTTGCCAAAATAAGAATCATTTGTATATTTACTTTTAATTTCTTCAAAGCTAACCAACCAATTACTCATTACAACTAGTAAATGATACCTTCTACTTAATGCATCAGCTACCACACTGTTTTATCACTCCTATGTTGCCCAACAAATGTATATGCTTGCAAAAAATGAATTTATCTTGTTATGTTTATGGGAAAGTTTTACCTAAAAATTTATATACTTCAAGGTGTGATCGTGAGTCATCAAAATGAATTCCCTATGTGCAAGATAATCCTTTATATATTTTAATGCTTGTACAATAGCACAAGATTCCTTCTCATGCGTAGTTTATTTCTTTCTAGCCTCATTCAATTTCTAATTGAAAAAGGCCACAAGTTTACCTTCGTGTCTCACACTCCTTTGATAGCTACCCTTGAAGTATCACAATCTCAAAGTTTGATATAACAAGAATTAGAGTTTTAGTGATCGTGTTGAGTTGTTCAAAATTTATATTAGTTGCATATGTCTAGATAAAGACTTTCCCTCTTGTGCAATTAGTCAAGGATGTGCTTATACCCATAAAAGTTCAAATGAACATCTTAGAAAAGTGCACCATCCCATGGAAGCTCTAAACCTCTATGAATATTTGAGGCATGGGTCATTCATGAATGATTGAGTTTTTTGGTTCCTCGCTCAATCCACCAATTGAAAACAACTTATCTTTGCAAAACTCACTCTTTTCAAGGTTGATTAACAACCTTTGAGCATATTTTACAAGTCCCAGAATTGTATTAGAGGATTATTTTCAAAATGTTCCTCCCACCCATTTTTGAAACCCTATCGTTGCTTTCAACAATAGTTTCTTTGTTGTGGGCCTCTAGAGGATGCAGGGTTATTGTTGTAGCTTCACCCACAATTAGACACTTCATTCTTGTTCTAGGTGGTGCTTTTGGGAATGATGGTGCACAAGCTCTCTTGTGTTTGGGTCAAACGGTTGTGTCAATGGCAATGTCATGGATAATGTCATTGTGCCTTCTTTTAGCCGAGTTCCATTTTTTGTTTGCTCAAGGATTGGGGGATCTTGGTCTGCCCTATTTTGCCATGGTTGGTTTGGGGACTCTTTTTAATTCTTCTTGCCTTCCTCAACGTGGAAAAGCTTGGCCCCTTTCTTGTTCACACTCCTGCCCTATAATGGTTTGTGGGTAAGATGTGATTGACAATAAATTTTTTAAGGCTTGGCGAAGTTTGATCCATAGATTTAATCACTTATGGCCTTCTCTCCCAAGCTTGCATAAGTGGGTTTTGGAGTTGTGAAGGCTTCTCACTAAAGGCACAATTGAGCTTTGTCTTTGTGCTAGTGGATTTTTTATTGTAGGCTTTCAAACTTTGGAGGACATAGAGTTGGTGCTAAATGGTAGGTTGTTGATGTGGGGTGAGCATTCCCTCTCTTGAACTATGGTTTCCTTCTTTCAACCTTTTGACCAAATTTCTCAATATTATGCTAGCTTGGGCGAGGTTGCTAAATCTCCCTCTCCAATTTTGGGAAGATTCTTGTTTTGAGGATTTTTGCAATGCTATTGGTCCATTCTTGAAGGTGGAATCGACCATGTCCAACATCAACCACTCTACCTTTGCTTATATTTTGGTGGACATTGATATTTCCAAGGCTCTTCATGGGGATCTTGTCTTGATAGTTGAGGATAGGTGGTGGATTCAATTGGTTGACTATGATAGCCTACCATTTTGTTGTAGATGGTGCTTTGCTACCACACATCTTGCTTCTAATTGTCCTTGTTCTTGATTTAGGATTGTGTGCTCAACTACATGGTGGTGGAATGCCCTTCCGATCATTTGACTATGGATGTTTGTGTTGTTTTTTACTCTTTGGTTGGTGAGTCTCCTTGTCTTGCCCCCCTTGTCGCTGGATCACACTGTGATCTAGGAGGCTCCTCCTAAGGTGGCTTCCCCTAGGGCTAGTGCAACTTAGGTGATTTCATTGTTCCCTATTTACATTTCTCCTTTTGAGTTGATTTAGGCATCACCTTCATTTGTTCTCATTACCTTGTTGATGTACTATGGGGAGATTCTTGCTCCTTTGTTTGTAGATTTTGTGTAGCATATGACATCTTTGGTTAGACATTCTTCCTCATTGTGTGAGGTGACTATGATTGAGGTGTCAATTGAGGATTCTCACTCTCTATGATAAGAGGATTTAGATAATGTTGTTTCTTGGATGATTGATAAAAGAGAGTTATTCCTAAATCTATTTCAAAATTCCATGCTCGAGTTAAGGGTGTGTGGATTGCAAGGATTGGGTCAGACATAGTGTAGGTTGGTGTTGGTTGTTCTCCAATGGCAGCTTGGTTGCAATTATGTTGTTGAATTACTTTTTTGGTAGTCATAGCATTACCCATGTAAAAGGTGTCATGGCCTTTCAAAACCTAATATTTACCCCTTAATCAAAAACAACCTTTCTACTCTGAGTGTGTCAAGCACTACTCTCAAATGTTCTACATACTCCATGTTTCTATTAAAAATCAAGATATCATCAAGATAGACTATAACAAATTTTCCAATATATGATCTAAATACTTGATTCATTGTTCTCATGAAGGTAGTTGTGGCATTGAAGAATATAAACATCACCACCCATTCATATAAACCATCCTTGGTTTTGAAGTTGGTCTTCCACTCATCACCTTGACATATTTGAATTTGAATATGATGGTATTCACTTCTCAAGTCAATCTTGGAGAAGCTTTGGCACCCAACAAACAATCTAATGTGTTGTCCATTCTTGGTAATGGATAACAATACTTCATAGTAATTTTGCTAATGGCTCTAGAATCTAGACATAACCCCCACTTCACTCTTTTGTTGGGGGAGAGTTGTGATCAATTTAATGGGTAATGCCTCTTAAAGGAGTCAAACCACCTAGTAGGTTGAATGGAGTCAAATCTAAATATTGGCTTAGTAAATTCTATGCATCCAACATGATTGCTTGTTGATATGATTTCACCTAACCATTCATAAGTACTACATCACATAGAACCTTATTTTTATAGGAGCTAATATTAAAGAAAACAAAATTGAACTTATATACAAGCACACTTTGATCTTTCTTCAACTAGGAAATCTCATACGGTTTTGATTTAGGAATGTAAGAAAGATTAAATCTTTGCACCATTTTGGTACTTACTAAATTACCAGTTGAATTGCCATCTACAATAACTTTGAATACCTTTGCTTGACACTTGCATCTAGTCTAAATTTTGTTTTTCTCCTCCAATGACTATTTATAGATTGTTTGTTTCCCAACCAAGGTCTTTTGCAATACTAAGTTCTCTCTAGTTTCAACCTCTACTTCCACAACTTGAGGTTTATCTTCTGTCGGCTTTGATCAATTGGAAGATTTTGGATTTAGTGGGCAGTTTTGAGCTTTCTAAGTTTGATTTCAAATGAATCATCTTAAGAGCTTATAATCTCCTAAAGATTGCCACCTTGTCCCCTACCTTTGAAACCCCCCTTCCTTTGAAGTCAGGCTTCACATTTCCCTCAAGCTCTTCGCCTTAAATACTTTTGGAGAAACTTGAACTTTTCCTTTGTTCGGGTTGTTGTCAACCTGTTCATTCCCATTTCATTCCTCTGGTTTAGTTTTCCCTCCACTTTAAGGTATATTCATATGTGTCATCCACAATAAGTACCTTGACTAAGGCAAGCTCGTCTTGAAGTTGAAATTTCAATCTATTAACATACGCAGTTGACACTTGTTCTTCAATCTTGTGTACACCAGTCCAAATTTGAAGCCTTATAAGTTGCTCAGTATACCCTTTTGCTGATTGACTCATTTGTGTCAGTTTATAAAATTCTCTAAATATTTTTTGCTAATAATCAGAAGACAAGAATTGCGCTCTTAGATTTTTCAACATCTTAACATCAAGGAGGGGTCAATTTTTTATTAAAACAGGAAAGAGTTACAAAGCAAGGGCATTAAATAGCCCTATCAAGCTCTACCAAGTGATCCAACTATTGAGACAAATCTAGGGGTAGTTGACCCCGATCCACCAAATTCCAATCATGAATATGATCAAAAGCCCATTTAGCCAAACAATCAGCAACTCCATTCCATTCTCTAGGAATATGAGTGAAAGTAATATATTCTAGAGAAGCACAAAGAGTGAGAATCTGTTCAACAATCAATGCCAACTGCCAACTCACATCATCTAAATGCCACCTATTCAGCAGGTTCACCACAACCTAAGAATTAGACTCACATATGATCCTTCGCCATCCCAATTGGCTGCCCTACTCCATAGCCAATAAAATGGCTTGAGCCTCCATTAAATTATTAGTATGAATACCCTTATAAACATAAAAGATAAACTGCATATCTCCAGAGCTATCCCGACCAACACCACCAATTCCAACATGACCCGGATTTCCCCGAGAAGAGCCATCCAAGTTGATTTTTAGGACTCCTTGAGGAGAAGGGTACCATCTTCCCTCCCTATTCACCTTCGAAGTAGGATGTCTACATCTATTGCGCATAAGTTGCCTTTGTGGAGGAGGAAGATGAAGACGATTACAACAACCAACATCACGAGGGTCCGTCGGCACAGTCAGATCACACTTAGCTGCAATAGTTTCCCCCAAAGGATGCATAATTTTCCACCATAGGTGAGGTGCCATCAACAAAGCATCCTAAAAAAATCCGCCTATTCCTCTCCAACCACAAATTCCAGATAATAAAGGGTGGGCCAAGAGCCCAAGCAACTTGAAGAAAGGAGGTAGAAACAGGGGCCCTGCCCCACTGTTCCACAAACTCCACCAACGAGGAAACATGCTAGCAGAACATATTCCACACCCTCCACCAGAAATTCCAAATCTCCCTAGCATAGGAACATAGGAAGAAAAGATGGGAGACACTCTCTTCACAACCCCGACATAGCACACACATAGAAGGGCCTTGGAAACCACGCTTACATAAATTATCCCAAGTAAGACACCGATTTTGAGCCACAAGCCACATGAAGAAATTACACTTGGGCCAAGACAACTTGTACCAAACTTGCTTCCACCAAGGAACCTCAATGTCCCCCAACAACTGCCTACCCAACTGCCTATAGCCAGCAGACACAGAGTAGTTTCTGAACAAGTCCGAACTATCCCAAGCCAAGACATCAGGGCCCCTCAATGAGTTACAAGCGCGGGAAGCCAAAAGTTGGGAAAGTTGACTCCTATCCCCCTTAGACCCTCTAGGGGGCCACTCAGAAGGATGCTTCCAATGAAAACTCACCACCGATCCATGATGCTACGCAACCTTATAACGCTCCACGGTATCCTAGCCAGCTGCAATAAAAACATCACAAAGGGATTGGAGATGAGGAATAGAAGAGAGAATAGGAGGGTAGCCATCCCAAGAATCTGACCAAAAAAGAGCCTGAGACCACGAATGACAAATCCAAAAAGGTGCACGCTTAATCAACTGCGCCCCCACTTTCAAAGTATGCCAAATCATAGATCACTCCCTTCCAGAGGATAGCGAGGAACCTCAAAAGAAGCCACAGCTCGAAGATATTTATAGTTGAGAATACGAGCCCATAACTGGTGCTAATTGGTACGCCATCGCTAGTAAATCTTGGCAACAAAAGCTTGCCTGTTCAAAATAGCAGAGTGTAAACCAAGACCACCCTCTTGCTTTGGTCTACACACAGATTCCCACTTAACAAGGCTCCACTTCGAAGAAAGAAAATTACCACTCCAAAGAAATTGACGTGAGAGAGCATCAAATTCCTTAAGGAAGTACATTGGTGCCACTTGAACAAAGCACCTGTAGATGGGAAGGGCCTGGATAACAGACTTGAGAAGAGTCACTCTAGCCACAATAGACAACCACCGATGAGTCCAATGAGTAACCTTTTTCCTTAGCTTGTCAAGCAATAGTTGCCAGGAGGACCTAGGCTGACGACCAACAGCAAGAGGAATGCCCAAATAGACAAAGGGAAGAGATCCAATTTGAAACCACAAAATAGTTGCAATTCGTCGTTGGATAGCCTGAGGAGTATTAAAGAAGAAGATAGAAGACTTCTACTCATTGACTTTCTGGCCCGAAGCCGCAAGGTAGATATCCAAAGCTTACCTAAAGGATTCAACATCCTGAATACGAGCCAAACCCATAAGTGAGGTGTCATCCACAAACTAAAGATGAGAAAGCGTTGGCAAGCCTAACCCCCATTGGCAACCATGAATCAAGCTTTGAGAAACCTGAGATTTAAGAAAACGACCCAACCCTTTCGCCATTATAATAAACAAATAAGGAGAGAGTGGATCCCCCTGACGGAGGCCCCTAGTAGCCCCAAAAAGCTCAAAAGGTTCACCATTCACAATAACCGAAAAGGAGGAAGAAGTCACACAGCTCAAAACCCAACTCACCCAATCAAAAGAGAAACCAAAGGCCAACACAATCTTCTGAAGAAAACTCCATTTTACTCTATCATAAGCTTTGGCCATATCCAACTTGATAAACATAGACCTATCCTTAGAGGTTGCCATGGAATGAATGACCTCAGACGCAATCACCACCCCATCCAAAATTTGACGACCCGCCACAAAGTCACCCTGCTCCTCAGAAATGACATCAGGCAAACATGATTTAAGCCTCTCAGCAAACAATTTTATAATAATCTTATACACCACATTACAAAGCGCAATAGGTCTAAATAATTCGAGCCTATCAACACCTTCCTTCTTAGGAATGAGAACCAGAAAAGTAGCATTCAAGGCACGAAGCATCTGCTTTCTATGAAGGGACTCCCGAACCAGCTCCAACAAATCCATCTTCACAATATCCCAAAACTTCAGGAAAAATTCAACTGGGAACCCATCAGGGCTAGGAGCTTTCCCCTTATTCATCCCAAACACAACTTCCTCCACTTCCGACAAAGTAATCAGGTGAAGAAGAGAAGCATTCAAATCATTAGAGATGAAAGAAGGAATGCAAGAAAGGACCATATTCTCCTCAGCTTCAGGAGGAAGTCAATCCTCAGTAAACAAATTAGAGTAGAACTGACAAGCCTCTCTAGACAAATCTTGTTGCGAAGAGATCGAAAGACCCTCAAAATTAGCAAGAGAAGAAATATAACAGTTATTTTGACGAGCTTGCACCGAATGATGGAAGAAAGCAGTATTCCTGTCCCCCTCTTAAAGCCAAGCAATCCTAGCCTTTTGTTTCCATAAAATCTCCTCACGAAGATCCCACTCCTCCACCAATTTCAGAGCCTAGGCCTCAGCAAGCCCAACAGCCTCCAAGAAACCCAAATCTCGAATCTGGCGAGTAATAACAGCAAGGCGATCCTGTGCATCTCTTTTCTTGGCCCGAAAATTACCAAAACTCGACCTATTCCATCTCTTAAGATGATACTTGACATATTGCAGCTTCTTAACAAGAGAATACATAGTTGTGCCATACACAGGGGCACCATCGCGTCACGATTGAGCAATAAGATCACCCAAAGAAGAGTCACAAAGCCACATAAGCTGAAATTTGAAAGGTGGATTCTTTGGAGTAGGAAAAGCAGAAGCATAAAACTTAATTGGCCAATGATCAGAGCCACACCAATCAAGAATCTCAGAGGAAGTGACCAAACTGTCACCCACCCAAAAACTAAAGACAAGAAATCTATCAAGCCGCTCAGAGATCGCGTTAGGCCCACTCCGTCTATTATTCCAGGTGAAGATTTCGTTAGAGGGTTTAACATCAACCAAAGCAAGAGAGTCCACATTAGTCCGAAACAGATTTGAAGGACCAAGCCTAGGCAACCCTCCTTTTTTCTCCTCCAAACTCAACACATAATTGAAATCACTAGCTAAGATCCAAGGCAGAATAGGTGCACAAGACCTGACATACCTGATATGAGCCCAGAGCTAGATTTTACCACGAATGTCAATTAGAGCATAAACATTACTAACCAAAATAGTCTCACCAGATTCCAAAACTGAAGCCACCATAGAAATAATAGATTGGCTAGAAATCCACCAATGAGGAACAACCTTACGTGGATCCCATAAAAGAGCCAAACCTCCAGAGTTTCCCCTAGAACCAATACATTGACATTGGCCAGAAAACCAAATATGAGGAGCGTGTTGAAGCATGAGGTCCACCGAAGCTTAGTCTCCTGAACACAAAAGATATCAGGAGAATGAACCACCACCAAATCCTGAATAGCCTTTTGACGGGAGGTTATATTCAACCCCCTTGCATTCCATGAAAGAATAATCATGAGGAAGGTTGAGAGAAGTGGGCCTCAATGGTCTTAACAGACCCAGATTCCACCAACAAATCCCCAATAGATTTAATCTTGTCCACATCCTTCTTACGACCAACTTTAGATAAATTTTCAAAATGCCCCTTCTTGAGAGGGCGTTGCAGCACCCTAGAGCAGGAGACGATCCCCTACCTTTACTCGAAGAGAACACTTCCTTAGCTAAGTCTGCCTATACAATATCATCCTGCACATCTATAAAGGCACTAGGAGGCTCAAAAATCCTCTACTCCAAAGCCAGAGACTTATGTTGAACAACAATTGCCTACCTCAGCCTTGTATCTAGCCCAATATCCATACCAGTGGCCCTAGAAGAAATCTCAACAAGAATCCCTTCCTCCAAAGCCTGATTATCCAAGATCTCAAAACGATTGAAACCCTAATCACTTTGTCTATCCTTATAGGCTTGCTTTTGACCTCTCCCCTTAGCCCTCGACTTAACAAGAATAAAGCCATCCTTGTCAATCCACCCTCCACCACAGGCGTCTTGCCTTTATCCCCCTTCTCCACTTAAGGCCCAAAAGACGGAGAAGAAGAAACCCCCTACTGCTTTGGGTGCCCAAGGGCACTGGCGTTGAAGGTGTCTATACTCGTGACAAAAGCGACAATGAAAAGGAAGGGATTCATAGTCTAATTGTTGAATCCACGAGGCAAAGCCAATACAAATTTCCAAGGAATCTGGCAAAGGGTTATTTAAATCAATTTAACACAGATGCGAGCATAAGAGAATACCTTTTTATCCAAAGTATTTTGTGCAATGGCAGTCGGCTTCCCCAACAAAGTAGCAATTTGGCGCAAAATATCTTCCCTCTAGAACTCGAGCAATAGCCATGGCAGACGGACCCAAATTGGAACCCGTGTCGGCAGGTCCTTTGCCGCATTGAATCCTCCATATCAGGGTTTCATGAACAAGCCAACATGATTGTAAAAATACGGCCCTCCTTCAAATACTCGATTCTGATTCGACATGCAAGAGAAATCAACCAAGAAATAGCCATTCGCCACCACCAAAATATCGAAACCACCCTCTACCTTCCAGGATTGACGCATCTAGGATTCCAAAGCCTCCAGAGGAACACAAATTCCCAAGAATTTGCAAATCAGAACATGCTGTCTCCAATAAGAAAAGTCCTCTTGAAACCGATTCCGAAGAAATAACAAGGACTAGACGATCATGACTCCTTAGCAAACAACCATTGACTTTCTTGAGCTTAGAACTCTCCCCCACAAAAGAGGAATCCACCCCCCGAACATGCATGTTCGTAGACAAAGCCTAAGACGACTTTGCGCCAACAAGCACCAAAATTTTTGAAACCCCTACCATTCCACTACAGCCAACTCCCAACACCAAATAAACCCAACTCCACACCAGAGCACACCCAATCCTGCACGTTGCACCCAACTGACTCCACACCCCAAATCCTAACCGCAACACACCACCACCACCGCTTCCCCTCTCCACTCCACACCCCCAACACCCACGTTGCTAACACCCCTACCGAAGCCCCAAGCAACGAACACAAACCCAACACGCAAAGAGAAAAAGCCAGACAGGGATCGTGGCCTGTTACAGGCCGCAACCACCCCCTCCATTCACCAGCGACAATGGCTCCATCTAGATTTTTCAACATCTTGGGCCATAGTCTAATTTGGTCTTTTTTGTGTCCTCTCCTAAATCTTTGCAAATTCTCCCACCAAAGAGCAACATGAGACTTCAATTTGGATGCTGCAGTTTACACCCTTTTCTTCCTACTCAAAATATAGCTCCAACTTTTGAACCCAAGTTTAAGAATAAATCTAGGTTTATTTTACCTTTAAATTTTGAAATATTTACTTACATCTCAAAGCCTCGATTGAACATGGCTTCAATGAGCCACTCAACAAGGTCTACCCTAGCTGCATTTCCCAGGTTTTCTAGTTTCTCTTCAGAATCTATGGCTTCTAATCTTTTGAGTCATTCTTCATCATTATTCCTTTGTGGTATTCGATTTCACATGCCTCTCCTTTGCCAATTGAAACAAACTCCTCTTGAAGCCATCTTTCTTTGCTCTAATACCAAAATGATAGACACACCTTTATCTTTGATCCCCAACATATCGACTAACTACAAATTTAAAAAACAAACACAACAGACTGGAAAGAAGAAGGTAAAAGACCATGAGGAAATATTCTTAAAACAATAGAAAAATACAGAAGATAGGATTTATATAATAACACCACCTTTTCATGTATAATAAGTCTACTCCATCTAATAAAATGTACAACCAAAAGTACTAAGGAAAAATACTCCTATTCTCTCTAATATTTAAAAATGGTAGGTAGATGGTCACTGTTTTCTTAACCCACAAAATCTGAACAGTTACAAATGACTGCTATTGTTAAGAAAAACAATTTCCCCTAGTTTATAACACCACAAAGATACTATGTGTAGACATTGAAAAATGTCCTAGACTTGCTAATACCATTTTTCTTTGTCAATTCTCTTGTCTAAATTCATAAGTCTTCTATTAATTAACTAATTTTAGTTTTATAATTAATTCGTTTATATCTTTTTATTTCTTCTTTTGATTAAATAAATAATTTTATTTATTTAATTATCTATCCACTTTATACTATAATTAAATAGTTATTCTAATTATTTAATTGTTCACTAGCCTTTCTCCCACAAATTAAATGCTTACTAATTTGTCATTTTCTTTCCATTTTGAATTAAATTATTATTTAATTCAAAAATCAACTTGTCACGTGTCTTCTTTAATTAAATAATGTTCCTATTATTTAATTATCCATGTCCCACTTTTGAATGAAATTATTATTTAACTAAAAAATCAATTTGTCACATATCTATTACAATTAAATAATATTTCTGTTATTTAATTAGCCATCTTCTTCTCAAGTCAAATAATATCCCACTTTGTCACATGTCTACTACAATTAAATAATGTTTCTATTATTTAATTAGCCATCTTCCTCTCAATCAAAAAAATGTCTCACTTTTGAATGAAATTATTATTTAACGAGAAAGTCAATTTGTCACATGTCTACTACAATTAAATAATATTTTTATTATTTAATTAGCCATTTTCCTCTCAAATCAAATAATTTTATATTCATTCGATTTCCTCCAACAACCTTTTTTTATGTGCTAATCTCATCAAATCTAATCTCCTATTATCTCATTCATTCTCAGCCATATTTTATAATTCAATCTTAGCCATTCATTTCTACCTTTGCCCTAACTTTTCCCTAACCTTATTTCATACTACGACTTTCATTCTTAGCCATATCTCTTTGAAATTCAATCTTAGCCCTTCATCCAAATTTGTCTTTTCTATAAAAGACCTTTATCTTTGTCATTTGGAGATACACACATCTTATGCTATCGAGACATCTACATCTTGAGCTAATGTAAGTACATGCTATTAGTGTGAGACAACTATATCTTCAATATTTTGCTAGGCATTGTCATCGGTTACTATTGCACACCCAAATCTAACGACAATTATCATATTCAAGCAAAATGGAGAAGGGAAATGGAGGTGAAGTGATGATGGCATGAAGACTTTATAGTAATATTGTTTTATATTTCATGTTTTTATGCTTACTTGTACTCCATTGTTGGTTTAGGCTTAGTTTTTATGCTTTATTACATTAACGTGAAATTTTACCCTAGATTACACTATGTTAAGTTCTAGAATGCATTCCACAATAAGTGACACATCACATGCAAATGACTACCAGTAGACGCATTTATTAAGTAGCTATTATTTTAATTCAATGAAATCGAAGACAATACATAAGAAAATAATAATTTCTTTATAATAGTCAGCTCCATATAATCTGACCTGAAATCTCTTCTACTTCAGATGGATTAAGCCAAGCTGCGAATCCATTAAAGCTCTTTCCATAGCTATGCACCCAACGATGTTGTGCTGCTTCATAGCTGAAATAACAAAAAAAAATTTATACGTTGATTTAATTATTTATAAAATTGTTTATCTATTTATATATACATTCTAGACCAGGAATAACATTCTTGCGTACAATGGTCGTGTGCAGTATTTACAAATTATTTATCTATGAAATATGTATCTTGTTAGCCTTTTGTTTCATAAATCTTTGAAACTTAGATAAAAATCAAAGAAAGCTAATGTATGAGCAAACTTATAATTTTTACAATCATAAACTCACAATTTTGATAATACATGTAAACATTTTTTATGTTTAAATATATGATAGGAAATAAATTAATTTGTAATATTTATTTTTTATTTTTCAAGTATGAGCATAAGACTTAACAATTTATTGATCTATAAATGAGAGATTTTGTGTCTTTTTATGACTTTTCGAATAAGTTAATAAACACTTTCTAGTTAAATAGTCATCAAAAAATATGTATACACAAGAATTGAATTGAAGATTATGATTGCAACCACAAAACAAGGCTTCACAAATTAAAATGCTCAAGTATTGTATACAAAACTACAAACTCCAAAATTAATAACAATTATAATTTTTGAGTATGATCATAAGACTTAACAGTTCAACTACACATAAAATGAGATTTTGTATCCTTTATGACCCTACAAACAAGCTAACATATTACAGACACTTACTTTCTAGTTAAAATGCAAACACAAAAAACTATGTGCATATCAAAGCTAAATTAAAAATAATAATTATGTACGCAAGATAGGATTTCATAAATCAATACCCAAGTATTGTATACACAACTACATATACTCAAATTATTAACAATCTCAATACAAAGTTTACAATTATTGATAATTTGTATTCAATAAGTCAAATTCTTTTTACAAAACAATATTCAATGAAGATGACATAGTTGGACATACAATAACAATTTCATCACATATAAGAAAACCTTGAACAACAAACTTTTGCATGAAGCATAACAAATTTTACCATTAATTTGTCTCAAATACAATGCTGGAGTAAATAGGGTTTAAAAGTATCAATTTTTACAATTGCATGTCCTCTAACTATAAAATTGATTTAAAAATAAGTTGAGTGAAAACATAAACAAAAACTTGTTCTAAAACATTAAAAATAAAAAATAGCTTTACACTAAATAATATAGCCTTTATCTAAATAAAGCTAATTCTACTTTAAACACTCAAAAGGAAAAGGAAAAATAATATTCTTCACACTTTCTAAAAGTAGCAATTATTGAGAGAATAGAACTAGTTTCTTTAACGAAGAAGTGATTCCTTATTGATCACTTTTTTCATCAACATTTTTTGTAAACTATAGTTTGCACTTGAACTCAATTTGGTAACGTAATATGTCAATCCTCCATTCATGAATGTTGAGCACCTTGTCATTCTCAATAGTGACATGAATGTTAAGCACCTTGTCATTCTCAATAATTAAGCCTTCATACATTTTGTTGTCCTTGCTCTCCAAACTCAACGAACTTTAACAATCCCATTAGTTCATCTATTTTCTCTTTGTCAAATTGTAGGGCTTAAGAAGTCTTCCTTCACATGTTTAATGAAATGTTTTCTGAACTCATCTTTCTTCCTTATGTTGTTATTTATTGATCATTTATTTCAAGTAACAAATTGTGTTGTCTTTACAAAGAACTTAGTAGATTCATGCTAGTCAAAATAATACTTTGTTTTTCTAGTGGGAAAATGCCAAGACTTTTTTTTTATTCAACTTCTAACCATATTTTTAGCTCAAAATATCCCTTTCTTATTCTCTACAATTGACCTTAATCTCTTCTTTGGTTGTTTGATTATCTCCTTTTGGGTGCCAAAATTTCTACGCAAATTTACTAAAACATTAATTAATTTTAACCCTCTTAGAAATAATTTTTGAATCCAAAGCTCAATTCTCCCACTATGTGATGTAATTTTATCAAGTAATGGACTCATGAAATATCTCACACTTGGGAGAACTAAAGAAATACTTAAAATTGCATTGATTAATTTTTCTATAAAGTTTTTGACTAGCTAATGTGTTCTTTCATCCCAACTTCGTCCTTTGACTCCTTTGCATCATTTTATATTCATTCTTTCATTGAAGCTATAGTAATATCTAACAAATTAAGATTTGATGGTCTAGTTCCCTTGCCTAAAATATTTTATGCACGGCTATGTAATTTGTTGATTGCACATCTTAGTTATTCACATCTAGTGAAGGTATATGATTGTTTGAGCAAAAATTCTTCATTGATCATCCCTACTCAACATGGTTTGGCTCTTTGCCTTCTTTTTGGGAGAACCCTCGAGTAAGAAAGAGATAGTAGGGATGTTTAGCAGTGTTGTTTCCACTATTTCCTCTTTTTGCTTATCATCTAGAAAAAACACTCTAGCTATTGTTATTCATTATATTTATGTTTTCCCATTTGGGTTTTAAAGAGGGCTGCCATATTGGAAGGTAGTAGATTTAGATTGATGTGGAGAAGGTATAAATAGAGGTGGAAAGATGTGGGGAGTGAGAATATGAATATTTGATCAAGAGGAGGTAGGTAGGCATGTAAAAAGTGAAGGAAAATATTGATGGGGAGATGACAAAATAATGAAAATGCATGGATGAAGGGATTGGAAAATGCATAGGGTTTGAAGTAGGTGAAATAAATGTTCCTTGTTTTGAACTGAATTAGTGAAACTTGATTCTAATATATTTTTCCTTGTCTACAAACTTTAGAGTGTTTGTTTCTATAACATCTATTATAGATGTGGCAAGTCTCATATTTGGAGGAAATTTTACCCTCTTCTTTGCTATAATTTTGATTCCTCTCTTAGTTTGCACATCACGTTGATCTTCTATAATAACCTTGCTAGTTTGTCTCTCCTTTGATTCACAAGAAAGAATAACTTGTGGTATTGAAGGTGAATCCATGCATTGTATTTGTTTTGGCATTTTTGTTGTTGATGGGGCTAACATTTAGGAAGCCTTGGAACCTTCGAGAAAGATACACTTGCTACTTTCGTTTCCTTTATATCAATTTTGATCAGTTATATTCAGTTAGAGGTTGAATTTAGGATGCTTCTTTCTCTAAAAAAGTGATAGAAGGATTTGACTTCCAAATTTTCATAGTGAATTGAATTGTGGCTAATCCTTTTTTTATCATAAGTAGGTGGCCTCAACTTTCCTTCATGTTTCATAAGTTCCTTAGGGTTCAACTAAATAGACAATATGCTTTTATTAGGAGTTGAGTAAATTAACAATAATCCCTTTTTGTAACTTGAGATTCATTTGCATAATTTTCCAAAAGTATTGTAATTGAAGCACATTAATGGAGCTCTTTCCTACCTTGTCTTCTATGAATCCCCTAAAGATCAAAAGGTGACCTGGCTACAAACAAATTTAGATTATAAATGACACTCTTTGTCAACACCATTGGAAACATCACTTGTCTTGCAAGATTTTAATAATCAATATAAATAAACTATTGTATCCTTGATTGGAATTCCAACAAAAGGATCATGTTTGGACGCTTCTTAATGGTTGATTTTGCGACTAGGGAGCTTGGGCATAGTACGGTGGCTCGGTTGTTGGTTGGTTTGGACATCTCCAAACCTCTCCATGGTGATGTAGTCTTACTGGTGGAGGATAGACCTTGGAAGCAACTCTTGGAATACGAGGGTCTCCCCTTTCGGTGTAGGAAATGCTTCTTGGTGAGTCACTTGGCCTCTGCTTACCCTCATTCCCGTCGCTAGGGCATTGCGACTTGGAGGAAGGTTGCTCTCTCAGACCATCTTATGGTGGGTTTTCCTCCTTTGGGAGTTTCTTCTGCGGAGGTTGACCTTATCGTTTCTTCTTAGGAACTTATCCCTGCTCCTCTTCTAGTGGTCCCTTTTGTGGAGCCACTATTAGTTTCTACTGACATTGTAGTTCATGTTGGTGTCTCTGTGTCATTGGAACCTTTTGCTGTCGATGCTCCATCAGAATCTACCCGTCCTTCATTATTCAACTTTGTTGGACCTTTGTTAGCTCCTGTCTTTGCTGCTTCATTGCTAGTTCCCTCGCTGCGTGGTGGCTCCTCTCCCGAGGTGGCTGTTGTGGATCTGCTCCCCTTGCCTCGCTTGTTGGTTCTCGAGTTCGAGCCTTCTTGGTCGGTTGTGCCGCGGAAGAAGAAGGGTCTCCCCAAATATGTTGCCTCTTCACGACCTCGGGTTCGGGGAGTCAGTTTAGACCCCTCTGTTTCAAAGGCTGTCTAATTTTTGTTTTTCTACAGTTGTCGGTTAGCTATTTCTGTTTGTGCTTCTAGTTCAAGTTATGTTTGAACTATGCTTTCCTTTGGCCTTTTGGCATTTCTATGTAAAGGGTACAACACCCTGTAAATGTTGCTTATCTTATCAAAAACAAAAGGATCATGTTGTTAGTGTACCTCAATAGTAAAAGAGGTCTCTCACTAAGTCCTACAAAATTGATATAAGTGAATGCTAGGATCTTATGAAGCAATTTCCATACCATTAAATCACCCTCTTAGATTCTTGTGAAAGACAAGTTCTTTGTATGATCCATGCATTTCCATAATCAAAATTTCAATGAGTACATTATTTTCTCTCCTAATAATAGTAAGAGAGTTACCATATTCACTACAACAAATCCCTGTGATTAGCTCCCTTTTTTGCTTCCACCCACTGTTTTAATGTATTTTTCTCCAATTTTTTGAAAAAGTTGACACTATTTATTGGGATGGCATTATTTTTGGTATTTTTTACGCCAATCAGAACAAGCAACCGCTAAATTAGGCACAAATTAGCGCCCAAATTAGTGCCTAAATTAGCACCTACATTAGCACGTAATTTAATGCCTAATTTGGTGCCTACTTTAGAGCCTGCTTTAGCACCTAATTTAGCGCCTAATTGAGTGCCTAATTGTTTTGATCTAGCAGGGATTAAGGGTTAAGGGATTAGGGGTTATGGTTTAAGGGATTAAGGGTCAAAAGATAAGGAATTTGGGGCTTAGGGGTTAGGTAGTTTAATGGTTAATGGCTTAGGGATTATGGTTGATATTATGCAATCTTTATATAAAATTTGATAAAAAAATAATAAAGGTATGAGTGGAAGGGTGTACCAAAACTTTTTTGGTGTAACTTTTGAGCTTATGAATGAAATAGAACATCTTATTATCAGAGATTCTCCATGACTGTGTTATCATTATGTATTTTTCTTATGTTTTCCATACTTATTTCTTCTTATATTTGAATGAATATCAGTTATTGAACCTCAATACTGTGCTTATGTGAATGAATATGCTGACATAGTAAAGCATTTACTGTGGATGTTTTCAGTTATGTTGGAGCAAAAAAATTCTCCTTAAACATCCACTGGCTTTAACTTTTCCATTCACATTTTACCCACATAAAAGTTCATTACCATTGATTTTACATTGTGTCTAAACATGAAATGCAACAATTTGTGTGACAAGATCCATACTATTACCAACATTCCCTTTGTATGTACCCATTTATTCCTTCGGAAAATCATAAACAAAACAAATTATGCCTTTACCGTAGTACCACAACATCAAAATAAAGACAACACGGGTTGGCAGTTTCCAAGTTATGAAATACGCCCTTACCACCATACTACCAGGAGATTATATAGCATAGGTGGTGAAGCGGTACTCACCGTCACCCTACGAGGGAAAATTGTAAGGCAATGCGGTAATGCGACACATACCGTTATCCCGCATAAGGAGATTCAAAGGAGTGTGGTAAGGCAGTAAATAACAAAGAAATAAAGCATACACCGCTATACCGCTAGGAGGGTAAGCAACATATGCAGTAGAGCGGTATACACCGCAACCCCACAAAAATAAGTCTTAAGCAGTGCGATATAGTGGTAAGCATTGCAAGAAAAGTGGACACCATAGTATCGCATGAGGATAATCTGATTGTGGTATAGCGATATATACACTGTTGTCTCGCAAAAACACAAAATAAGAAGACAAAGTATATAAAAGAGCATAAGACTCGACACCGTCGTACCACAACAAATGTAATAAGTGGCAGTTGTAGTACGGTATGGTTTGCATGAGGAACATTTTGGTTTGGCACAACTAGGCGCTAAATTAGGCACACTTTGCGCCGCCTTTGGCGCCCCAAAGAGATTACATTTAGGGCTGAAATTCGGCTTTAAAGTCGGCGTTAACGATGATGACTATAGTGCCAACTAATGAATCAAAAACAAAAAATAAAAAATTCCCACCCGTGTTTAAACATACCACACAACAAAAAGACACAAAAAAAAATTTCATACCACAAACTTGTTAGGTCGCTCTCATTTTCTGTTTCAGTTGTTTTTTCGTTTGTTAGGTTGGTCTTGTTGTCGATCTTTTAGTTTTCACTTTTCTTATGTGTTTGCATTATTTGGTCGCCTGGTTTTATTTTGTTGCCAAATACAGAGCATATGATAGATGGTGTTTACAATGTTTGGTTGCCCGATTTTATTTTTTTGCGAGATACAGAGTAGAGGATAGATGGATAGAAATCCAACCCTTGATTTCACTTTAAACGTGAAAACTAGTAATGTTTTTCCTTTTGGTGAAATTTGAATCCATATAAAGATATTTAGATATAATTTTTACTAATAGATTTGTACAAAAGGGATGCCACCTGGTAGATAATGGTCAGGCTTCGGTTGATTTGGGTTATTTGGTGGTCTTATTTTTGCATTATTCATTCCATCACAGGGTTTGAACTCTCAGGAGATATCTCATAGGCATTTAAATCTAGAAAGAGAGTCATTCAAGGTAAAGCTTGCTCATTAATCACCCGTTTCTTTTAATTTCCCATTTGGTGGCTTGCTTTCATACCACAAAAAAAACTTGCATACCACAAACTGGACGGAAACTTTCATACCTGGCAGTGTGTACTTCATTTGCCTCCACAGACTGGATGAAAATAATTTGCCCTAGGTCGCCTCAAAATGTCAAGCAATAGAGGGAAGGGAGCAAATGGAGCAGACTCTGGCCACAATGAGGTAATTCATTGTCAATTTATAGATTTGTAAATGTTTCCATTGTTTCTTTGATTTTTAGTTTTTAGTTTTTTATTTCTAAATTTAAAAGAAGAAATTTATTTTATATATATATAGGTACATGAGACTGACAAATATAAAGAGGCAGTGAACAAATTGGATGGTGTGGACTTGACAATACTTGCTAGATACATAGAAAAATGATCTAGTAAAGCCCCTGAAACATTGCAACCAGATCAACCGTTTCAAAGGGAATCAATTGATTCCCTAACCGGTCCTAGATTGAGAAAAAGATCCAGGAGGAAATCAATAACAATAAACTCTAAGTATGTGGAACAGGGAGCAAAGACGTCCAATGTCCTAGCCACTCCTGTGAGACAAAATTCTTCCACCACGCCATGTTTTGCATCTTGCATTGGTAGCTACGATACCAAGATAGAATACGATGTGGTTTTAGGGGAAGTCTGAATGACAGATGCTGGAAAAACATTTATGAATAGGTTGAAGGAATCGTGCCTTCAATGGTTCAAAGACCATCTACATTTGTCATTCTCAAAGATACCCATGCACCTGCAAAAAGTAGTTATCCATGACATGGAGACTGAATTTGGCACAGGTTGGTCTGTAAAGAAGATAAAGCTACGAATGTCTCAAAACTGCAGGAGATTTCATTGCAACCAAACAAAGAAGATAAAAAAACTCCCTCTCGAGCTAAGGCTCAAAAAAAGGCCAATTGATGTAAGTGTGAAAGTATGGAAAGAGCTTGTAAAAGCATATGAGAAGTCTGATGCACGGAGGAAGTCCGGTGAGGAGAGTACGCACTTGTATTTGAATTTTCTCATAAGATTATATCAAATGTATTAAACGATTTTTAAATTTTATTTATGCATAGTTAAATTGAATTAGTATATGTTTCAGGACAAGGCCTCCAAGGTTAGGCTTGAGAAACTTCATGCCACGCATCATAGTGGCCAAAAAGGTTTACAGGCCTTGATTTGTACATTTGTAAGTATATTTAATATGTTAAATGATATTTTTTTTAATTTCCTAGGAAAAAGTAAACGATTGCATATTAATTAGTTTAACTAGTCCATGTGCCATATTTTGACAGGAGGAGAAATATGGCCGGCATCCAACGCAATTTGAAATGTTACAAAGAAAAAAGTGGACCGATTTTGTAATCTGGATAGAGAACGAGGTATCAATAGTTGACTTTCAATAACTTAGTTGGATATTGTTGTGTTAATATGTCAATTTGCATTTCTTGTGTTGAGTTGTTTATTGATGCGTAGGATGAGTTCTAAAGTGCTTCTTTGTTGGCCCTAGATCCCACTCAATTGTCCCATTATTTCATGTCGAGGACAAAAATATTGTTTTTTGTCCCATTATTTCATGTCGAGGACAAAAATATTGTTTTCCTTAAAGGGCAGTGGGTGACATTCATGTCTTATTTTCATCGTATCTTTTAATTAATGACCATGGTCTTGTAATATCTCTTAAGTGTCCTCATTTCAGTTATGAGTTGTATCATTTGAGTAACTTAGCCCCATGTTGATTTGATTTATCTTCTTTTCTCTCAAACATGGTATCTCAAGGAGTGCTTCCTTTAATTCATGTTTTCATTCTACTAAGTGATCCACATGCATCTTTTCCATCCTTCCTCACGACATTGTCATTCTTTTAACATGTAAGAATGTTTTGATGCATCTTGGTAGGCATCCTATAGATCTAACACATCCTTGTAGAACTCCTTTTGCACCAAGGTCAAGTCATCATGGATTTCTAATGCATATTCCATGAAATCACCTATGTCATTCCTTGTAGCCTTGTAGTATTCCACTTGATGTTTCAAGTGCTCAATTTCCTTCTTATGCCCTTCCATTTCTCATGTCATTTTAAGGATGTTTGATTCATTTGCTTGTGTTATGGTGACCCTAGTCGTAGCCCTAGCCACTAGATCCATATCATCTACATCCATTACCATTGCTTCCATGGATTCATTAAATCTCAAGAGTATAGTATGACATTCAACTTCTTGATCAACAACATGTCAGGTACATGATTGGGAAAAGTATGGGGTGCCTTTGCGGTGCCATAGATCTTCCTATATGTTAACAACTCATATAGGGAGTAATCATTTAGGTTCTCCAAGATTTTGATCATGTCTTTAGACAACCTAGGGAACCTTTCCTCAAATAATAGCTCATTCAATGGAGCAAAGAATCGGTCATAGATGTGCTCATATTTGGATTAATATTTGTGCTCCCATCGGTCCTAGCAATAAACATGGACAAAACGACATGGGATACTCCATGTCCAATTCATCCCCAAAGAGTTTATTAGCTGCACAAATAATATAACACAAGTACGAGGTTGTATAGAATTTTGGATTTGTGCCCACTGGAGGAGACTCGACTCTCGTTATTTCATTGCACAAAGTGAGTGACAAAACAACTACCTAGTTTAAAATTGGCCCTTCTTTAAGCAATATATGTAGCAATGAGACTTAGGATTCTTGAAAATGAGAAGCATCCTTCTCCCCATACAACCTGCTAACTAGGGCCACTATGTTTTTTACTAAACCCTTGAGGCTGATGGAAGGGTACCATTTAGTGTTCCTAGAAGTTAACTGTCTAACTCCTCCTCTTAAGGTTTAGGCTATGTTTCAGGGTTGAAAACTAGGCACTTTTGTTGTAACATCCACTTCTACGACCCATGGGTGATGTGGCACAGGGCCTTGAACCACCACACAGGTCTTATAGAGAGAGTGTTTGGTGTAAAATCCAAACCTAAGTCCTATAGAGAGAGGGGATGGCATTAGACTCCAAGCACCAAAAAACCATAAAATAGTCCTCTCATGCATGAACATGTGTGCCCAAATGCTAGATCAACCCCACACCTGTGGAAGATGAAGGGCCACTCCACATAGAAAAGAAATAGAGTATCTTGTGTGGGTCAAGTAGACCAAATTATCCATGCATGAACCAATAAACAACCTCCATGATGCCTCAATATGTGTGCAAGGGTGCTATGTCATCTCTATCATGCCTCAACATATGTGCCAATACCAAATCAAGTCCCAAGTGTGGTGACGAGAAGGTCGATCTATGTCAAAAAGTGATGAATGAACATGTGTGAACCAATGGAGACCAAGTGCTCCATGAACTAATCTCATATAATTTTTAGTAGAAACTTATACATAATATGTCAATGTGTTAAGAAAATAGGCATCACAATATATCACCATGGATCTTGTAATGATTCTATCATTCATAAAAATAGTAAATCATATTCACTGTATACATCAACATTTAGAACAAAATATAGCAACTGGAAGCACAAACATGAGAGGGAACGAACTGATACTGAAAACAAGAATTCATTAAGATAAAAACATGGGCCTTTCAACACTTATGTATTAAATTATATATAGCTATCAAATACACTTTCTAAATAATAGAGTCCAAGTGTAACAAAACAGTCTAGAACCCCTTGTCTTTGAATTTACATAGTTTATATAGATAATTACAAACTTTGAGCCATTATTAGCTCATCAAACTAACTTTATGCTCTAATTAAAATTAAACAGAAATATTTAAAACTGCTGCAAATATTTTGGTTTGTTTGTTGGAATTGCTACAAGATATTTGGACCGTTGCTCAGAAATTGGTAGACAGTTGCACAGAATAAGGCATGTTGCTTATCTTCCAAAAGGTAGGCGAATCTTTGTTCCATATTTAATAATGTTGGCCCATCGAGAAGCACTTGGGAAATTATAAGCTATCATTTCACTAGTTGAAAACTCCAGGTCATTATATTGAGCATATGAAAATGGAGGCAAGTAGTGCACTAATAATTTGAACTCAATTAAGAGATCAAATTCATCTTTCAACTTATCTACTATAGACTCCCCCTTCAGTGATTTGTTGAGATCTTCAAATTTGGAGTCTTCACTGTTAGAAACCAAGATCAGACATGCAAACCAAAAAAACCTTCCACTAAAGAGAAAAATAGAAAAAAGCAAGAGCTTTGCATGAAGATGTGCAAATTGATATTATTCAGAATTGAGAAATTACAATAGATGAATTGCTTTATAAAAGAAATGCATGCATAACCCTAATGTTGACCTAAAAAGGCTCAACTAAATAAAACTTACTTATTAATTAAGTAAACTACTTATTACCTAAATAAAACCTAAGTAAACTTAATAAAAAGTAATTAAATAATTAATTACACCAACATCCTCCCTTAAGTGCAACTTAGGGAGACTAAAAAAGCATGCACCTAATGCTAGGATGAATGCAAGAAAGTGTGAATGGGTCCCGACAACAAGGCCTAATCAAGTACCCATGTACAAATGCAATGAATTGGAAAAAGGACAAAACCCAGTGGGACAAACCCCCCCTCAATGAGATGACCTGTTGCAAAGAAGCACTGAAAGAACATTGTGGAGTAACACTGGAACCTGAATCTAGAAAGCAAGGAAAGATACTTCTGTTTACTACTGAAACCAGATGAAAATCACTGACTGACTCAAGGAATCATGATGAAGCAACAACAAACCCGATGCCACAAAACACTTAAAAACTCCAAATGAGAACAACCCTAGAATCTGTGAAGCAACAACAAACCCGATGCCACAAAACACTTAAAAACTCCAAACGAGAACAACCCTAGAATCTGTGAAGCAACAGTAGATGAAAAAGGATGCCCCCCCATAAGAGGGAATGATATGATGAAAAAATATGGAAGCTATGTGTTTCTCGATGTCGATGCCAAACTGTGACTAAAATTGATCCATAGGAGCAAGTACCATGGAGATTCTGGAACATTAACCATAAAATTAATGGCCCTCAAACTGAGATGTGACCCGATGTGAATCTGATGTGATTCAAGATCATTAACCATAAGCTCTCAATCTTAGATGTGAACTGATGCAAACCAAAATGTGCCAAGCAATGAGCAATATGTAGCCAAAAGAAACAATAGAATCCAAATACAACTCATGCGAGTTGTCATCAA
Source organism: Sequoiadendron giganteum (assembly GCA_007115665.2). NCBI lineage: Eukaryota > Viridiplantae > Streptophyta > Pinopsida > Cupressales > Cupressaceae > Sequoiadendron > Sequoiadendron giganteum. The sequence goes on along the minus strand of CM021108.1, from coordinate 139,306,687 downwards.
TACAAAGATGAGATCAAAGTGCAACTACACTCTAATCAGATTATTATGCAAGAAGCCCCTCTGATGGAACTTTATATAAGTTCATTTATTACAATAACCCATGATTGTAAAAGGAGAGAATGCAAAACATGCATAAATTAAAGACAAAATGCAAACCTATTGCATGAAAACAAAAAATAGTGCATGCACAAACCAATGTTCACATCTTCCTCCATAATTAAAAAATGACCTCAGATATGTGTAAAGGATTGAATCAGCATTCTGATGCCGCGAGAATGGCAAAAAATGGATAACTGAGTTAAAAAAATATGCCCTCTGAAGCGAAAACAGCTTCATCTGACTTCAAAGGCCTGCAAAATAAATCTAGAGCAAAATCTGTAGAAAAAACCTACACCACTGGATCGGGCTCGGAACAAGCTTTCCAACAGTATCTCGTTTTTGAAAAACAGACTACTTATGCTCAAGAAATAACCATTTTACTAAAAGAGCTCATTTTTCCTTTAAACGAAATATTATATTGATTTAAAGATTAAAAAATTAAGAAAATATTCAGCTATACCTACATGGCACGAAAAATGAGGCAGCACAGAAATCGAGGCAAAATGTCAAGAAAACTGAGGCAGCTAAAAAAAACTCTGGACACCAAAAAAATATGGCAAGAAAATCGATACAAAAATGGCACGAAAATTGAGGCGTTCATATATATCCGTACATCCATACGGATTTTTTTGGCAGTGTTTTTGAAAATCCCCAAAAACACAAAAAAATCAATTTTCAGAAAACCCTAACATATATTATATGAAAATAGGGGTTTTTGGGCTTTCTGAGCGCAATTGTGAGGTTTATTTCACATTGGCATGCACCGTTTGAGAGATCAATGTCAAAATTTCTTTAAAAAGCATGGAAAAACCCTTTGATCTGACAAGAAATAAGCTCAAGGTATGAAACCCTCGAGGAACTCCGAATGTGCTCTGCAATGAATTTCTCCAAAAACAGAGAAGGGGCTGCAAATCAAGGCTCCGATACCATGTTAGAAACCAAGATCAGACACGCAAACCAGAAAAACCTTCCATAGAAGAGAAAAAAAAAAAAAAAGAGCTTTGCATGAAGATGTGCAAATTGATATTATTCAGAATTGAGAAATTACAAGAGATGAATTGCTTTATAAAAGCAATGTATGCATAACCCTAATGTTGACCTAAAAAGGCTCAACTAAATAAATCTTACTTATTAATTAAGTAAACTAATTATTACCTAAGTAAACTTAATAAAGTGTAATTAAATAATTAATTACACCAACATTCACTTCTACATTTGGCTAGTAATTCCAAATATTGATTTTGAGGAATCAAATATTGACGATCATCCCAAAATGATGGCAAACCTTTCTTAAATAGATTAGTGAATCGAGCCTTGAAACCTACCACTTTCTTTAGAAGTTCATTTGCCTTATTTTGCACACTTTCCATTATCTGGTGGTTTCCAATAAGTCTTTGGGCATTCAATATAATAGCTGACCTGTCAAAGGTTAAATTTGGTCATTATGATTCAGAGGAGATTTCCCAAGATGGGTGGTATCTAGACAGTGGTGCCACATGTAATATGACAGGGGAGTGTGATCTATTTCAGCCACCTAGCTCAATAGCTACTAGATGCTTGGTGAGGTATGGGATCCACACAGAATGAATGTGCTCTCAATTTCAACATATGGAATCTCTACAAATGCAATTTCAAGGCATATCATTGTACCTACCACTTGGCCTATTATTATATACTCGAGTGTCTGGTATGATTACCCCATTGATTTACTTATCTCATGCAAATAGAAACACTAATATTTGAGTATCATTGCACAAATTTGAGGATTTATATACATCCCTGCATGTTCAACTAGAAAGAACATATCTAAAAGCTCAATATCCTTGATTTAATCTCTAGTTAAAATCATAATAAAATTTGACTAAATTCAATATTGACTCTAAAATACGGGAACATATAGACTAGTTAATTCTCAAAGAACCTTTGAAGCATATTATAGTGCCAAAATATCCTAGAAAAATATTCATTTTTGAAATATAGGAGAAGAAGATATATAGACCAGTTAACTCTCAAAGGATCTTTGAGGCAAACATAATCATATATAGCACAAAATGCAGAGGGTTGGCACTTAAGGTTATGTAATAGAATTTATAGTTGATAGTTAAATTGTATATAACAAAAAAATTTATGATCTTTACTAACGTTTATTAGAATTGTTGCGTGTTTTACATCATTGGAATGACATATTAGTTGTAATTTTTTTGAAATTTTATTATGGTATGTGCACTTTGATATGATGTAATATGATTATGGGTTCATTTCATATGTCGTAATATTAGATATATAACATAAAAATAAATTATTGCATGAAATAAATAATAACTTTTCAAATTTTAAATGTTTTTTTTGTAGAACATGAGTCTTCCAGAAGATCAAGATGATCCTCATGATATAGATCCAGAATATGTTGGTTCTGGTTCAAATCACATGGTAGAGGATGACAATGAAACAGATACAAAAGACATCGAGACCGATGACGATGGCGATGGCGATGATGATCATGATGATGATGATCACGATGATGATGATGATGATGATGATGATGATGATGATGATGATGATGATGAGGCAGTTGCTGGTAGTAGCCAATGACATTCATGATCATATAGACTACATCATGGATCATTGTTGATATATTGTTATGATGCCTTTTTTCATGGTTACTATCATATGTATCATTTTCACGGCCTACAATACCATATTATTGAGTTGTATCATTTTGACATGTACCATTTTGACATATCATTTGAACATGTATCATCTTGACTTGTATCATTTTGAGTTACATAATTTATCATTTTTACTTATATCATTAGTACATGTATTATTTTCACTTATGTCGATTTTTAGACATGTATCATTGTTGATATATTGCTATGATGCCTTTTTTCATGGTTACTATCATATGTATCATTTGCACGGCCTGCAATACCATATTATTGAGTTGTATCATTTTGACATGTATCATTTTGGCATATCATTTGGACATGTATCATCTTGACTTGTATCATTTTGAGTTACATAATTTATCATTTTTACTTATATCATTTGTACATGTATTATTTTGACTTATGTCGACTGTTGGACATGTATCATTTTGACATGTTATTGATCTACTGGCATATTTGACTTTCACTTGTTTTGGTTATATATGATGATGATCTTATCAATAGTGACTTGTCAATTTATGCATATTGAAAATGGTCGATGATTTTTGGATGGATATTTATTACGTATGATGATTTTAATTTACTACTCAGGATGGATGTTGTCAAATTCAATTAAATTATAGATATTTGACTCACTTGTTTTAATTATAGATGATGATCATGTTATAATAATTATCTTGTTATTTTATATATACTGGATATTGTAGATTTTATTTTGATGCAGATTTAATAAGTATAATGATGTTATTAATTTGTATGGATGTGCATTTTCCTTAATTTTTTTTATAAATGTTATCCTATAAAATATTTCAAATGCTTCAGGGGTCTTCAAGTGGATGCAACACAAATCAGTGAGTTAGAGAGTATTCTGTCAAGCAGGTCTGTGAGCTTGTCTCACAAAGAGGATATAATAAGATGGAGCTGTTCAAAAACTGGGGAGTATCAGGTTAAGCTAGGCTATAAAGTGAAAGATGGGGCGGTTAGAAAGCAAGATTGGCCCACTCACCTTTTTTGGAACAAACCCCGCCTCACTAAGGTTGGAATTTTCATATGGTTGGATTTGCAAAGGAAGATCCTTACAGAGGATAGGTTGAAATTGGTATGGGTTCATTTGGTCTCGATAGATGCCCTCTTTGTAAAGACAGTGAAGAATCAACTTATCATCTCCTCCTTTCTTGCTCCTATATAGATTTTTGTTGGAATTTATTTATGAGTAAATTGAACTGGAACTCCCCTTTGCCAACAGATCTAAGGAGTTATTTCAAATGCAATATGACTTACTCTATAATCATATGAGTTATTTAAGAGGCATGCTATATTTAACTAATTAAATTAAAATAAAACATAGTAAATTAATAAATGGAAGCAAAGCAAGAAGCATTTTAAGAAGCAAAAAAGGAAGCAACAATGGAAGCCAAACTAGAAACAATCTTGGAAGCAAAACTTTGCGTTATCTAAGAAGCAAAAACAAAAGCAATTTAGGCAACAAACAAAGAAGTAATAATGGAAACAATTTTAGAAGCAACAAAAGATGCAATAATAAAAGCTATATTAGAAGCAACAAAAGACACAAAAATGGAAGCAAAGCTAGATGCAACAAGTAACGTTATATCGAAAGCAAAATTGGAAGCAAAACCGAAAGCAAAAATGGAAGCAAAATCAGAAGCAAAACTGGAAGCAAACCTGGAAGCAACACAAAAAGCAAAACCAGATGCAAAATCGGAAGCCAAATTGGAAGCAACAAAGAACGTCATAATGGAAACAAAATTGGAAGCAACAAAGGATGTCATAATGGAAGTAAAACTTGGCGTCAATTAGGAAGCCAAAAAAGAAGCTAATTTTGACACCATACCAAAAGCAAAACAGGAAGCACAATCGAGAGCAAAACTAGAAACAAAAATGGGAGCAGACATGGAAGCAAAACTGGAAGCCAAATTGGGTGCTAATTTAGGTGTTATTTCCAACATTAAATTGGTCATGCTTCTCGACGCTATTCCCGATGCTATTCCAGGCGCTTAAGGAGGCGCTATTGCTTGCACTACTTTTCTGATGCAAAATCTGATGTAAAATCTGGCACAAAAAACAGCACCGAAGTGAACATGCTATTTGACACTGATAGAAGTGTCCAATTCATGAACTCAAGTGCACTAAATTCCAATGCTATTTTAGGTGCTAATTGCTTGTTTTGTTGAAATGATTGTAGCTAAGTAAGATGATTATGAATAAGGTTAGTGGGACTAAACACATCCACTTTATTCAAGTCTAGGAATATCCTCGCATGCACTAGATGGAAACTATATGTGGCATTAAATGGAATTCACGTGATTTAGCAACGATGAACAACTATCGATGTATGCTTTCATTAACGAGGAAATCCTAGTCAATCCTAAAGACTATAGAACAAATCATATTCATCACACAAAACATTCATAAATGGAATGTCCTAACCTCTGCCCTCCTTTTTATTCACCGAGGAAATCACACATTTCATTTCTACTAAGAGGTTTATTTAACAACCTTGAAACCCTCTTTTTGTCAACTAACCAATGGTGAGAAATATGTTTTGAACATGCCTCTTTGTTTGAATATGGCCGTACCTAACTTTCAATTGTATTAGCTTTAAAATGAAATTCAATTGAGGTAGGAATAACTAGCAGATCGGCCTCTACTAGAGAAATTCAAGTCACTATGTTCTCATCAAAACCTCTGACTTCCCTTATATCTTAATCATAAAATTCCATGGCCACGAGAACAAGTTTTGGAAATGGTAAGGAACCAAGAAAAAATGTGACTTCGAAATACCAGAGGAATAAATTTTTTTTTAGATAATACTACATATGCAAGAAGCAAAAATGATTATATAGATTAAAAAAACATATTCTTACCTTCCAACAACATATTGAAGCATATCAATGTGAGATGAAGCATCTACAGTGTGGAAATCTCCTTCGACATCAGATGGAATGTCACCCATATATATTATATAAAGCTAATTCAAACACCCAATTTTTTTTTAATCAGAACATTTTAGACAATGCAGTTACTAAAAGTTACATCAAACCATACATTATCAAAGTCTACCTTATTTAAAATCCTTTTTAATCAAAATCAATACCTTTTTATCTGATCCTTGAGATGCAACAGCAGAAGCATTACTATTGAGGTGCACCAGAAATAAAATGAACAGTGCTAAAAACTGGCTTTTGCTGATATCTGCCATTCTGAAATGACCATCTTCCACTACACCATGCTGAGCCTCATATTTATAGCAAGACTAAATCTGATATGTTTTCTTTCTGTCTTCCTCCCCCGAGAAAACATCCAGATGTTACGATATAATCATTGTGCAATTTTATTTTCTTTCCTGGTGTCTTATTTCATTGTCTTATGGCAAATTTTGTTTCAATAACGCTGAAACAACATTTGAACTGTTGTAATTGGATAATAGGCATTATACAATAACTCTTGGAAGTTTACAAAGACCATAGATATTGTCAAATATATTTGGAAGTAGTGTTTGTCACACATAAAGTAAGTTGAAGAAGAATAAGATTATTGCATATATGTTAAATGCTGTAGTTTTTTTCCTTGGAGTTCACATCTATCGAGAAACTTTTTATGTTCTTACACGGAGAACAATTGATTCCTTTGTGTTTGTTAATCTCGCTACAAAATGTATCGTTCAACTGCGGCAAAGAGGTTGTCTCAGATTCAGAAATTTACAGATGTGAGTGACTGTCACGTCGGAGATAATTCTATATTTCAATACTAAGAAGCCTCACTTATATATGTACGTAATTTATGTGTGTTTTTTCTCATGAAGGGATGCTATTATAAAAATGTCAAGAATTTTGGATGTTTACTGATTATCATGTATATTTTGAGATGCATATGTTATGCTTTTTATGATTGGATTATTATAGTGGAACACGTTTATGCTAGATTTGTCTCATGACCTAATCCCTATCTATCTCCATTTACTCCCACCTACACCGAGTCTTGTATATTCCTCATTTATTCTTTTATTATTACACCCGTACTTTCCCAAATTCTATATATTATTTCCTTGCTTTGAGATTACCATTATCATACTACTTGGGATTGATCATATGACAAGCAAGAATGAACATCAAGTTTAAAGTTTTATATTCAAATTCCTAGATTCCAAATCCTTTCTATTAGTTGTTAGTATCTAATTTGGTACATATTTGTGAGACATGTTATATTTTGGTATTTAAAGGCATTCAATGTGCAAACAATTCATATAAAGTTACAAGGCAAAAATCATTAGACAACATTTTGATTTCCTAAAGGACAAAAAATGACTCATTTGTATATTGGTCATTTATATGTTGGTGAATTCTATCTTCAATTTTTCTCACAACCATTAATCCAACCTACTAAGGAGATTGAGCTAGGAGGACATGTTCCCTGTCGAGTCCGATAATTTCTTTAAAATATTCCTACACAATGCCTTGACCAAATTAAGATACTAAAGGAGTGAATATATACATATTTTGAGGTACACATTTAGATAGATAGATCTCAATTATAAGATAGATCAAATCAATATTTGAAAATTCACTTATATGATGTGTAAGAATGAATCCTAAAAGAATATAAAACTATACTCATAACACATTTATCAAATCAAGAACATTAATTTGTAATTAATAATGAACATATTTAACAAAACATAATCAACATTTTCTTATTATTAATTTTAAAATTAAATAACCATAACCCTCATATTCATTTTTTAATATTTATTACAATATGAATCCAATTTATTAATTAAATTAATTATATATTTATATTTTATATTTTATATTTTATTTAATTAACATAAAAATATTTTTATAATATAATTTCTTTACAACGTTAAATTAAGATCAATTTTCACTTAATAATTTAGAAAAAAATCTTCACCCAATTCAATACACTTACGATTTTCTCTTTCTCCTATAATCTCTTATGTAACCTTTTCGTAATTTATTTTGCATGGAAAGATGATATAAATCTCCCAAAAATGAGCAAATAAAATCTATATCCACATTCTGTACAAATAATAATAAAATAATTCAGTTGCTCTTCTACGGTATAAATGTTGACAGGAATTTGAAGGAAACGTTGCAGCTGGAACGGAGATGTATAACACTATAGCATAATTACAAATAATTAGCTAACAAAAACGAGTACCAGCTGTCGTTGTAGTATAGTGGTGAGTATTCCCGCCTGTCACGCGGGTGACCCGGGTTCGATCCCCGGCAACGGCGAAACTTTTCCAATTTCTATTTTAGAGAGCTCATTTATAACGTATTCTGCAAATAGTTTAGTAGAAAGGGCTATAAAAGATGAAATTGGACATTTTTCATTAGCAATATGAAAATGGGTAATTCAAGTGTTTTGTCTAGCTGTTAAATACATTTAACTTAAAAGAAAGTCAATTATGGAAAGTAATTGAGTAATCATAATGCATTAAGTTGGAAAAGAATGGAATAATTTATAGGATCGAATACATGCATTTCTTAAAAGTAGCATCAAATTTCTATCTTCTAGCATTCATCAAGCAAAGGATAGTTTAAGGTCTATCTTATAAAGCATTATATTAAGCATAAGCATGTGAATGTGAAGAATGGAAGACAAGCTCACATTAGAATGTTAGAATTTTCGTTATAGCATTAATCACAAGGTCAAAACTTGATAATATGAGTGTCCTTGTGAAAGTGTTGAAGAGGTATAATACTAGGGGTTTCTACTAAAAATAAAAGGCAAGTTGGCATTAGAAAGTTAATAAATTGGTATAGTAGTAGTCATAAGGTCCAATCTTGATATGAATGTTCTTGTGGAAGTACCAAAAAGATGCAATGCTAGGCATTTTTGTCAAAGAAAAATTAGAACTATTAATAATATGAGACCACTAAATAGTATGGTCATTGAAAAAAAAAAAAATCTAAAACTATCTCCATCTTTCACTAGCAATATGAAATGGGCAATTCGGGTGTTTAGTCTATGGGCAGTTTGGATGAGCAAGGAAAATGGCTATGTTTGTAACATTGAGTTCTACTCCATGGAATAGTTGGTTCCAACGCCTTGTAAAAAGTATCAAGGAAAGTCATGACTTCTTTGAAAGAGGCTTGAGTTTCAACAAGATTAAAGAAAGAACCACTAACAAAGTGGCCATTAATCAACTATTATTATGTATGCCAAAGATAAATCACTTTCACTATATCATGTAAAATTTTACATGTATGAAGATAACCAAAATATTCCACAACTAACATGTGCAATGAAGGGACAAGGAGAAAACCTATTTGATGGATCTAAAAATATCAAAGTTGCCAAAAATTCTATAGTTGATAGGATGGCAAGAAAAGTATCAACAAAAAAGGTTTAAACTAATTAGATTAAAATAAGACTCTCTAAAATTGTGCACTTCAAGAATTTTCAAAGTAAATAGCCACTTTGTGTTCATAGGATTTCTCAAAATCAAGTTTGAGAAATAAAATTTGTTGTTGAGAAGATCTATCCCATCGTATACCCTCCCAAACCATAATGGTATCATCTAGTATATAATAAATTTTAATAAAAAAACATGTTTTCTCTAGCTAAGTAATGATAGGAAGTAGATGCTAAATGTGAAAATATAGGTCCATAGCCAAGATGTTGAAAGAAAATATAACAACCCAACAAAACTAACTAGAAAATTTCTATTATTTATACAAGTACTATGTCAATATGTAAACCATGCAAATAATATCATATAAGAATATCACAATAAATATTAATTACTATCCATCAAGTACCATAGTAAAGTACAATCAAGAATATCTTAATTTAATCAATTATAGAATGGGTCAAGTAAAGTAACCCTTTAATATATCATATAATGATTACATTAGGCTATTAATTGATTTGCCACATGTACGCATGGTCTAAACGTTTACAAATAATGTAATTTAAACATGTCTTCAACTAGAACCTTCAAAATGATCCCTCCAACCTTTTGTTGGTAATTGGGGGATGCATTAAATCCATAATTAGTGTAAGACCCTTTCCTCCCCAACCATCAATCAAGGTAAATAAGTATACATCTAGTATCCAATAGTTTGTTACATTGCAACACTAGTGATTACCTTGATTAATTCATTCATTTATAATCACACACGAATATGTACAAAACTCTAGATCTAGAACACCTAATTACATGATAAAAAAATTGCAACACACATTTACAACAACATTCACATGCCAAAAAAATCATTCTAGGATAGCCAAGATCGCATAAGACTTCACAACACATCATCCTCAACATCAAATACACATATGCATATAAATGGATCAAATAAGATAAAATATAATAAGCTATTAAGAAAGGTGTCTCAAACTTGTGTCCTAATGTTTAGAATACAAAAAGAAGACCTATATAATAAGAAAAAAACTCAATTTCTAGGCTATAGAGGTCATTTTTAGCTTTGATTTTTTTGAATGTTTCAACATTAGTGTCTAGATTCTTAAGATGTCAATATCTTCAAGCTCTACAATTAAAAAAAAGGCTCAATTTACTTCCTATAAAAATTTATGGTCCCCAAAAGTTGGGCCTCCGACATTGGAAATGTTAGAACATCTATGAATTGTAAGAGGGAGTTTCACTAGTTTACTAACTTATGATGCATGTTATGACACATCATAATTCATCTTTGAATGGAGATAACTAAGCCAAAATAGAGCACCCAATTTGGTGAGTGGATTATGATAAGTGCATGACAAGGGAAGGAGTATGTTATTTTTAGCCTCTAGGCTCATCTCGGGATGTGGGTATTGAATTTTCAACTAGGGATTTGGGTCCCACAAATTTAGTAATTTTAGCTCATGGTTTTCTAATTTTCATTGGATAGTTTCATCTATTGCTTCTCCTATTTATTGGGTGCTTAAGATTGAGGTTTTGAAAGTGACTTTTTTAAGTACTATTATGTTGTTAAAGTTACTCTTTATCTCTTATTGGAGTTACTTTTATAAATATTTGAAATTTTCAAATCTATTGTAACCTTTTGATTATTGAATAATATATTGAGTTTCTTTGGAGTGTGGGTTTTACCTCCTGAAAGGTTTCTCCCCACATAAATCATTGTGTTAAAGAAGTTTACTTTTGTGCTTATTTCCTTGTAACTATATATGATTAGTTTAATTTTTATGCATAACTCTTCTCATATATTAGTGTAGGAAGCATATTTCACACCTATGTTTCCTTCCATTTGGTATGAAATCCTAATCACCTTAGATTTTAAGAGTTAGGGACAAATTTTTTTTCAGAAATCTTGGATTGAGATGTGTAAGAAAAGATCTTGTTGAAAAAAATAGCAAGCACATAACGGATAGAAATGGAGAAATTTATAGGAACATAATTAATATTTGAAAGCTTAGGATGGGCGATATTCTCATAGCTAGAGATCTATGGGCTACAACATCAAGATCCAAAATTATTGTTATATAACAAAAAGACTAGGACAAAATAGACAAAATGTGAATGGTTTCATTAGGATCTATTTGGTAAACTCTATATTTTTTAATAGACATGAAGAAGTCAATATTATGGATTTATAGAAGTTGGTAAGATTTATTAGATAAATCTATTAAAATAAAAATTTCCTATGAAAGATTGTATAACGTTAAAAAAATTTAGTGGATGACCACCTAAATACTTTTAGCATGATTATTACCCAAGTACACTCAATTAGAGTGAATATAGAGAAGGATAATTATATGGCTTATTTGTGTTCTTTTACCACATTCATTATACCACCTTGTCATGGGCATTGGAAGCACTACCACTAAGTTCAAAATAGATGAGATAGTTCCATTCTTACATTTTAAACAGATGTGAAGGAAAGCTTTTGAATCTACTAAGGAGTCCCTCTTTATTCTTTAAAGATGGAAAGAAAGGAAATAATGAAGGATAAAAAGTGAGAAAAGTATAAATCTAAATCCCATGGGAAATCTAAATCTCCTAGTAAGACTAAAGAAAAATTTACTTGATTTTTGGATAACATGTGCATTTTAGATGAGACTAGTAGAAAAAGAAGAAGAAGAATGATTCTAATGATTCTTCTAAAAATCCCTCTCATGATGATGGTGATGTATTTATCATGATACTAAAAACACGTGCATTGAAATGTGCATGGTTGATAAATTTTAGAGCTTCTTTCTACATGGCATCCCATTAATATTGGTTTTAAAAATATGAATAATATAATGGTGGGAAAGTGTATCTTGGAGATGATTTCTATTTAATGACTTTTGGCCACGGAATAGTTCTTATTTGATTCCTTGATGGAAAAATGAATGGGATCAATAGTGTACTATATATCCCTAGTTTGGCATGAAAACCACTTTTTGTAAGTAAACTTAATGGTTTGTGTGTAGGTTGTTTTCTCAAGTAGAGGGTGCAAGATGGTGAGAAGGGATGTGGTGCTTAATAAGGATGCTCATATGGGCACTCCATTTCATATAGATGCATACATATTTCAATGCAATAGTTCTTATATTCCTGTAGTGAAGAAATTTATAGATTCTACACCTTCACCATTGGAAATAAAAGAAAATATTAATGTTGCACCCACTTCTAATGTCATGTTTTCTAGGTACCTAAGGGTTCTTTCTCCTTCGAAACCGAGTTATCAATAGTGGAAACAATTTTATGGCACCAATGAATGGGATACATATGTGAGAAATGTCTAAAGACCCTAAAAATAGAAAATATTATAGAGTTTGAGTGATTGTGCTCCAAAGTTTGATTTTTGTAAGCATTTCCTATATGAAGAATAAAACCATGTTCAATTTTAGTTGAATTCTCACAAATACTCTAACGTTTTGGATCTAATTGATTATGATATTTTGGTCATATTAATGTTTCTTCAATTTTAACATATTCACATTATGTATTTTTTATAGATGAATACTCTAAAAGGACATGGGTGTATTTTATTAGAAGTAAATCATAAGTATTCAATCATTACAGAGTTTAAGAGAATCATAGAAAATTAGACAAGTATGAAGGTCAAGGTTTTAAGAATCAATAGTGGAAGTGAATTTTATTTAGTATATCTTAACAACTTTTTGTTGGGAATAGGATGTCATTTAATTGCAATCCTAAACATATTTCATGTATCTCCTAAGTCCTTGGAAAGTGTTCCCCAACACTAGGATTAGAAAGAGATTAAATTCATATGAAATAAACATGCAAATTGAAATTTGTAATTATTCCTAATTAATAGGAACATGCGAGGGTGTTCAATATGAGCTCATAAATAATAGGAGCACATGGGGTGCCCACATGCAAGGTGGGACCCACCTTGTTACAATTAACTGTTTGGAGGATTGATAACACTTCAATAATGCATGTCTAGGTTCCTACAAAATAGGGATTGATATTTACAAGAGTGGAGTGGCACTATTAGTTTAGTTTAGTTTAGTTTAGTTCGGTTCATTTCATTTCATTTCAGTTCAGTTTAGTTTAATTTAGTTATGGTTCAGTTATCTTCAGTTGCATGTAGTTGATTTGAGTTGCATGCTAGTTGCATGTAGTTATCTTGAGTTGCATGTAGTTATTATGATTTGTATACTAGTTGACTTGACTAATGAATTTAGTTGCATGACAGATAACAGGTTGATACTTTCAGTTAAGTGGGGATGATCAATCATGCATATTGTTTGCATAAATTGATGGAGAGATATGTTTAAGTTCACTTAGATTGACTTGGACCCATCTTGGGCACCCAAGTTGTCATATTTCAGTTAACACCTTTTGCATGAGAAGATATTTACAAGGTTCAATTAAGTGGGCCCATTCTTGGGTGCCAACTTTGAGGTGAAGCTTCCAAGATATCTTCGAGACTAGAGTTCAGTTAAGTGTTCAGTTTGGGGCACCAACTTTGAGGATTCGTGTAAAAATGTTAGTGATGACTCTTTGCTTGATGTTTTAGAGTGATCTTCATGGAGAGGATGGTAGTCATGATGCCATGTGTAGATCATACCACAGTTCAATGGGAGTTATTGGAAGTGACGTGGATGCATCATTGGTATGGTTATGTTCATGTGATTGGGGATATGTTTTCTTGGTTTAGAGTGGTTATGTCATGGTTTACTCTTGTTGCATTTAGAGTTTGGCATGGTACTTGTTCTCTTGAGACTAGGATGTTTATGTATGTTATGATGCATATGATCTCCTTGGAGGAGATGGTTAGATCATGGATGCCATGTTTGTGTTTCTAATTCATGATTGGAGCTTTGACATTGATCGTAGAAGTTATCTTTGTATTGGGTACATTAACCATTTTCTTGATTACTTCATGATGGTGTTGTGTTGCATTTGGAGTTTGGCATGGATTGGTTGGTTAGAGGTCCTCATGGATACTTGAAGACATAGGTGAGGCTTGAGTTCTCTTATGGTTAGAGACATGTGATGAGATGGTTACTCTTCATGATATTTCAGCAGGAAGTCCGAGGAGCCTACACCTTGGTTGGATGTGAATTCAACACACTTGGCAGTTTCACATGCCTCTAAAGAGGCAGTTTGGTTATAGAGACTTGGGAAAGGTATTGGTTTTAATTGCAAGAAAATTAGACTTGAATGTGATAGTCAAAGTGCTATTTGTTTAGCCAAAAATCCTATGTATCATGCTCATACTAAGCATGTTAATGTTCAATATAAATTTGTACGAGAAATGGTTGAGAGTGGGAAGGTATTAATTGATAAAGTTAACACTTTGATTAATGTTGCAGATTATCTTATGAAACCAGATCCTATAGATAAGTTCTCATGGTGCAAGAAGGTCATTGGCCTTGAGTCTTGTACTTGATTTATAATAATGATTCCTTGTTTAGAATAATTGTAATGTATAATGTCAAGTGGGAGAATGTTGGGAATAGGATGTCATTTAATTGCAATCCTAAACATATTTCATGTATCTCCAAAGTCCTTGGAAAGTGTTCCCCAACACTAGAATTAGAAAGAGATTAAATTTGAATGAAATAAACATGTAAATTGACATTTGTAATTATTCATAATTAATAGGAACATGTGAAGGTGTCCAATATGAGTTCCTAAATAATAGGAGCACATGGGGTGCCCACATGGAAGGTGGAACCCACCTTGTTTCAGTTAGCTATTTGGAGGATTGATAACACTTCAATAATGCATGTCTAGGTTCCTACAAAATAGGGATTGATATTTACAAGAGTGGAGTGGCACTATCAATTCAGTATTGGTTGAGTTTAGTTTGGTTCAATTTAGTTCAATTCAGTTCAGTTCAGTTTAGATTAGTTATGGTTCAGTTATCTTCAATTGCATGTAGTTGACTTGAGTTGCATGCTAGTTGCATGTAGTTATTATGAGTTGTATATTAGTTTATTTGACTAATGACTTCAGTTGCATGACATATAATAGGTTGATACTTTCAGATAAGTGGGGATGATCAATCATGCATATTATTTGCATAAATTGATGGAGAGATATGTTTCAGTTAACTCAGATTGACTTGGACCCACCTTGGGCGCCCAAGTTGGCATCTTTCAATTAACACCTTTTGCATGAGAATATATTTACAAGGTTCGGTTAAGTGGTCCCATTCTCGAGCGCCAACTTTGAGGTGAAGCTTCCAAGATATCTTCAAGACCAGAGTTCAGTTAAGTGTTCAATTTGGGGTGCCAACTTTGAGGATTCAAGTAAAAATGTTAGTGATGACTCTTTGTTTGATGTTTCAAAGTGATCTTCATGGAGAGGATGGTAGTCATGATGCCATGTGTAACTCGTACCATGGTTCAATGGGATTTGTTGGAAGTGACATGGATGCATCATTGGTATGGTTATGTTCATGTGATTGGGGATATGTTTTCTTGGTTTAGAGTGGTTATGTCATGGTTTACTCTTGTTGCATTTAGAGTTTGGCATGGTACTTGTTCTCTTGAGACTAGGATTTTTATGTATGTTATGATGCATGTGATCTCCTTGGAGGAGATGGTTAGATCGTGGATGCCATGTTTATGTTTCTAATTCATGATTGGAGCTTTGATATTGATCATAGAAGTTCTATTTGTATTGGGTACATTAATCATTTGCTTGATTACTTCATGATGGTGTTGTGTTGCATTTAGAGTTTGGCATGGATTGGTTGGTTACAGGTCCTCATGGATACTTGGAGACATAGGTGAGACTTGAGTTCTCTTATGGTTAGATACATGTGTTTAGATGGTTACTCTTCATGAGATTTCAGCAGGAAGCCCGAGGAGCCTACACCTTGGTTGGATCTAAGTTCAACACACTCGGTGGTTGCACATGCCTCTAAAGAGGTAGTTTGGTTATAGAGACTTGGGAAAGGTATTGGTTTTAATTGCAAGCAAATTAGACTTGAATTTGATAGTCAGCGTGTTATTTGTTTAGCCAAAAATCCTATGTATCATGCTCGTACTAAGCATGTTGATGTTCAATATCACTTTGTGCGAGAAATGGTTGAGAGTGGGAAGGTATTAATTGATAAAGTTAACACTTTTATTAATGTTGTAGATTATCTTACGAAACTTGTTCCTATAGATAAGTTCTCATGGTGCAAGAAGGCCATTGGCCTTGAGTCTTGTACTTGATTTATAATAATGATTCCTCGTTTGGAATAATTACAATATATAATGTCAAATGGGAAATTGTTGGGAATAGGATGTCATTTAATTACAATCCTACACATATTTCACGTATCTCCTAAGTCCTTGGAAAGTGTTCCCCAACACTAGGATTAAAAAGAGATTAAATTTGAATGAAATAAACATGTAAATTGACATTTGTAATTATTCATAATTAATAGGAACATGTGAGGGTGTCCAATATGAGTTCCTAAACAATAGGAGCACATGGGGCACCCACATGGAAGGTGGAACCCACCTTGTTTCAGTTAACTATTTGGAGGATTAATAACACTTCAGTAATGCATGCCTAGGTTCCTACAAAATAGGGATTGATATTTACAGGAGTGGAGTGGCACTATCAGCTTAGTATTAGTTGAGTTGAGTTGAGTTGAGTTGAATTGAGTTTAGTTTAGTTTAGTTCAGTTCAGTTTAGTTTAGTTTGGTTCAATTCAATTTAGTTAATTTCAATTTAGTTATGGTTTAGTTATCTTCAATTACATGCAGTTGACTTGAGTTGCATTCTATTTGCATGTAGTTATCTTGAGTTGCATGCAAGTTGCATGTATTTATTATAAGTTGTATACTAGTTGACTTGACTAATGACTTCAGTTTCATGATAGATAATAGGTTGATACTTTTAGTTAAGTGGGGATGATCAATCATGCATATTGTTTGCATAAATTGATGGAGAGATATGTTTTAGTTAACTCAGATTGACTTGGACCCACCTCGGGCGCCCAAGTTGGCATATTTTAGTTAACGCCTTTTGCATGAGAAGATATTCACAAGGTTCAGTTAAGTGGGCCCATTCTTGGGCACCAACTTTGAGGTGAAGCTTCCAAGATATCTTCGAGACTAGAGGTCAGTTTGGGGTGCCAACTTTGAGGAAGACTTTGGTTTGACTTATGTTTAGGAGGTGGAACTCTACTTGCCAATTCTAGGCGTAGGTTTTTTAGAGAAGCTTTAATGCTTTGTAATTTTCAACTCTTAGGAGTTTACAAAGCTCATAATTGCCTATTTATTGCAGCAAGTTGAAGAGAGTTTCAAGAGAGTTTATTGCAAGTTGTGAAGAAGCATTGTTGAAGAAAAATGAAGCATATCAATCAAGGATTGATACAATGTTATTGTAATCTTACTCTAAGGTTAAATAATACAAGAAATATCGATTATGGTGGAGTTTTTTCTTGAAAGGGTTTCTCCACGTATATGTTATGTCACTTCTATCTTCTTTCTACATTCTTCTACAATCTTTTGTCTAGTTCTATAAATGATAAAATTGATCAAATGAGAATAATAATTTACAAAGAATTGATCTAAATAGATTAATCATGCACATATAATTGTGACAAAGAATACTTAATTAGATCTAAAAACATAGTTTTACAAGTTTTAAACTACAAATTTACCTTCATTTTCAACACTTTTGTTAGGAGCATATAATAGAGTGACATAAGACAACTCCATATACCCCTTAGTAGAATGGATTTATAAAGAGAATGAACATGATATTGATGGAGAGGGCTAGTAGTATGCATAATGGAGTTGGATTGGAATAAAATTTTTGATTAGAAAAAAATACTACAACTTGTTACTTGAATAATCAATCTTCTACATCAAATACGGATACGAATCCTATGGACTCTTGGTTGAAAAAGAATACCTCATTATAGAATTGAACTACATTTTTTATTGTGAGGCATATGCTCATTTTCATAAGGAGATGTGATCAAAATTAAAGGAAAATATAATTAAGTATATCTTCATTAGTTTTGGCGTTGGTGTGAAAGGGTACAAATTTTGAGATCTTATGGTTGGGAGAGTTTTGTATAATATGTGTAAATCTAAGAGAGATTAAGCCTTCTCATAAATTTTCTAGCCAAAATAAGATAGGAAGAAAGTTTTCATTCAACTAACCTTAAATTTCAAGAAGATTCAACCAGAAGATCATGAAGGATGTGAAGATGAGGAAAATTTTGATTTTTTCAGATAGTTTTGAAGATGAGGTACAACCTCAACTTTAGCTCTTGAGGAGATTCACTTGGCATAGAAAAAAATAGATAGGTATAATCCTCCTAGTTGGGGTGATATTTTTTCTTTGTTTACTAACTTAGAAAATCCAAGAATTATGAAGGAGGCATTAGGTGGATGATTATAATTCGTAGAGTACAGTTATGGATGAGGAGATGGTTGTATTGAATAAAAATCAGGCATGGGACTTGATACATTTTCGTGATGGTCAAAAACTAATTAGTTTTAAATAGATGTTTAAAAGCAAGATTAGTTATGATGACAATGTTGAGAAGTACAAGGCTAGACTAGTTGCAAAGGAATATTATAAAGTTGAGGGAATTGATTGTAGTGGCATTTTTTCCAATTGTTGTAATTCAGATAAAATGAGAAGGGCATGTACCTATTAGAAAATGGTCATAGAGGTCAAACAAAATGATCTCACAAGCTGTGATACAACTAGAAATTTAAACAACAAGAACAAATGAAAATACTAACAAAAAAAAAAAAAATAGAACCACCCATCCGACCAACATGAGCATAGAACCAACTATTGGTCTCCTAGAAGGCAAAGACCCTTGATTGCTTGTCATTCCTTTGAAAGCATTAGATATTTTATTCGAAGGACAAGGCCTTTGAGTTATTTCTTTCATTGACATCCTTTGGGGGGGTAGAAGTAGTTTTTAATTTTCTTTCCCTTCTTTGTGTTGGACTAAGAAACCTGTAACTGATCTACTCTTGGGTGTTTTCCCTAGCAAGTCTTTAGCTCTTCGTAGAAAACCTATATGGTGACAAAATTATTTTTTACCATTTATTTACTGTACTATATAATTTCTTATAGAATGTGAGATATTGTATCTTGGCTGTAATGCAGATTAACAACCTCTTCCTTAAGTTTCAACCTCTCCTTGGTGATCCCAATAGCAGTCTTGATCTCAACAAAATCTTTATCAATCTTTGCCCAATTTTCAAAATTTGTAGCCATCTTATTCAATAAATCCCAATGGCCAGAGTCTTCAACCTCACCCAAATAGTCCATGGTCTTATCAAGCACATTTGACTTCTAAATACTAGATTTTTTCCAATTGTTAAGCTGGCATTATTTGGTTATTATTATCTATTAAAATAAGCTTTGATATTGAAATTAAGAAAATAGATGTGAAGACAAATTTCTTTCATAGAGATTTGGAGGAAGATATCTACATGAAACAACGAGAGCACTAAGTGGAAGAAGGTAAATAATCTTCCTATGGTCTCAAATAATCTCCTAGGATATGGTGCTAGATGTTTTTCATGTATATTGGGTTTAGGATTTTTAGATCTAAATTAGATAGTTATATTTATTATAAGATGGATATTGATTGATTCCTTGATATTGCATTATAGTTGATGATATGTTATCTCAATAATAATAAGGATGTGACTTATGAATTTGAGTCTCAACTTTCAATACAATTTGAGATAAAGGACTTAGGGGCTACTAGATATATTTTAGATATTGATATTATAAGAGATAGAGTGAAAAAATATTTGATTATTTCAGACTAAGTATATTAACTTAATGTTGAAGGGATTAAACATGATGACTTGTAAAATATTGTGTGTTTCAATCATAGTGTGTACCAAATTATATATAGAGTAGTGTTCAACTTCACCTAGTGACATATAAAACATGACTCAAGTACCTTATGCTAGTGCTTTGGGAGCTTGATATATGCTATGTGTCGGAAAAATGTGTCTCAACCTTGTAATTACATAAGGTTTACTATTGATAGGTAAGTGTAGGGTGGGGTGGGCATTGGGGGGGACCAAGGTGGGGGGTGGGGGTACCCCCATGAGGGGTCAAGGGGGATCATCCCCTTACAGGATTCCAAGGGTTGCATGCCTCGATGCACTAGTATAATTTGGCAAATAAATGGCTAGGTGACTAAAACATTTAGTCACAACAACTAAAATGACTAAATTCTACTATTTGTTTGTAACACAGATGTAAATGAGTAAATAAATGACTAATTTGGTTGTCGAGTAAAATTTTATTTAGTCAAACTAGTACAAATTAGAAAAAATTTAAAAAATATTTGGGGAAATGATTAGCAAGAGTCATGTATTCATGTGCATGATTTTGTATTATTTCGTTTAGAATTTTGACTTTAGACAAATTAGACGCCCGTGCAATTTTGCATTATTTCATTTAGAATTTGGTGTTTAGATAAATGAGATGCCTATAACAGTTGGGTGCACAAAATACACTAAGGCATTTTGAGTTACAACACTTGCATGGGTGATAAAGATTGTTTGGAGAGGACCTGGAGAATTCTAAAAAGGAGGGAAATGACTTTAGTGTTTGCTACAAAGTATTTGAAGTCTGCAACAAAGTCGGATTTGGGGACGCCCTCTATAATGAATTCAAAGGTAATTGAAAACCCTCATTACATTAAACACAAAATGTATAGATTTCTTATTGGAAACTTACAACAGTTACAATCTACTACTCTTAATAATATTCTTTTACAATCTTTCCACTATTCTGATTCATAATGCACTCAAGCTAAATATAATAAAATTTGGGTGTCAGTGCCAAAATAGAATTTCCTCAAACAATTTTGATACATTTTCATTGCAAGCGCAAATTGTCCTTGTGCAAAGTAAACATGTGTTAGATTTACCCACACATCAAGCATCTAAACAAAGATGTTTCCTACTGTAACTTCTTGTACCTATGTAAAAATTTCCTTTGCAATATCAAATTGACCCCTTTCAGCTAGCACAATGGCTGCCCCATTTGTAGCTTAAACATTTCTTGGTCGCTATGCCAACACTTTACAATACAACTCTCTAGCCTTCTCAAGATTTAATGCCTCCACCTTTGGATCCCTCCTCTCATTGAGAAAAGCTACAAAATAGTTCCAATTTCCAAGTGAAATGTCATCATAATTCTTTGCATCTAATTCACTTTGTGCAGCTTTAATTGTTTCTTTTCTTTAAGCCAGTCATATGTTTTAAATTCCATTTTTCCAAGCAAAGATAAAGCATCTGATGAGTTTTAATCCACATTAAGTGAATCCCCAATCAATTCTTATCTTAAAGTTGGATCTCATTCTGAGCTTGAGCCATGGCTGCAAGACGTAGATATGCATCCACATAATCAGGAAACTTGAACAATATTAGGTATAAAAGATTTTATTTTTTCAGTATCATGTAGTTATTCAAACAACCTAGCAAGATTTAATAGTGTCGTGACTTTATCCCATGGTAGCTCAAGTGAAACACCACCTTCTTCTAGTCAATGGAAGAATTTCATATCCTTAAAGAGCACAGGAAAAAACTATAGAATTAGCATTGGGGATTTTATTTATGAATTCAACCCAAAAGCCATTTCCTAATGCCTCCATAAAATTTTGTTGAGCCAACTCTAGTTCATCACACTCAAAATGAAGAACCCCAATGTTTTTTAATAATTGAATGGGTACTTCTCTGCTCTTCTTCAAAAGAGACTTTGGCATCTTAAGAGAATCTAAGGCTACACTGGGGCCTGAAGATATTGATAACTCAACCATCTTGATAAATGCATGGGCATCATGTGGATCTATATGAGTTTCCTTTCTTAAAATTTCAAAAGCCTTCTTTGCTATCCCTTGCTGAGCATATATATGGCCTATATATTTTAAGCTCTCACAGTTCTCGTGGTGGACCTCCAAAACATTTTCAAAATTTGAGAGAGAACTCTTAAGATCTCCCAGCCTCAATTGAACCTATCCACAAAATCCTGTGGCCTCTGGCTTTCCTTGACTGATGTCATGTAGTAGTAGCCAGTGGTGTCATAATCACCTTTACTATGATAAGATAGTGCAAGATTATAATATGAATGAGATTTCATGAGAGGGTGGTTAGTTGAAACAAGATCTATCTTAGTCAACTATTCCACAAGAAAATGTTGCCCTGTAGTGAAGAAAAAATTGTTTGCTAAATGATTTAATGCCATTGCACAGTATAGGTATAATTTGAAGGCTCTACACATCTTTTCCATTCCTTCATGAACACTACATTTTTCACTAACTGTGAGAATTCTACAAGTAAAAAATATACAAAACTGACCACAAAGATTTATGTAGAGACAAAACATCATTTCCTAAAGCCTCCATAAAATTTTTTTGAGCCAACTTTAGTTCATCACGGTTAAAATGAAGAACCCCAATGTTTTTTAACAATTGAAAGGGTACTTCTTCTCTGCTCTTCTTTAGAAAAGACTTTGGCATCTTAAGAGAATCTAAGGTTACACAAGGGTTTGACGATATTAATAACTCACCCATCTTGATAAATGCATGGGCATCATGTGGATCTATGCGAGTTGCCTTTCTTAAAATTCCCAAAGCCTTCTTTTCCAACCCTTTTTGAGCATATATATGGCCTAAAAATTTTAAGCTTTCACAGTTATCAAGGTGGACCTCCAAAACCTTTTCAAAATTTGAGAGAGAACACTTAAGATCTCCCAACTTCAATTGAACCTATCGAAAAAATCTTGTGGCCTTTGGCTTTCCTTGACTGATGTCATGTAGTAGCGGCCAATGGTGTGATAATCACCTTTACTATGATAAGATTGTGCAAGATTATAATATGAATGATATTTCATGAGATGGTGGTCAGTTGAAACAAGAGTTGTCTCACTCAACTATTCCACAAGAAAATGTTGCCCTGCAGTGAAGAAAAAATGATTTGCTAAATGATTCAATGTCATTACACAATACGGGTATAATTCAAAGGCTCTATGCATCTTTTCCATTCCTTCATGAGCACTACCTTTTTCACTAACTATGAGAATACTACAAGTAAAAAATGCACAAAATTGACCACAAAGATTTATGAAGAGGCAAAACATCATTTCCTAATGCCTCCATAAAAGTCTATTGAGCCAACTCTAGTTCATCACGCTCAAAATGAAGAACCCCAATGTTGTTTAACAATCGAATGGGTACTTCTTCTCTACTCTTCTTCATAAGAGACTTTGGCATCTTAAGAGAATCTAAGGGTGCACTGGGGTCTAACGATATTAATAACTCACCCATCTTGATAAATGCATGGGCATCAGGTGGATCTTTTTGAGTTTCCTTTCTTAAAATTTCCAAAGCCTTCTCCTCTAGCCCTTGTTGAGCATATATATGGCCTACATCTTTTAATCTCTCATAGTTCTCAAGGTGGACCTCCAAAAACTTTTCAAAATTTGAGAGATAACTCTTAAGATCTCCCAGCTTCAATTGAACATGTCCACAAAATCTTGTGGCCTCTAGCTTTCCTTGACTGATGCCATGTAGTAGTGGCCAGTTGTGTCATAATCACCTTTACTATGATAATATCATGCAATATTATAATATGAATGAGATTTCATGAGAGGGTGGTCAGTTGAAATAAGAGCTATCTCGGTCAACTATTCCACAAGAAAATGTTGCCATGTGAAGAAAAAATGGTTTGCTAAATGATTCAATGCCATTGCACAGTATAGGTATAATTCAAAGGCTCTACGCATATATTCCATTCCTTCATGAACACTACTTTTTCAATAACTATGAGAATCCTATAATTAAAAAGTGCACAAAACTGACCAAAAATATTTTTCCCCATTTCAAATAGAAAAATTGTCAAAAAAATGCAAATAAAATCACACTAATTTTCATGCCAAAAAAAAACCATGAGACCATAGCTTGTTGCTTACTATTATGCTTTGATATATTTTTTCCGAGCATCCATAGCTTTTTTGAAATCACCTGTTTTATGCATTTAGCCATAGCAGCAAGGCAGCGAACTGTTTGATAAAATGCTTTGGTAGACATGTATGAAAAATGTGGTAGCATAGAAAAGGCAACGAACTATGGAAAAAATGCCTCAAATAAATGTGGTGTCATGGTGATGGAATGCCATGACAAGTGAATTGTTATGGATTATCATGGAATTCCATCACCATGAGACCACATTTCTTTGAGGTATTTTTTCAACCAATTCATTGCCTTGTCTATGCTATTGCTTACTATTATGCTTTGATAAAAAAATTCTAGGCATCCTTAGCTTGTTCAAAAGCACTTGTTTTAGGATTTTATCCATAGCAACAAGGTAGTGAACTGTTTGATAAAATGATTTGGTAGACATGTATGAAAAATGTGGTAGCATAGATAAGGTAGTGAACTTTTTGAAAAAATGCCTCAAAGAAATGTGGTCTCATGGAATGCCATGACAAGTTAATTCAATTGGCAGATGCTCCTAGTTATTAGTTATACAATGTGAAGTAATTGCATAACTTCTTAGGTTGACTTTGTAAAAAGTATATTGTAATTGAAAATTTGTCATCTATCAACATCTAGTTATTAGTTATGTAATGTGAATTAATGCTTTGAGTTTGAAAGATGTGCAATGCAATATAATCAACAATTTGAATATAAACTACAAAAATATGTTTTTTACAATTCATTAGTTAAACTCTCTATTTTATTTGCTCTTTATAACTCTATTGCTATGCATATATCTTTCGATTAAAAAAAATAGTTTTTGTCTCTTATTCAACATTTTTTTTACATTTTTTCATCTATCAACATCTAGTTATTAGTTATGAAATGTGAAGTAATGCTTTGAGTTTGAAAAATGTGCAATGCAATGTAATCAACAATTTGAATATAAACTACAAAAATCTATTTTTTACAATTCATTAGTTAAACTCTTTATTTTATTTGCTCTCTATAACTCAATTGTTATGGGAATGCCTTTCAATTAAAACACACAGTTTTTGTCTCTTAGTCTACAATATTTTGTTGCTATGTGTAGAACATTACCGATGGATCAACATCAAAGGTTTACTAGGGATCAATACCATGAATTTGATGAGAGAATAGCCGATGAGAGTGAAATGGACAAATATCCATGTCCATGTAATTATTGTCTTGGTGGAAAGGTGAAAAAAAGAAGTAAGATTTATTGACATATGATAAGATATGGGCATAGTGGTATAAGCCCATGGAATGTCAATTATTACAAAGATATAATAGAATAGAAAAGTGTGAGAGATGAAGATGCAACACACATAGATGAAGTGGCACCAAACATAGATGAAGAGGCACCAATGTTAGACAAAAGTTTTGAAGTTGATAGATTATTGAATGAGGGTCTACACGATGATTGAGCCAAGTTGATGGAGGATGCTTCAAAGCCTGTGTATGCTAATTACAAGTTAAGTGTTTGATAACAATCCTTCAAATTCTTAACTTGCAAGTGGTGTTTGGTTGGAAAAATGAGAGTTTAGATCAGTTATTGGCATTATTAAGTTCATTGTTACCACCTAACTCCACATTTCCAACAAACAAAGTCAATGTAGAAAGGAAATCACTAAGCTCAGCTTAGGGTATGAAAACATCCACACATGTGTGAATGGTTGGGTATTATTTTGTAAGAATCTTGGAATTGAGAGTGAATGTCTAAAATTTCATGAAGCGAGGTATAGAGAAGGGTTGAAATCAGTCATGGTTCCTAGAAAGGTTCTTCACCACTTTTTGGTAATCCCATGATTACTTTAAATGTATAGGTGCAAAGACATTTCCGAACTTATGCAATGGCATGCCCAAAATAAGAGCACTGATGAAAAACAACGACATGTGCTTGATTCTAAGACTTGGATGGAATTTGATAACAGATGGCTTGATTTTTCTCAAGATCCTTGTAATATAAGGTTGGGTTTGGCTCTAAATGGGGTGAACCCATTCTCAAATCAAAGTACTAAATGGTCAACTTGGCTAGTTTTTTTAATAAATTATAACTTGCCTCCATGGTTAGCAACTAAACCATTTTTCTTAATGCTATCATTGATTATACCAGGAAAGAAAAGTGTGACTTCAAAGAAAATTGATGCTTATCTAGAGCCATTATATGATGAGATAATGGAATTGTGGAAAGGAATTGAAGCAATTCAATCTTTAAGGGATGGTCATTCAATCAAATTCACTTTAAGAGCTTCCTTATTGTTTACGATTCATGATCTTTCTGCATATGGCACATTGTCTGGTCTCAATGTTCATGGATACCATGGATGTTGTACTTGTAACTTTAAGAATTTTGTGAGGCACTCAAGAAGTTTGCATAAGTGTATTTATTTTGGACATCGTGCTTACCTTAAAATGGATCATCCATATCCTCAACAAAAAACATGGTTCAATGGTCAAGAAGAGAATCATGAAGCACCATTGCTAATAACACGTGATTACATTGTTGAGAATGGACAAAAAAGAATGTCATTTATTGAAAATGATGGGATTGTTGGTAGTAGGTATGATCCATGTAATGAAAGTGGTGTAAAAAGGTTGTGCATATTATATAAGTTGCCATAGTTTAAGGATATAGCCATTAGGCATACTGTTGACTCTATGCATACTAGAAAAATATAGCCTATTCTATTATAAAAACTCTTTTTGGTACTTTTGATACTATTTCATCACGTGAAGACTTTCGACAACTAAAGATTTGTTGAAATATTTGGGTTGAAAAATATGATGATGAAAAATAGAGAAAACCTAGTGCTCCTTATGTTTGGACAAAGGAACAACGTGCACAATTCTTACAGTTGATGTCTCAAACTCGCTTTCCCACTAAATATGTAAGTAGTAGTATTAGAAGCCAAACTGACATTAATGGCTTAAGAGGCCTTAAGACCCATGACTATCATGTCATAATGGAGAATATTTTACCTATTGTGGTAAATATAATGAGTTTGGTAAAGGGGCCAAGATTGGAAGTTATAAGGTTGGGCCTGATATTAAAGAGAATGAGTTTACATGTATTAGATCCTTCGAACTTTGATAGTTTGAGGGAGGAGGTTATTGAATTCCTTTGTCTATTGGAACAAGAATTTCCACCAACAATCTTTAACATTTCTATGCATTTTTTGATACATCTACAATATGAACTAAATCATTGTGGCCCGATAAGAACAAGATGGATGTATCCTATAGAACAATATATGAAGGTTTTGAAAAAAATTGTTCAATACTAGGGGAAAATTGGAAGGTAGCATGTCTGGGGGATATTCAATGCAAGAGGCCATGGGATTTTGAACATAATATATGAAGGATTTTAAAAATTTCAATCGATGTGTATGGGATGATGACGAAGAAGATATAGTTGTAGGTGAAGTATTAGAAGGCAATGGATGTCACTTCAATCTATCACATCAAGAAAGAAGTGTGATACATGCCTATATTCTTCAAAACACATCTTCATTCGATAAGTGATGTAGATAAAAAAAATTACACAATAATTTATTTACTCAATTGCATTTACACATTTATGTTATCAATCTTACTATTTGTACGTTAATATTCTATGTAGAAAATATGAAGAAAACAATCAAGCTTCGATGCAACATCGACCTCAAAGGCACAAACTTCATGTTGATTTGATTAGAGGTGATTCTTTTCTAGAATTTGAAGAATGGATTGCTAATGCAGTTAGTGATGCAAAAGATATAACAATGGAGGAAAGTGAGTTTTCACAATCTCCACATTTATGGGCTACGCATTTCAATGGAATGTGGGCCTATGGTAGTCATTTAAGAGTGGAAGAAAAAGACAAAGGAAAGATAAATTGTGATTGTGTTGTTAGTGTTGAATTTCTTCATGAAACTGAGAAGAAATTTTATGTTGGATTCATCCAACAAATTATTCTAGTGAACTATGGTTAAAATAGTCCTATATTATTAAAATGTAAGTGGATCTGACCATCTGCAAAACAATCTGATGAGTATGGATTTGTACGTACAAATACGAGACAATTTTTATTAGAGACGGATGAGTTGTATGTTTCCCCTCTTCAAATTAACCAATCATTTCTAATTGATGATGTAAGAATCCCAAGATGGTCATGTGTCATTCAAAACAAAAATTCATGGAAGTTGTTGATAATATGCCTTATGGGCAATATGTTAATTTACAAGAAACATTCAAAGAAGTGGATGAAGACGATGATGGAGTGTTTGAAGAAGAAATTTTGATTACCAATGAAGATATTGGGAGAGAGAATGCATTGCATGTCACAGATGAGTATGAGAAAGAAAATCAAGTAGATGCAGACACGAATGATCAGGATTCTGATCTTGCTGGAAATGAAGATGATTATGATGAATTTTTGTCACCTTAAGAGCTTAGGTTGTCACCTAAACTTTGGTTATATGTATGGTATAATTTATTATTGAATGTAATAAAGATCTGAGTATAGGTATGCTTATTCAATGTTGTTTTACTAGTACATTTTTTAATGTAATCATCATTATTATGTTGGTACATTGTATACAAAACATAATTTGTTCACTTCTAATTTGAAGTGAATTTAAAGTTAGGTTCAATCATTCTTCTTAGTTTTCTTACTTTGGTTGAAAAATTGAAATTAATTTTGTTTAGTTAGAATATAATTTCTTGTATGTCCTATATGTTTTCTAGATGAAAACATATAATGAACATTTGTGATTTAATAATACATATAGATATCTTAACATTAGGTGAACTAAGCCTCCCCATTACAAAGAAAGAAATGATCTCTTAGGTTTGATTGACACTAAAAACTAAAATTGAGAGACTGCAAAATTAGAAAAATGTTCAATCTTTTCAATAAAATGATATATTAAATACCTGCATTCATAATAAAATCCAATACCGCACTACCGTAATAGTCAATAGAGGTATGCACGAGATGGTAGGACATATAGGTCAATGTATAAATTCTTACCGCAATACCATGAAAACCAAATATGAATACCATGGGGTGGCGGTGAGAACATGTTAACAACTAAAGTAAACCGTGGTCTTGCAAGGGGTAAACGGTGACACTGTGGTATGGTGGTGAACAATCACTCAACTGCTAGAATTAACCCAATGTCTCATGGGAGTCCAAAGGAGTGTGCGCAGGGTGGCAGTACTGCTACTAATACCCCACAACGGTCTTGATATGACATAGCGGTATGGCAGTGAATAGTCACTCAACCGCTAGAATTAACTTGCCATCCCGCGAGAGTCCAAAGGGGTATGTGTGGGCTGGTGGTATTGATAACGCTACCCTGTATTGGTCTTGAAATGACAGAGCAAAATTGCGGTACAAGCTATCAACACATTAAATGATTACACCGTTCGATTTCCCAAGATCAACGACATGTATTCAAACTCGAAATATGGGTAGATTTTGAAATATTTTGCATGAATTGACATTAATAGTGAGGTGACCAAGCTCAATAATAAATATTACTTAGGACTCGGTGAAATTTTTGAAATCATTCACAAAGCTCAACATACCAGAGGCAAGGGAGTTCACGCGAGAAAACTCTACAGCTATTATTTCACTGAGTAAGTTCACAAAAACCCTTTGTAGCAAGTGTATAAGAACTAAATTTTCTTCTACAAGTAGACACTTAAAGAAATCAATTAGGAGTAAATTCTTCATCATGCCACCCAAAATAAGTCAACTTGCGAGTAAAAAGGAAGAGTCCATAGTTTCTAAATCAAAGAAGAGGTCCCTGCAACAATCCATTTTAGATGTGTTACCTAATTATGTAGACAAAGGATTGAAAAAGGTGTTTAAGATACAACCCATGGATATAGAGACCCAATTATCCCTATCTTAGGGTGGGATCTGTTTTGGTGCTTCTATGAAAAAAGGGATGAGAATATTCAGTTTTGAATCCTTGGACCTTAGATTTGGCCAAATTGATAGTCCCAAATGTCTTCGTAGATGTTGAGTTTATTAAAGTATTGGAACAATATTATCACCCAGATACCAAGACGATAAGAATTCCATATGGTTCACCATTAGTGGTGCTAACTAAAGAAGCAATTATAGTGTTTTATGTTAAACAAGCAAGCTATCACTAAGATCGACTTGGACAGAAGTGAGGAGGATTATAGGAGATTGAGAAAAACCTACAGGAGTGATGAACTTCCTTTACACATGAAAAGGGGTGTAAACAATAGGATGATACCTATCTCCCTCTCCCAAATTGAGTCATTTTCTATATAAGACTTCCAAGTATATTTCAAAAGAATTTATTTTTCTTTGTGCCAAGTGCTTGGAATAGATGTTGAAGAGAGGATTCCTACCTATCTCATGATCATGGCAATGAAGATACAAAATCCTAAAGTCAACATTGAGTATGACTTTGCTACTGAAATTAAGAAAGGGCTACATGAGGGATTTTTGCAAGTAAGAGATAACTAATCTCCCATCACTTTGAGGAAATACTCTCTGTTGTGTCATCTAATATTGTACAAAATAGAAATAGATGGACTAAAAGAATGTGTTTGGGAATGACTAATGATGAAGGGAATATGTTGCATGTACAAAACTGGTGTTACATCTGGGATAGTAGATGTAAAAATAGTGATTATGTAATATTTCATGATGATTTCATAGTAAAGGTCATGACCGCTCTTGGTCATATTTCACCAAGATTGCCTAATAAAATCATGCAAGTATTAAGACCTTTAGCATTGAAGCCAGAGTAGGGACACACTCATAGTTTCAATGATTGGTTCTTCTTAGCAGACCAAACAGTAAGAAGGGTCTATGGGTGTCCTCAAGCCCCACATGTTTTACCTAAATGTGTTTCTACTCAAATTTCATTTTTAGAATTTATGTGGCAAATGTTATGGATGGAGTAGGATGTTATGAAAAGATAAAAAAGGGGACATTCCTCCCTGGCCTAATTGAATGTGAGGAGTTATCTATAGGATCTGACACTCTTGAAGAGCTATAGAACTATTTGAAGATGTGGTATTCGGGTTGATGCAAGAAGTTGGGTCCACAAAAAGCTCAAAAAGTGGAAGTGTTTTTGCTGTTTTTCAGAATTTGTCACACTTGAACTGAAAATTTGAGGGACCTACACAATGAATTTTTAAAAAAGTCATTAATGTGAAATTTAGAGATTTGAATCTAGTTTATAAATATGTAAATTATTCAAATACCCAGATTGTAGAAACTAAATTTTCATAAAGATCTATAAAAACCACTTTTTAAAAGTCCCTATTTTTTTACCATACCATGCACGTGTACGGACAACACTTTTTGAATCAAATAAAAGTATTTTACTAATTCCTTTTGGGGAAAGAGAGCTAACAACATGAAGATTGATGAGGAATTTTTTTTGTAATTTTTTGTTGAATTTTTTTTTATTATTTAATTTTTATTGGCCTTAATTGTTGTTTTTAAAAATCAACGTGTACGGACAGCATAATTTGACCTAAACTAAACTTTTTTTTTTTTCATTGTGTAAATAATTGTCTAAAGATTGATGTCATATAATTTTTTTTCTAAAAACTTTAACCAAAAAAAAGTTATTAAAAAACAAAAAAAGTCTGATATTTCAAGTTTAATGACTAGTTTACTTTGAAATTAATTAAAAAATAGAAAATATAATCCAATCTTAATAAAAATTATATATTTAAAAACTAGACATCATGTTCTGTAATGGGTTTTAATTTTATAGATTGATTCAGAAAAAAAATTCATCAACCATATTGTCAAAGTTGAACATTCTTCTTCAATCTGCCTTAGTTTTTTAGTTGCAGGTCAAAGGCTAAGGCTCGGATTGCCAAAGCTTTCCCAAACCTAAAACCAAGTCTCCAGGCGGGTTGGGAAACAAATTTTTTAATAACGCATACGTGTTATTGAAACAAAATGCGTACGCGTTTCATAATGCGTACGCATTATGTTTTTACCCGTTGGGTAAAGGTAACGCGTACGCGTTCCTTTTTAAGAATGCGTACACGTTTCATAACGCGTACACGTTTCTAATATATCTGTTTATCCTGATTTGACATTTTCTGATACAGTACGGTTTTCCTGCAACATTCTTTTTCTGCAGTACGGCCCGCAAGTTCGATTTTCTGCATTTTTTATTACAAATTTGTCTTGTGCAGGGCATATTCTATTGCAAATTGGTTGAAAAGTCAAGTGCAAATTGAATTTTCTGAAGTGGAATCAAGTACAAGAATAATTTACAAGAAGATTCAAAAAAAAGTTTTTGGATGTATTCATGATATTTTTGTGTACTTCAAAGTTCAAAGAAGAAAGGATCTTCATAGTACAAAGTGTTATTTGAATATTTGAAGGAGATAAAAATTTGAAAATTGGTTACAAGTAAATCATGTATTTCTAGAGAATGTGATAGATGTGCTAACTTTTCATCATTAGGTGAATGTATGCATGAAAGTAGTTTAAATGAATTTGGACAACAATTAGTAGATGTAAAAAGATTAAAAAATGTTGAGTATTCTTTAAAAGATGGAAAAACTGGAAAACGTTGTGAGCTAATTATGGAAAAAAATACTGTGCATGCATTTATTAAAGAATTTAAAGATAAGATTGTACCTAAATATGTTCAACACTCTCAGTATGCTCATTGGCTTGATAATCAATTTCGTTTATGTAAAAACACATTCCCAATTGGAACTATATTGTCGGTTGTTGATTTTGCTGAAAATTATACTCTTGCTCCACAAGAAGAAATTCAATCACAGTATTATAATTCAGTGCAAGTATCTATTTTTGTTCATATTGTTTATAGACATGCAGATGATAGTAGAGAAGATAATAGAAATTTTTTGAGAGAGTACCATTTTTATGTAAGTGATAATCGATTACATTCATCTGAGTTTGTTCAATATTGTTTTGATATATTTTACAAAAATTTAAAAGAAAGAGGAATTCAATTGCTAGAACATCTCATATGGTCAGATAATTGCACGGGTCAATTCAAAAATGCTAGGATGTTTTATTGGTTATGTAGAGTTCATAAGGAAAATAATATCCAGCACATATGGAGTTTTTTTGAAGCCGGTCATGGTAAGGGAGAACACGATGGAGCAGGTGCATGTGTGAAAAGAGCTCTTGCTAGAGAGCAACTAAAATTTGAGGATGCTGCAAAATTTAGAGATGCACATGCAATTGTAGATTGGTGCAATACCAAATTATCTACAAGAGTAAGTGAGAGCTCAATAATTCACCACTTCTTTTGGTTAGTTGAAGAAAATGATATTTGTTCTCGACAAGATTGTGAAACAATTAATGGATCTGCAAAATGGCATTCATTTAAGAGTTCGAATGCAAACACATGGACAATATGGACAAGGGAGTTGGCATGCTTTTGTCAATTTTGTATTGCAGGTGATTGGGAGGCTTGTGAAAATATGGAATGGGTTGAACAATGGCAACAAAGAGCCTTAACACCTACATCGACACATGTTCAACATGGAACAATAATTGAAGATAATCAAGCGTTCGCATCAGATGATTATGACCGTGTTTCTGATCTTGTACAAGAAGGTACATTATTTATTGAGATGAATTTTATATGTATGCATGTTTATATACATGAATTAAATATAAGTCGTGCTCTTTATTGAATTTTTTATCTATTTTTGTAGGACATGTGTATGCTGTTGTTGCACCCGAGGGGAATGAAGAGGAGACAGAGTACTGGTTGGCTAGATGTGTTGAGAGAAAATATAAGTTGGTACATCCTAGAGTGGATGATGATAACTTTGAGTATCCAACTGGTTTAGTCGTTGTTGTTGGCACCTGGCTTCGAAAATATTTGATAAGAAAGAATGGCTTGCCTGCATTTGAAGATCATGAAAGACACAAGAAGATTATACATTATTCACATTTGATTTTGGCAACCAATATAAAACTAGTTAGATATCACGGGAGGCCTGCTAATAAAGTTTTATGGACACTTTCAATGGATGATCATGAGACAATCATAGATGCATTACAAAAAAGAGAGGATGTGGATGGTACAACAGAGTAAATAAATATTGGTAAGTATATCTAGTTGTATGTATATATTTAATTGATATATATAAATTTGTCTTTAAATTCATTTCCTTATTAAAGTTTTATATCATTTTTTGTTTCAGGTCTCCCTTGATACAAAAAAGAGAGGAGATGCACTTTTATTACAATGGAATTCAAATCTACAGATAGGTAACTATATATAGTTGTAGATACATTTAGTTGAGAGTATAAATATAAAACTAAATTTAACTCATTGTCATTTTATAAAAAGTTTATAATTTATTTCATATCCCCTTAAGCCATCCTTGTATGTGCCATTAATCCATCCGCTTGCATCCCCTTTAAGTCTCTCTATTAATTCCCTTTAATTCATTCTATTAGGACCACTTAATCCATATCCTTGTATATCTATCCTTAATCCATCCTCTTGCATCCCCTTAAGTCACTCTCTCAACACCCCTTAAGACATCCCCTTAAGCCATCCCCTTAGGTCACATGGTTTAGAGTTTAGGGTTTCTAGGGTTCATGAGATGCTTAGAATAACAAATTTATATGGATTAATGGTTTAGGGTTGATCTCCTAGGATTTAGGTCATGTGGTTTAGGGTTTAGGGTTTCTAGGGTTCATGTGATGCTTAGAATAACAAATTTATATGGATTAATGGTTTAGGGTTGATCTCCTAGGATTTAGGTCACGTGGTTTAGGGTTTAGGGTTTCTAGGGTTCATGTGATGCTTAGAATAACAAATTTATATGGATTAATGGTTTAGCATTGATCTCCTAGGATTTAGGTCATGTGGTTTAGGGTTTAGGGTTTCTAGGGTTCATGTGATGCTTAGAATAACAAATTTATATGGATTAATGGTTTAGGGTTGATCTCCTAGGATTTAGGTCACGTGGTTTAGGGTTTAGGGTTTCTAGGGTTCATGTGATGCTTAGAATAACAAATTTATATTTATTAATGGTTTAGCGTTGATCTCCTAGGATTTAGGTCACGTGGTTTAGGGTTTAGGGTTAAGGGTTTAGGACCCTTAAGTCATATCCTCTTACATGTACCCTTATTCCACAATCTTGCATCCCTTAAGTCACTCGCATAATTCCCCTTAAGCCATTCTCATAGGACCCATTAAGCCATACCTTAGGGTTCATGACATGCATCCCATTCATCCATCCTATGGAAAACATCATTTGAATTTTTATGAAATTTATAAGATCCAATTTTGTAACTTTTACTATATATTTACTTAAATGAATCAAAAAAATTATAGAACTACTTACAGTTTACATTAATTATTTTTGCAGGTTCTCATCAAGTCGGTCTACCATGCGATTGTCACTGAAAAATTATTTTATCAAGAGACTATGTAAATATCAATTTTTGGTCTTCACGTAAAAATTGATAAGCTAAATAATTGGATATACATGTGCACACATATATGTTTCATCATGTTGTATAGTTGTATGATTTTCAATTAACTTATTAGTAGCATTTTAAAAATCTCATTCCAATTTTATAGATTATACATTTCATATAATTGTTCAAATATTTTCTAGAATTGGTAAATAGTTAAAATTACGTGAGCTCTTAATTTATTATGAATATAATCTAAACTATTTAAGGAATATTTAAATTTATCACCTTTAACCATGTGATAAATTATATATTTATGAAATTTGATTGTAGAGATAAGAATTTATATCTAGTGCATGTATTACTTGAAAATTAGATAAAATATCTAGATCTACATATACATATGAGTGCATATAATCATCAAAATGAACATAACATGATCATAATTGACTGCATATATATAATCATCACATTAAAGTCATCTGATATAAATAAACAAAAATATGTATATGTCAAGTCCAACACATAAAAGTTTAAATAAAACTAGAGATGTCTGGTCTATTTAAAATTTAAAACCATTTAACTATCAGGCTGATCAGTCAAATCAAGTCTCCTCTTTGTTCCAGGTCAATTAGATGTACCTACATCATGCTGTAAAAGAGTACAAGTAACTTGAAATTAGATTTAAATTTATTTATAAATTTTGATATAATTAAACATATTTAAACCTGACAAAATATAAACTTTTGGATAAAAAAAAATTAATTAATTAAATATCTAGTAAATATGAAAAAGCAGGTTTTGAAGGGACCCCAAAACCCTTTACAAAGGCAAAACGATGTTGAAAAGATTAAACCATATGAACCCACAACACAAAGAGACCAAAAAGATGACAACATATATTAATCAAGAAACCCATCAGCAAACCATAAGCAAAACATTAGCCCAAGCAGAAAACACAGCAAAGCTACAACATTTTTTCCAAATCATTGGTCGAGGCCAAATTCTCCTCGATGAACCCCTCATGCATTTCCATCACATCCTTTAGCTCCTCAAACGAGATAGAAATATGTTTCTTAGTTTTACTCCTCGTTCTCGGACACAGACCAACATCAACAACCTTCTGAACAGTAGTAGCTAACGCGTCATTCTTCTCCATCAGGTTCTTGGGACAAACCTCCTCCATTGTCGTCTCAATATCACCCAACTTCAGGGGATTACTAGTCCATTTCAAGGCCATCTCTTTCAAAAAAGAGAGGCCCTTAGCAGTCAACTTCAGGGAATTATTGTTGATATTCACCATAGTCTTCATATCCTCAGACAACTTAGAAATTATGTCCTCAATGTTAACAAATCTCTCTTCATAAGTATTTTGGACTGCCACCTCCAAAGAAGTAATCCTCTCCTCATGAGAAGTGCCAAGATGATCAAAATTCATAACCAGTTTATCAAGCATAACATTCATGGTTTTAATCGCCCTTTCCTTCTGATTGCTATGCACCAAAGCCACACACACATCCTACCAATTTTTGAGCTACACATTGAGCTCCTTAACCTCTGATAAGAGCCATTTAATGAGATACAACAAGTTAAGAGTACCATCCTCATCCATCCTACAAAACATTCCCATATTAACCTCATCCCAATTAATAGGAGACAATGATTGAGAACTCACATTATCAGCAGGGACCTCCCAATCCTCCTCCTTATCCTTCATGTCATCCTCCACAGGGGATTCCTCCACCTCAATCACATCAACCTTAACACGACTCTTATCTGGTAAGTTCGCTAAGTCAGCCAAAATTTCTAGTTGCTCCACCTTCACAACACACCCTTTAACCTGCTCAGAGTCGGGAGGAGAGACATGGGTAACCTGAACAGGATCGACCTCCTTGGAACAATTCAAACCCTAAAACCCCTGCATAATATCATCCATTGGTTGCACAGACCCAGAGATGCCTTTACCACCACCCAGACCATCCTTCTAAATAGGGGACTCCAAATCACCCACTTTACAAGCATTCAGAGTACATTTGATATCAGAAGCATGGGCTTCCTCCATGACATTCGACACCTCCACCTTCTTCTTACTCGACTTCTTCTCTTTCCTAAGACTCTTTTTCTTTCCCTTTCCCTTCACACTCTTATTCCTAGAGGTCACACCAATATATTTCACCTCAATTTCCATTTCATATCCCTTTGACCATGATTCAAAAGCCTTTGAACTCTCCACAGAGTCACTGATTTCCCCCGACAACTTCTGAAAATTTGAATCATCCTCATCAAAATTTCCTTCCCACTCCTCCACTGAATCCCAAGTCTCATAACCAAAGTTTTTACGAACCTTCTTATGGGCATGAGGCTTAGGAGAAACATGAATTAGGATTAATTTCAGATTAATGTGTTCAACCATTAAATCCATAAGACCTTCATGGAGAATGGCCTTCCTAGGGTTCCTACGGTGATCTTCAATACTATGCCCCATTGACGACAAAAGATAAAAAGGGAATGAAACCA
Organism: Sequoiadendron giganteum; assembly: GCA_007115665.2. NCBI lineage: Eukaryota > Viridiplantae > Streptophyta > Pinopsida > Cupressales > Cupressaceae > Sequoiadendron > Sequoiadendron giganteum. Next base: position 139,268,564 of record CM021108.1, on the reverse strand, counting down.
GAGCATTATGTTGAAAATGATTTAACAACATAAAATGATAGCTATAAATCACATAAAACCTACCCTCCAAAGTGAATAAATGCATGATGGCCAGAGCAATATCCCTCCATAACGACTTGAGAAATTCACAGGAGTACCCACCACTACCAACTGACTTGAGCTTCTTCTTATCTTCATGTTTGAAGAAATTAGCCAGGGCTTTCTTAGCCACACCTCTATCTCTATAGAATTTCCTTCTAGAGGTAGGAAGACCAATGAACTCTAGAACAAAATCCTCATTGATGTTAAATTCCACACCTCTAAAATGAAGAATCCTACTGCTCCACCCCTTAACAAAGTCCTTCATCACCTCAGGATTTGGCCCTTGGAGCTTAAGAAAATATGAGCTAACCTCACCCTTTTCTAGGTGTTCCCACACAATTTCATTAGTCTAAAACTCCTCACAAGATCTTGGCTCCACTCTATAATGAGCACCACCCATGGTGGCATGCAATGCATAATACTCCACCAACACCTTAATCTTCTCCATAGAAAGGATTAAGCAAACACACCACAAAAAATGCAATAGAGACCCACAAAGCATGTAAGCCTGCCATACAAAGTACCATCACTCCTACACTGCCAAACCATAATAACATGGATTACAAGGAGGCAATAATGAGAAGAGCAGGTCCAAAACACGATGTGCAAGAACCAACTCATAACAAAATAAATGAGCCATCCCCCCAACTGAACAAGCTTAATGACAATACATTTGATCATTATTAGCGATAATCTTAAGATTAAGAGGCAAGGTTTCAAAATCATCCCAATTATTATGAGATACCACACCCATATTAGCCACCCCATCAGCCAATGAGTTAGCTTCCCAAAAAACATGTGAAATTTTGATCTCATCAAACAAATTGATGATAGACAATGAGTCATTAATAAGATGGGAAATCGACCAGGAAGGGGAACTAGTCAACAAAAGACACTTTATAATATTAAGGGAGTCCCCTTCAAGCCAAAGTTTGGAGACCCCAAAAATTTTTGCCAAAACAAGGCCATGATATGCTGCTGCATCCTCTACATAGTGGTTAGTCTGGGTTGCCAAAGGGAGCACCACCGTAGAGACAAACCTACCATTCTCATCACGTAACACTCCCACACAACTAGTAGGTCCCAGATTCCCCTTAGAAGCACCATCAAAATTAACTTTATACCAACCACAAGAGGGAGCCCTCCAACAGACCCCCTCCCTGGAAGCTTTTATCTTCTTCATCGGAATGGAGAGGTCACAAGAGAGATTCCATATTTTACCCACCAACAGATCATAAGGAGAGACCACCACCTTAAGAATACCAGAGGGTAGCTCCAAGAACTCATAAAGTAAAATTTCCTTGATAGCCCCACAAATTTGAAAGGCTAGCCTTGAAGGTGGCAGTTCCAGCTGATGGAAAACACGATTGTTACATTCCTTCCAAACTCCCCAAGACAAATGCAGTAGGATGAGAGACCACAAAATAGAGAGTCAGATTAAGAGTAGGAACAACCCAATGAAACCAAAAATTAGAGAAAGAGGCAGGAAACACCCAAGATAAATCCCACCGCTGAAGAATATAAGTCCACACTTCTCGAGTATAACTACAAGATGAAAAAAAATCTCAACCACTTCTTTGCATAGGAAACACCTATTCGACAAAGACTCACCCCTCTTCACAAGATTATTGAGAGTTAAAATCTTGTCTTGACATAGAAGCCAAAAGAAAATATTGACCTTGGGCAACAACTTCGCATTCCACAATCTACCCCAAAATAGAGGAGGGCCAACCACCCGCGTCTAGAACAAGAAGGCAAAAGAAACATAAAAAATTACCATCGAAAGTCAACCGCCACACCACAAAATCATCAGGAATATGAATCAATGAAAGGAACGAATAGAAGGGTTCCAAGTCCCTATTCACCAAATCAAGCCTGATCCAACTTTCATCACAGATATAATCTGCAACCAACTCACCCCACTCTCTGATACAAAGGTTTTGAAAGGGGCCGCCCAAGGTTCATCCTTCAAGGGATCGTGGCTAGTCCACCAATCATCCCAGAACAAGATCCTCCTCCCATTCCCAAAGACCTAGTGCAGGCCAACATTCATAGTCAAGTGAGCACAAAGCATAGAGTTCCAGAGGATAGACCCCTGAGGAGGAAGAAAATCTCCCTACCTATATCTCTGACTTTGTCCACCCCTCTCAAGTACTTTGAAGAGAAAATAGCAGTCCATTCTTTATTAGAATTAAGAAAATTCCAGAGTTGTTTTTCCATAAGGGCCACATTAAAGTCTTTTACCGTATGCAGACCTAAGCCACCTTGGACTTTCAACCTACAGATTTCCTCCCAGGACAACGAGTGCAATCTTTTCTTCTCCTCCACCCTAGACCAAAGGAATCTTTTCTGAATACTTTCAATATTTCCCCAAAACCTTCTAGGAATTTGGAATAAGCTTAAGGAATAAACTGGAAATTTTTGTAAGGTCGACCTGATTAGTTGAATTTTACCAGCTTGGCTAAGCAAAGCACCCTTCTAGCCAACCAATTTTGAATGAAACTTTTCAATAAGACCATTCCAAAAAGAATCATGGACACCATTAGAACAAAGAGGAAGCCCCAGGTAGGTTGAAGGAAGTTCCCCAATGCCACATTCTAGAATACTAGCAATCTTTAATTGACGATGCTCCAACGTATTAAGAAAAAAATAGTGCTCTTAGGTAAACTCACCTTTTGACCCGAAGCCTCCTCATACTGATGAAGAATCAGGCAAATTGATTTAGTCGCAGCCATAAACGCCTCCGCAAGAATAACTGTGTCATCAACAAATTATTGATGGGAGTAGCAAATATGATTCGAAGAGAGATAAAGACCTTTAAAGGCCCCATTAGACACTGGGTGAAGAAGAAACCTACCCAAAGATTCAACCATAATGATAAAAATAAAAGGAGAAAAATGATCCCCTTGCCACAGACCATGAGAACTTCTAAAGAAAGTAGAAGGCGAGGCATTGATAAGCACCGAGAAAGAAGGAGAGGAGATTAATTGCCACACCAATTGCAGATCCCGGTCTGAGAAACCAAACGCCTTAAGGATGTTTGTAAGGAAACACCAATTTACTCGATCATAAGCTTTGACCAAATCCAGCTTTAAAATAGTCCCAAGCTTCTTATTCACTTTGAGAGAATGAATTTTTTCATGCATTGTAAGAATAGAATCCAAAATTTGCCTTCCCGGCAAAAAACCATTCTATTAAGGCGAGATGATCTTAGAGAGAACTCTTTGAACCCTTGAAGCAAGAACCTTAGAGAGAATTTTATATAATGAATTACATAAACTAATATTTCTGAAATCACCAAAAAACTCAGCCCCAAGCTTCTTCGGAATTAACACTAAAAACGTTGAATTTAGTTCCTTAAGAAGCTGCCTACTCCCAAAAAATTCTTTAGTTGCATTACAAACATCCTTATAAATAATGTCCCAATAAGTTTGAAAGAATAACATTGGGAACCCATCAGGTCCTGGAGATTTATTTCCTTCAAAAGAGAAAACAACCTTTTTGATCTCCTCATCTGAGGGAATAGAAACCAGAGCCCTATTATCCACTTCTGAAACTAGGTTAGGAATAACATTAATGAATCCCTGTTGGAAAACAAGATCAATAGGATGATTCTCTGAGAGAAGATCCTCAAATTAAGATCGAGCTACAAATCTTATATCATCGTCCTCTTCAAGAGAAGCATTATTCACAAGAATTTTGGAAATCCTATTAGAAGATCTATGTTTCAGAGTAGTAAGATGGAAAAAATGGGTATTTTTATCCCCACTTCAGGGAAAAATATCTGTATACCTTTGCTTCCAAAACTCCTCTTCCTTAGCAACAATATTATGCAAATTAGCCAACAGAACACTTTCCTCTTGAAGAAGCGAGAGATCAGACCCAAAAGCCTGCATAGAATCCTGTTTCACCTTTAGCTTTGATTTCTCCTTGAAAATGTTTCCAAAAGAATCCTTATTCCTCTGAATCAAGTTCTGCTTGACAAAAGAAATCTTCTTTGCCACCTTATACATAGCAAAGCCAACCACATTCACATTCCACCATTCACCAATTTTAGACTGCAATTATGGGTGGCTAGTCTACATTTTTTCAAATCTAAATGGGAAGGCATTTTTGTGACCAAAGAGCTTAGCCTTGAGAGATATAGGAAAATGATCTGAACCAAGTCTAGTCAAAGTAGAAAGAGAACAAGCATAAGAATGTAGCCTACTAGGAAAAATCAGAGTTTGATCCAGCTTGACTTGAATAAGAGCATCACCAACGTACCTATTGGACCAAGTATAAGATGCCTCACCCAAATCCAAATCCAACATCATATTATCATTAATGAAATTAATGAGATCAAGACAACTGTCATCTGCCACCTGAGATCCCCCGAACTTATCCACATCATTAAGTGGAGTGTTAAAATCCTCCATCACCAACCAGTTCTATAACAAGAATTGAGCCTTAAAGGTATTCAAACACCCCCAAAAATGCTTACGAGAAATTTTTGAATTAGGAGCATAAATATTCGACAAAACCCAAGAGAACTTATCCCTGGCACAAGAGAAAGACGTTGCCACATGATTCTCAAAAGAAAACAAGGAAGAACCAACAACAACCTTAGGATTCCAAAACATTGCCACCCCCCCAAAAGCACCATCAGAATCAATAGCCTGACACCCACAATCCTTAAAAAATTGTTCTTAATTCTATCCACCTTCTTTGCACTCATCTTAGTTTCCTGAATCAAAATAATATCAGGATGGTGATCTCTCACAATATTAGTGAGAAGATCTTGCTTATGAGGACGATTTAATCCTCTTATATTCCAAGAGAGGATCTTCATAAAATATTTTGTGAAGGACCATTCAGGCCCAACTCAAACAAAGTAACATGTGAGCCATCAACAATGTCGCATTTACTTGCCCTCTCCTAAAATTTCTTCAAAGAAGGCCTTCCTCTACCCTTTGGCTCTGAACCACAATCCAGCTTGAGACAGTTCCTAGTAGCCATCCCCCACACAAAGGGGTTTAGTTTCTTCTTTGTGAGACTTGGAAACAGGGGTACATACCTCCTCACCCTCGGGATTATAGGAGGGACCCCATTGACAGAAGAGGTGAGCACCAACTCATCAAAAACAACCGCCTCCACCACTGGCTCAACAGTGTTCATCACTGTTTCCACCTTCAAAGGACCCAAAAAATCATCCTTAGAAGACAAAAGCAAGTCCTCAGAGATCATCTTCAAAGGGGTCACCTTCTCCGACTCAGCAAAAAATCATCCTTAGAAGACAAAAGCAAGTCCTCAGAGATCATCTTCAAAGGGGTCACCTTCTCCGACTCAGCAACCACAAGGGCCAAAGAATCGACACCCACTAGCTCCTCTGTAGCCCCACCAAGCTCCTCATCATCTAGGGCCTTAAACTCACCCTCCTCAGAGGAAACTTCCTCTACAGGGCAGGGACACACCATTGAAATATCTTGTTCTAGCTTACCAAAATCACCATTAGGTGGATCCTCACTTGGCACCTCCTCCACATGCTTAGCAGAACACATCTCAACCCTGAAACATGACGTTTCCCAACCTCCTTCCAAAATTTGGCCTCCTTTTGAGAGGGACCTAGAGCCTTTTGAGGAGGAACCTTGGGCTTCATAGGACATTTTTTCACCTAATGACCCACCTTCTTGCAATGGAAACATGCAAAAGGGAATAAACATGCTTGTTAAACGCTAATCCCAGTTGAAATAAATTGACTTTCAAGCTCAAACCCCTCCAATATTTGTTTGAAGACTCTTCAATAACTCTCTAAACCCACTCACAAAAATTCTCTCAATATCCTCACAAACAAACTCTCAACTCAAAACAAGAATAACTCAAATAAAAAGCAATAGACTGCAAGTGAATTGTGTGTCCAAATGAGGAAATCCTCTCCCCTATTTATACAAAAATATGAGACTTTTATTCCTACAAGAAAGCTATGCTAAATGACACTTCTCAACTCTTAAGATCGACTCACCAACTAATCTCAATGGGTGGAAGCATTAAAACTTAATACTCAACAAAAATGAAACAACAGGTCACTTAATGCAAAGACAACAAGAATGTGTTTCAGAAATGCAAGGTGAAAGATCAAACAAGTTGACTCTATTCATGCCAGCTTCTACTTGACTTATTCTCCATTTTACTTTGTCTTCCATCACTGGACAAAGCTTACAAATTAGACTTCTAATGGAATGTAGTTTTCATAATTTGGTGCCACATAAACCTTCTTTCGTGCTTTTGGTGTTTGCAGATTTATGCCCAAGTCAATGCTTTTAAATGCACTTCAAATATCTTTCAATACTTTTTGACTAAGTCTTATTTCCTTCCCAAGCACCTTCTAATATTTACTATGTTCTATTTGCAAGCTTAAAGTATCATATTAAATGTCCTTAGCACTGCCATGGTGCACGCTTTATTGCTGCACCAATACTTATATAATATGTGCGCTACTATATAGTTTGCGCTTTGGAATTTAAAAACAACACTTTATTTATAAATAATGCTTTATTTAAACATTACACTCTATCAATAATATATATATATATATATATATATCCATCAACTCATACAATAATAGATATACATCATTTGGTATTTTGAATGCATATATCCATGTTATCATTTTATAAATAATGTCATATGTATATACCTATATTCACATATACGTATATATACATATATCGCTATATTTTTATGGACATTCCATCACGTTGACACATACACGTATATCGATATGTGTATATATATATATATGCATATATCTCATATATGCATTTGCTTATACAATCAATCACATATATTTGCAAACTTATCGATAGACATATATGCATGCAGTGTATATATACCTATATATACATGTATCATTATCCATTCGATATCCTCATGCACATGATCAATTCATCCATGAGCATGCATAGGTACGTCTACCTAAGCATACTCATCTACATATTAGTTCTCATCTGTATGGGTTTATCATCGACATGTACATGTATACATATTTACATTCCATGTATATATATCTCATCAATTGAATCAACAACTCATAAGAAAGATCTCACATATACAAAGGAGACTCAACAACAAGAACATTCACAACAGACTCATAATCCTTTCAATTCAAACACAAACAAAACTTAAGGGGTGTCTTACCAATTTCCTGAACTATGACACAATTGGACCATACTATATGTGTGTGTGTGTCAAAAAGCTTAGTTAGGCTTTGTTAAGGGTTACCCGACCAATCAATTCTCCTAAGTGATACTTCCCCTCCCTTCCAGAAGCTTGATCCCTGTATTTGCATTAAAATTAGAACATTGAAATAGTAGTTAGCTATTCATCAAAACAATCATTTGCATTATACATTTCATGATCATAACATTAAATTAAATCAACATTCATTCTACTTATTCATTTTAATATGACATCAAATCAAATTAACTTCCATTCATCATTTTCCCAATGATATATATAAACAAAGTGAAAACACATGTTTCTCAACCAAGATTACAAGCACATTCATATATTCAGTTTTTTAACCAATCATAGTAATAGTGAATAGGTAAATGCACAACGAGGTGTAATAATGATTGAGTTCCCGATTTAGTTGTTGGGTCTTTTTATTTGATCTTAGTTGGTTCTCTTGGTATTGAGTACATTGATCATTTTCTTGAGATCCTCATAATGATGTTATGTTGCATTTGGATTTTGGCATGGTTTGATTAGTTACAAGTTCTCATGGATACTTGGAGAAATAGGTAAGACTAGGAGATCTCTTGATATTTGAGAATTTTTTTGAGATAGTTACTCTTTGACAAGGTTTCAATAGGAAAGTCTAAGGAGCATACACCTTGGTTGGATGTGAGTTCAACATGGACCTATGAGGAGATAATTCTTAGATGAGTCATGATGACCTGGATATCTTCGATGAGTATTCTCATTCCTCACTCTTCGTCTACTCAACAGATAATCATTTGAGAGGTATTACCCATTATTAGTTTTAGATGCATTACGTTTTATACTTTGTCTTCTCATGCATATGGATCTTGAGCTTATTTGGTTATAGAGGGTTCATTTGAGGAGTGTTGACATGTCTATTTCCTTATGCATTGTGAGTTCATTCATTGGTGTTGAGTTTAGGAGATGTTATTGGGCTTATTCCCTTGGTTTTGGAATGGATTTGGTTTGATCTTCCTTTGGTTTGAGATGCATACATCTTGTTTATGGTTAGATGTGAATAGTGCTAATCTCTTTGGTGTTTTATGGAGAATATCATACTTATCACAACTTACCATTAGAGGTGTGTGTAGAAGGACATGCTACAACTTTTGATTTACATGTTCTCTCTTTGGTCTTGTTCTTCTTCCTGGATGTTTGTATTCACATGGCATTTGGAGTTCAGGTTTGTGTGGAGCTATGACGATCACTATGTTTTTGGTCATGTGTTGTTCATTATTTATTTTTATAACTTAGAGGTTCATTTATCTCTTTCATTTGTTTAGTGTGGAGAACTTGGCAAAGATTTAGAGACTTGTGGTGAGAGATGTATTACAAATGATTTGTTTGCAGGATTTGCATATCTTTTGGATGTTTCTTGGTACTGCATGATGTTGATTACATTCTGTATGTGATGCTATTAGTGGATCTTTGGATGCCTTAATCATTTTCAGATTTGGCATTACCTATGCAGTGGGAATTCCTAGATGCATATGTTCTTCATTGACGGGTTTGACACTTGAATCTTGTGATTGCATGTTATGATTGTATATGGTGATAACATGAGGTTCACTAGTTATGATTGGTATACCTTTAAAGTATGGATATTTGGATGTATTAGTACTTGATGTGGGTGTTATTTAAGCTATGGTAATTATATCTTGATAGCTACGAATACATACTTGTTACCTTTGGATTGAGTGTTTGTGTTTTGGGATATCAATTAGAGAAAGGTCTTGTGCTTCTTTGTGATAGTCAGTGTGGCATCTCTTTCAGTGGATTTTTATCTTTGTACATTGGCATGATTGAGGATGAGAGAATACACACTTGAGATGGTGGTCACCTTGATTCTTGTTGCAGGTATCTTGATGGAGCATATGAAGCACTTTGATTTCTTGATGGTATATGTGGATATAGGGATTATTCCCTTGATGTTTGAGTTTAGTTCTTTACCCCTTATGCAATGTATACAAAAAGTGGGAGAGTGTGAGGAAAAGGTGTGTCAAGTCCACCTTGCATAATGTTATAATATAATATTTTATTATTTGTGTTGCACCTAAGGGATCTAGGGATGTATGCATCACATGGGTTAGCATTCTTGGGGCCACTTTATGTGTTGTATGTAACATTGTGATAAAAAAATAATGTGGATTTGCACATTGGAAAAACATTTAATATTGGGAAAGCTTAGTACCAAAAAGTAAATGTGGGGGTTAATGGTTTTGTAAGTTCATGGTATTAGTCACATGTTTTGTGTAATACCACTTAGTGGCTTTGTGTTAGCTTATGTCTATAAAAGAATGCACAGGGGTAGTTGACTAAGGTTGGATAATTGGTCATTTTGGCTAAGGGGTTGAGAGCATCTCTTGTTGGTATTTTTCAAATTTGAAGCATGGCATGGGATGTTTGGTTACATGCTTGTTCACATGGAGGGCTTGTGTTTCAAGGGTATTCGTGGAGACTCTAAAGATGTATTGTAATGATTTCATTATTGAATAATACACGAGTGATGGGTGCTTTTGGAGATTGGATTTTTCCCTCTTGAGGGTTTTCCTAGGGTATATCGTGTGTCATCTTTGATGGTATGTTATCTACTATTTTGCATATGGATTCTTAATACTTTTTTGCGTAGATTTCTTTATTTGGTTTATGTAGAAATTATCTTGGGTGGATGCATATTTCCTTTCATTATCATGGTTTTGGTACTATCCTAAGGTCTCAAATTACACTCTTGTCCTTTTGCATCTTCTCCTCTAATTATGACCAACTTTTTATGTCCTTTGTCTAGTTTTTGAATCCATTTTATTGTTCACAAAATTACAAATCTTTTTTTTTATTACAATTTTATGATCCATATGGATCAAGTCAAGAACACTTAAGGAGCAATGTCAGATCAAGAACACCTTTGTCTCTAACTCCTTCCACTTTGGCTTTCAAATTACCTTGACATCATATATTTTGAAAACAAAACAAGGGATTTGACCAAGGTGCAGGGGGGAAGTTAGTTCACTTTTGTGTCCTAGCATAACCTGCCCTTTAAAGATGTTCATAAACATTACTGTGACATTAAAGTTTAGGAGCAAAAGGAGTGAAATTCAAAATAAAAGACTAACATAAGTGAAATCACAAAAAAAAAAAAAAAAAATGTAGATAAATTTAAAAGAGAATTTTGTTTAGTTGATTTATAAATTTCAATAACACATTAATTCAGTAAAATCTAAAAATTATAGAAAAATTTTAGTTAAAAAATATCTACTAACATATCATAAATACACATTATCTTCTTAAAAAATTAAATACCATAATCACCTTATTTCAATTATGTTTTTATTCATCATATATTAAAATAAAAAATTATAATTATTTGTATAAATTAACATAAAATTGAAAAATAAAAATATACCTTCTTAAAAGTCATTGTATTTCATCTTCAACCACATGAAGAGCCCCTCAATGCACAACAAAAACATACATAAATATCAAATGAGATTATGAAGCCTTCAACTAGTTGGGTGGAATTATTTATAGGTAGATTAAATGAAATTTTTTCCATTTCATTAAAAAAAAAATTCAAAATTATTATGACTGTATTATGTAATGTTTTAATATTATGATTAAAAAACTTAAAATCAAAAGATTGTAATTGAATTGATTGAACACAATTGATAAAGGTGATGACATGTTTCTTGATTATATTATCGATCAAGATTCAAACAACTGAAATTAAAATCATGTCAATAATGAATGCCCTTAAAATAACAAAATGAAGTTGTAGATGACACCATGCTCTGATCAAAAGCATTTGCTTGTCATTACTTTCCCCTTGATCTTTGTTGGCTTTTATCTCTCTTCTTGAGACATGTTTTTTCCCTCTTTTTGACTGATGTGTTTTTGGGTTAAGATCCTTCCTTAGTATTCCAGTTCATAACTCCAATAAAAAATAAAAACGTTCAACTTAATCAAAACATAACTTACAATTTAAAAATAATTCCCTGTCAAGTTGACAGAACTTTTTCTTATACTTTGGAAGTCTCAAGTAAAGCATTAAAACAACAAATAATAAAATATTTTTATTAAATTGTGGAGCTGTTTTTTAAAAAGATCGTTTGGAAGAGTGAGGAGTGGTGGACGCTAAGAGCTAGTACTCAAGATTTACATTTCTTAGACTGGCAAGTAGTGGAGGAGTTCTATGAGATGTTATCATTACTAGAGAGATTAGGATTTGTTCAAAGCTTATGAACTAGGCAAGGTTTCACAGTAAAATTTTTTTCTTCAAACAAAACCTTCACAGTAATTTTACAGGTGCTGTAGCAGTGTAGCTTAGCTGGCAAAAATGGGGTTTTTCAAATGCTGATTACAAGGTGGAGTCTCCTTTGTTATTGGTAGTTGACTTCATGTTGGGCTCCACTTAAAATTCATGTAGCTGACTCTGTAGTGGGTCTCACTTAAAATACCTGTCATGACAAATTCCCAACATTCACCATTGGTAGTTGCCTCTGCATAAATCCCACCCATAATGCCTCTTCTGGCAAACACCTGACAATGTTGGGAGAATGCTAACAAAGACTGTTGAGCTTGTGTATGCACCAGTCCTTAGCATTTCCTTATAAATCTACACTTCTTTCTCAACAAACTTGTGTATATAAACCCCCTGTTTGCAACTGCATCCTATTGAATTCAAGGAACTACCTTAGAGGCTAGGGTCTGAACTTGGACAATTGTAAGAAGTAAGCATGTGTAAGGCAATGATTGTTGAGTCTGAACATGCACCTCATTAGTATCTGTTTACAAATTTTCACCACTATCTCAACAAAGTTACAAACATATTTTATGCATATCAAGCAATGATTGCAAACCAAGATACCCATTTTTGTTGTATTTTGTCACATTTTGAGTGGTGGACCCCTGTTCTCAACTGTGCCATTCTAGTATGCAGTGTGGTAGCACACCATTGGGAGTGAATAACTGTGCTAACTGTGGTGTGAGTTCAAGGAGCTACTTTGGTGGCCAGGGTTTGTACCCAAATGATTGCAAGAAGCATGTGCAAGTGTTTGAGCCTGAAGATGATCAGCTCAAAATTTTTAAAAATTGTCAGTGAGCATGTTCCTTTCATATGGCTCCACTTTTTAACAATAAGTTATTTGTGAGTGCAAATGTTTTTGAGTGGTCGACCCCCTGTTCTTAACTGTACCATTCTAGTATGCAGGGTGGTAGGACATTATTAGGATTGGCTAACCATGGTGTGAGTATAAGGAGCTACTTTAGTGACAAGGTCTGCAATCCAAATGATTGGAAGAAGCATATGCAAGTGTCTGAGCCTGAAAATGATCAACTCAAAATAATAAAACAATTGTCAATGAGCAGGTGCCTTTTAAATGCCTCCACATTTTTACAGTAAGTTATTTGTGAGTGCAAGTATTTCTGAGTGATGGACCCCCCGTTCTCAACTGTGCAATTGTAGTATGCTGTGTGGTAGCCCTGCATTATGAGTGGCCAACTGTGCTAACTATGGTGTGAGTTTAAGAAACTACTTGAGTGGCCAAGGTTTGAACCCAGATGATTGCTAAGAAGCATGTGCAAGTGTTTGAGCCTGAACATGATCAGCTTAAAATATTAGAAAAAATTCAATGAGCAGGTGCCCTTTATATGCCTGATCATTTTTTTACAATAAGTTGTTTTGTCTGCAAGCCTGAACATGATTAGCTTAAAATATTAAAAAATTGTCAATGAGCAGGTGAGCAGGTGGCCTTATATGCCTCAACATTTTTTACAATGTTATTTTGTCTGCAAGTTTTTTATCCTAATGAAGGGGCCTTCTTCATAGATATATTAATTTTAGTTGTATGTGGATGGTTTAATAAAAACATAGTAGGTAGAATGAAATCACATTTTAAAATTGAATAAATTAGTTAAGTTAAAAAAAAAAGTGGTTTAAAAAATAAAATGGATATAATAATTATAATTTTAAAAATTGAAGTAATTGTTTACATCATCAAGACTTCAAATTTTATAAACATATAAATAAATTTAGGCAACTAAAGCTATAAAACTAGCTCTACGAGGGAGGTTCAAATCATTAGGGTTACCCTACCCTTCATTAAGTAGGTCATTTCCATCATCCACTAGCTCCTAAGAGGGAGGTCCAAATACATCAAAAATGGAAGTATTAGGGAAGAAAAATTATCTTAATCATTAGGGGGGGCACCCATTCTGTTGAGAGGATACAAGAGAGTAGTAAGTGGGTAGTGACCATCCACCCTAACAACTAGGAAGCAAAGACTAGTCAAAAGGCTATCTAGTCAAACATGAAGAAAAACTTATTTGATGGCTATGTGAGCGTCACTAAGAGGATTCTAAAGGGTCATGCTGCTAACCCCAAGAGGGGGATCTAAAATGGGAGTTGGAAAGGGAGGAACCTTGTCAACAATCTAGAGGGCATTCCCTAGTGATCTAGAAGGGTTTAAAGATGCTAAACCTCTAGTGCCATTTAAGCCTCTTGATCTTGTGTAATACCCTAAGCTTTTGCCAAGATATTAATGGGAAAACATAGACAAATAATTTTTGTTGGATGTAAATATAACAAGTCCTATCACATGCTAATGCACTTGAGATGCCATGAAAGAACACAATACTTGATGTATGCAATGTCAATGCATCAAGCATGGAAACAGACACAAAAGACAAGGTAAAGATCCATCTAAGGCTATCACAAAGCACATACAAGAGGGTAAAGATCCATCTAAGGTGGAGATCAAACACTAGTCCATGATCCCATTCTCTTGTGAACACAATGATTATAATGAGAGAAACATGCACTTCATTACACATCACAAGAGGACACAAGCACATAAAGGTACACAATCATATACAATGGAATAGATAACTTGCAAGGAACCTCTAAAGACAAACATGAGGTCACAAAAACCAAGATAAATGCTACTCAAATAATGACATGTTTTTCCATGAAATGAGTCTCATCTCAAATGTAGATTGCTCCAATTCCAAATAATAGGATCTAGTAGCATTGAATTTAAAGCTCATCAAGATTCATCATTACAAATACCAATTGCACATTGCTTCTCTTTCCAAGGCTAACAAGTCTACTCTAACATGCTAGTAAAACACTATATAGAGACCAACTTTTCATGCATCATAACTAAGCAAGGACATGATACAATAATGAATATCTTTTTATTTCAATAATACAACCCATTGTTTAATTCACTTAAATATTTTCTTTCCAAATAAGGTCTAATACAATTATGCAATGCATAAGAACAAGCCTATCAATCATGCTATAATGACATATCAAATTGATCATAAATTAATATAAATAAAAGTTGGATGAACAACAATCACACCTTGGAGTTTCAATTAGCATCTACAACAAATCCATGAAATAAAATATCACTTAAGTAGTGCTTCTGAAAGCATGAATAGTAACATCTACAATGCTTAAAAGAAATCAATTGTACATACAATTGTATTTTTTATCAAAATACATGAGATAATAATTTTTACAATTACAAGCCCGCGTCCAAAAAACATATGGATGAGCATAAATTTAGATCAAATACAAGATTAATTACAATAATAACATGACTACAACCTTATATAACTCAAGGCATACTACAAGATGTCGAATATACCAAACTAAGATCTCTCCAAGCTCCCAAGTGATCTTCCAAATAGGGACCAATGGGGAATTTTATCAACCTCCCAACCATATTTCCATCATCAAGTATAATAGATGCTTATGCACCTCTAGACAACCTCTAATCTATGGAGAGACAAAATCATGGATACACTTCTAGCATGACTAGTCTCATGCACTTGAACTAGGGTCTCACACAATACACTAATAATCCACAATATGGTTACACGTGGTTATCAAACAACATGTGGGTATCACACACCAATCTAATGCATAGCACCATAGGAACAATAATTTAATAGAATTCAATGCACAATCACACTTGAATACACACACATTAAGGGTCCAATGTATAAATCACTAGAAGGGTATTGATGACCCAACCAAAATAAGAGAAAGGAATAGATTAATACAATGAACATCAATAATTTTAATCCACGTAACTTGTCCTTTACCATCCATCAACATTAATTATTTTATTTTAATGTACAGTTGAGGAAAGAAGGAAAAACACTCCAAAACCATTACTTATTTCATTAACTCAAAATTTTCAAGAGTTTGATAGACTAATTTTACCCATTTTATGAAGGTCTAGGTTGAACTACTTGTACTTCCATTTCCTTATCAAAATCTACATAATGATCCAATTGTTGTGTAATTTCCGAAAGTTCTTCATGAGAGGTGATTTCTTCTTTCACATCATGAGTTAGAGATTCCAAATTTGGTTCCAAATAACTTATCCCCCTTCAAAGTGAGTAGTTTGACAAGGATGTTCTTTTCAAAGGAAAAAATTGACATTTTTTTGAAGGTGTTGTAATTGGCATTCAACACTAACAATATTTTTAGAGGATTTACAAAATATATAACATCATAAGTAATAAAAAAATTGTTAGCCTCATCATACAATCTACATGATTTTGAAGATTCATAATAGCCTAGAAAAATGCATTCATAACTTTGGTGACCCAACTTGCTTCTTTTCTCCTTAAGAATCAAAGCAAAATAAGTGGAGCCAAAAATTCAAAGATGTAAAACAAATGAAGGATAACCAAACCAAACTTGATATGAAGTCACTTGATGAAGAATAAATTAAGGGGATCTATTGTGTAGATAGATTTGTATTCTTGTTTATTTTATCCAAAAATGCATTTGTATTCCTTGGAAATGTAATATTGCTTGAACTATATTCATGATATTTTTATTCATTCTTTCAACGCCACCATTTTGTTGGGGAGAACCTAGAAGAGTGAGATGATGTTGAATACCAGTTTGACAAAGGTAATCCTTAAAAAAAAAGTAAACTCTCCACCTTTATCTCTTTGAAGAGTGGAAATTCGAGACTAAGATTCATTTTCAATTATAATGTGAAACTTTTAGATTTCTTCTACAAGAAGTACCTTTTTCATTCAACAATGATCATCAATGAACAACATAAAATACTTGTAAATTATCGAATAGAACTTATTGCTAAGGGCCCACACAAATTAGAATGAAAGAGTTGTAATTTTCTTTATGCTTGCCAAGTGGAACAAGGGAAAATATCTCTATGTTGCTTTCTAAAATACAAGCTTTAGGTTTTTCATTGGTCTTGGGCAAAGTGGGAAGACCTACAACACCATTATTTTGCATGATTTGAATTCTATCGTAATTAAAAAGCCTAAATATTACATGTCATGAATGACTAGTAGAAAGATTACTTACTTCAATAAGGTAAGAAAAAATCCTAGAAATGGTTGAATCAGCTTTGAGTTTTAATAACTTGTCATCTTCACAATTAGTAAATGTGACTTGATTATCAAACTTATTTTTGACTAGCAATTGTTCATCTTCAAATAAAACAAAATATCCTTATTGTTGAATTATCACTAATGACAATAAGTTGCATCATAATTGAGGAAGTACAAGATATCATGTTAAGTATAAATTTTGGTAGGTCAAGCAACTTGAGTTGAACAATTCCTTTTGCAAAAAACTTTAGAGTTATTTTATTTGTTAAATAGATAGGACCACAGATACCTTCATGAAACTCTTCAAAATAATCATGTTGAAATGTCATATGTTGGGTGGCTTCAGTTTTAAACACCCAAGCATCATGTCATGTTGCATTCATTGACATATGGTAGGTATAATCTAATTTAGAAAGCACTTATTCATCATCATCATTACCACGCACAAACTGGGTTGCTTCTAATACTTTATCATCATAGTGGGTTAAATCTTTTTGTTTGAAAGAATTTTTTTCTATCTTATCCCATGAGATTTTACATGCATGGACTTCATGACTAGCTTTTCAACCAGATCATTTGCAATACAAGTGGTTGCTATCATTTTGGTTGTCATATTGAAGGTTTCATTTACCATTTGTGGGCACCTTCTTTTCATCTATTCTTCCATTGTTCTCTATCTCTTCCTTGATCATGGTAACCACCTCTAGAAAAAAAATTCTCATTAGAAGGTTTTTATTTTTGCTAAGAAAGAAATTATTTCACTAGCACCATCAATTTTTCTCTCAAAAGTTTGTTCACATTCTACCAACTTTTCAACCAATTGATCAAAAGTGATGGTCTTCAACAAATTACTTACTTGTAGAGACTCCACATTGGAAGAAGTACCTTTATGAAGACTGTAAGATATATATCAATTTTCCCATTAGCAACATCAACATCTTGTTATATGGCTTGCGTTTTAGAAGTCAAATCCATGACATCACCATTCTTCAATTCAAAATCGAATGACTTCAACTATAACTCAATAAACTTCAATTCTGAAAGAAAATCATATAAATTTCACAATTTTTGAGGAGTGCCCCAATCAAATTTACACCCTTGGATGTGTTGAAACACATCTTCACGAAACACTACACCACAAATCATTAAAAATAAGAACATTTTCAATTTTTCTATACCATTCTATCAGCCTTTTTTAATTACAGTTTCAACAACAATTGTCATGATAAATTACATTGTAAATTATAAAAATTACATAGATCTTACTTATTCCAATTTGTTTCTTTAATTTTCCATGCTTTAATATGGATGATTCAGGAACATTCCGGAGCTCGTGCACTCGTGCAATCCAGCACAAAAAAAAAAACCATATGCTATTTTTTTTGGTCTACTTTCCATTTTTGGTTTGTTTTTGGCTGCAGGTACTTTTTCTTCGTCAAAATTCTGACTTTTGTTTCTCTGCTGTGCTGGTCCTTTCATGGCGAAATTCCCTGGTTTTTATTTTTTCCTTAAGGTTCTACCACCTGGTCGTGGGAATTGGCTATATAAGTTCTTCAACCATTGAGCATAACTGGTTTCTTCCTGGGCCCCACGTAATAGGAGGAGTATTATATTCCTTGCCTCCTTTGTTTGACAGTCTGTCTTCTTTAAATATGGTGAATAGTGATTTCTGGCTATGTAACTCCTCAACCGAGCGACTGCTTTCCTGTCTGCCTTTGGTGCGGCAGCTTCTTTTCCTCATTTAAACTATTCAAGGAAATGGGTAGGGCGATCCATACGTGAAATCTTAATAACAAAAATAAAAATGGTGGATGATAGATTCAAGGGAAATAGACAGGGAAGACGTATCGAAGAGGGAGAAAAGAATAGATGAGGTATCGTAGGAAAGAGAAGACTGTTATTTTCTCTGATTAGGACGTGGGTTTTGTGGCTTGAAACAAGGAAGCACATTCTGCAAATGTGATCTCATCATTATTGCAAAGTTCTAGCGGTGTGAATTCGTTCTTGGTTTCTTGCCTGGATTTTTTGCATATTTTCTAAGGATAAACTTGGAAAGATTTACAGTGAAATCAAGTAAATGGGAATATCAATGGTTTTAGTGAGCACATATGAAGCTGAAATAAACTCTGCAATGGCTGTAGCATACATTCCAAAGCTGATTTGGGCATGGCATTGGTTCTATCATGTAAATTGGTGGTCAATCTAAGCATAGCGACAATAATAAGTCAGCCATGGTAAGAAGGTTGAAACACTCGACCATGAAAATACTATGGTTTGTACTTGCAATTTAGAGATGTGGAGATGTATATTAACAAGGACTTGGAAATTGATTACTATTTGAAGGAAGAATGGACACAAGTTGAACAAAGCATTCAATCTGGAAGGCTTTATTCAAAGAAATTAAAGAGTTAGGAATTGAAAGGAAGTCGAATGTGCAGAAGATGCTTCTTGCATCAATCTAAGAAGGAGAGAGTTGCAAAAGTTTCTTAAACACTTTAAGAGTTACAGATTTATATGCACATACATATCATAATCAAATAAACAATCAAAACATAACACAAAATTTATGTGGCAAAACTCCTTCGGGAAAAAAAAACCCATACTCCAAAACACAACTCAATTATATTATTCAACAACAACAAACAAGTTACAATATAATTACAGAGCTATGCTCTTGCAGGAGTTTTCACACTTCTTCTCAATTCTAGAGTAATTCCAGCAACATAACGGTACTTCAACAAACAAACAAAAATCTACAACTTCAAAATACAAGTGCTTTGTAATAGGAACTTACAATGCATTAACTAGACATTTCTAAAATCCAACTGTCAAGATTGAAGATGCAACATGGAAAATACCAAAACCACTATACATGCATAATGGTAAGTTTCCACTTCTCAACAAATGTAAAATAGCAACTGTCAATTATCATTAATCTTGCACATGAAAAAACTAAACTTGCCAAAATACAACCATGCCTCCAAAAATCTCATGATCCATGCAAACTCAACATAAAATAGAAATTGTCCTCATATAGAACTCCACTTATAATAACAACTTTTCACTTCCAACTCTTTCTTGAGTTATCTTCAATAAATAAAGCTCATAAATAATTAAATAATTAAACATGTTAAGAAAAAACAAAGGTTGAGACACCTTCTTTTTCTAATAAGAATTAAATTTGGTGAATATTAGTGCAATTACCATTTGTTGTTGTAGTAAGGTAAAGAAAGGAAAAAATTTAGAATGAATCAAGATTGCAAAACATTGAAAAGATGTATTTAAAGCTAAGTTTGTAGGAATAGTACTTATGCAACAAGTATAACAACACCACCAAACATCATGTGAAAGAGACAAGGCATGAAGGAACAAAACAAGGTGAAGAGGTGGTGGTCTTCACTTGTGGCAAGTGAAATACATCAACTACTCTCAAACCATTTTGGAATGGATACTCAAAGTAGTAGAAACAAGTTGGAAACAAAACATATAGGAGAACTTTCAATGGGGTGGCATAGTGTCATATAGAATTTGTAGGCAAACTTTAAATTTATCTTCTTATACAAAATTTTATGTAGGATCATAATCATTCAAAATAGAATAGTGTAATTTGAAATGGATTAAAGTAACTATATAGAATTGGTCATCCATACAATCATCATGAATCATCTAAGTTTGTATTGACATGAAAATTGACAAGAAGCATCTACATGTGACCCTCAAAGTAAAGATTCAACTCAAATTTCTATTGTTTTTGATTTAGGTAAAAGCAGGTTTTGAAGGGACCCGAAACCCTTTACAACCAAAAACAAAGTTGCAAAAGGAACAACTTGCAGTTAGCAAAAAAGCCAGCCCCCAAACAAGACCTGTCAAGATTTACATTTAGAACTACTCTTGTGGGAACTGAGAGTCATGTCAAAAGAAGGCCACCCAAATTTCTATTTTTTGACCACCCAAACTAGTGTAAAAATAACACACTTAGAAATAGGTCAAATAATATTGGATTAGATTCAAATTGAATTCATCCATAAGAGAAAGGTTAGGGAAAGAATTATGCTCTAATGAAGGTAGTGAAGAATATACTTGGTCAAAGCAAAGATTATTTGTCTATGTTCCTCATTTCATCATTAAGGATATTTTCACACAATAATAGGTGATAAGTAGAAGATGTCAATGAATAAACTAGATTCAAGAGTTTGACATGGAGATCCAAATCACCAAATTGGTCACAGGATCAGGATTGACCAAACTCATGGAAAATTCAATCTTACAAGAAGTTGAGGTAAATGAGGTATGTGATGATGCTAGAGTTAGCAAATGTGAACTTGATAGTTCTAAATGGTACAAATACATCATTTATTACTTGATGAATATGAAGTTTCCTTTAAGACTAGACAAGAGTCGAGAGAAAACTTTAAAATTAAGGAATAAAAATATGTGCTGATTGATAATACTCTCATGTGGAGGTATCTTAAATTGTTGACATTTCTATCAAAGAAAGAAGTTGTTAGGATAACCATTGAATTCCACCAAGGATATTGCAATGGGCACTTTAAAACCACTACTATAGTACACAAGACATGCTAAGAGGATAAGAATGAAATTCCACCAAGGAGATTATGGTGGGAAATTTAAAACCACAACTATATAGCACAAAAGGTGCTAAGAGTTGGAGATTGGTGACCTTCATTGTTTACAAACATAACCAAGGCCACAAGAATATGTGTTGTTTATCATAGTTTTTTTAGAAAGTTACACTATGTAAGATCATTTTCATTGAATATATTACAAGATGAAGCTCCTTTCCAACAATGGAGAATGGATTTTATTAGAGAGATTACTAAAAATTCTAATTATGGTGTCAAGTGGATACTAGTGGCCACTGATTATTTCATCAAGTGGGTTGATGTCATTTGTACAAAGAATGTCACATTAAATTTTTTTGACAATTTTTTCACAAATCGCATAGTGACCAGATTTGCAGTGTCACATAGACTCATAGTTGATAATGCAGTGTGTTTCAAGTCTAACGAGTTCATGAACTTATGCACTAACTATGAAATTGCTTTGAATCGCTCATCATCTTATAGTCCTCAAGGAAACAAACAAGAAGAATCTAGCAACAAGAACCTAATTAGGATTATCATAAAAAATATTAGAAAACAATAAGAAGAGATGGGATGATAAGCTCAAACTAACATTGTGGGTTGATAGGCTTATTCAAAAAAGATGTACAGGAAAATTATCTTAAGAATTGGTATATGGGTTGAATGAATTCTTTCTTATTAACCTTCAATTATCAATTTGTGAATTCCTATAGTAGGGGAGTCATGAGGATATCAATGCTACAATTTTCAATCATGACTAATTAGTAGAGTTGGATGAAAAGGGAGAGATGATCAAGCTAAGAACTTGAAGATACAATAGTAGGTTATATATTTTTGTGATAAGATAGCTAAAAGCCTTAGAAGTTTGATTTAGGGAATGTGGTCTTGTTATGGAATGTTAAGTCCAAAGATAAAGGGAAGCATGGGAAATTCAAATCTCTTTGGTTGGGTCCTTTTGTGATCCAGAACCATTATAGTGATGAGAATTTTTATTTAAGAGTTGCATGGGAATTATTTGGAGTTTCTAATACATGGGTAGAATTTGAAGCACTATATCTCATAGAGCCTACACCAATAATTCATGTGATATATTATTAAGCCTTCTTTTTTCTACATATGTAATCCCAACTATTTGTATACTTAAGCTGAAGTGTGATTAGGTTTCGTCTCTATCTATTGTTGTCCCTTGTGGTCAAAATTCCTATAAATTTAAGCTTTTTGTTTTTTTTCTTACACAAGAGACACATCCCTAACTATAACTAGTGTTGGCACCTAACTTGAGTTTGTCCAGTTGTGCTTGATTCTTGACCCCTTTGTATATTTAGGCCCCATTTCACCAACCATAGATATCCAACCTAATAAATGTTCAATTGGGTCCCATTTTTTAAATTCACTTGAGTGTTTTTCTCTTTCATCCCCATGTGCGCCTCATATGTTGGAAAGAGAAAAAGTCCAATTTTTTTTTGGGATGTTTATGACCTTTTTTCTTAAGTGTGCACAATTTTTTAGAGTTTTAGAGTTTTGAGGTTTCCCCTCCTAGCATACCTCTCTTCCAAACCCTACCTTTTCCCCTTTTTTCTATCAATATTTTTAGAGTTTTCCTTTTGGTCATACATTTCCTCTTACCCCTATTTTCCTTTGTCTTTGTCAAATTTGTGCACTTTACATTAACAACATGCCTTTTCCTCAAAACCTCGAATTCCTAGGCTTTGCATTGAGCTAACTTTTGGAGTTGAAGTGTCAGTAATTTTCTTATTCACATCCCTTGTGGCATGAGGTATGGAGTATCCTTGATCCTCGATTCCCTAACATTTTTCTTTATATATTCTTCAAAATGGAATTTTGGAGTTTCATTTTCCATCTTCCTCCCTAGTAGATATTACAAGTTCTTTCAAATCCTTGATTCTCAATCATTTCTACTATACCCTTTTTTAGAATCATAATTTTGGTTATCCCTCTACATACATCCTTTTGGAATTAATTCCTTGGCATCCCTGATTCTCAATCCTTTTCATTGTATTGTTTCTCAAAATCATAGTTTTGACCATATTTTTCCCCATATACTTCTGGCATGAGTTATGAGGTATCGTGACTCCCAAACCCTAACAACTTACATTGTATTATTTTTGGTTTTGTTGATTTGGGTTTATCCTTACCTGCATAATTTGAGGTTAGAGATAAAGTAATTCCACAATCCTTAACTCCCCAAATATTGCCATATACATTCTTTTAGAATTGGATATGTAAACATCCCCTTATTTTCTCTTTGGTATGAAGCATGAAGTGTCCCCAATCCTCAACATCCTATCCATGTAATCTTTAGGGACCAGAGGATTATTCATCCTTTTAGAAGTTGTGTCAAAAATTTCCTTAGTTCTCTAATTCCTTAATGGGTCAACAATACCATGTTGAAGGGTTTCCAATTCTTCTTTAAAAAAATAAAAATGTAACAACAAATTCTTTTACAATGAAGTAGAATGAATAGGCCATCAGTAAGTTAAAAGGCTCCCTAACTCTCTGAAATGTTAACAAGGTTCAAGAGATATTCTGGAAATCATTGACAAGTAAAATTTGAATGTTATCAAGTTCTTCTAACCTTTGAAATACCAATAGGGTGAAATCAATTGGAAATCAAAGGTTTTAAGATTCTTCGAATCTATGAAATATAGACAAATATCCAGGAGACAATTACATGAAACTGAATGTTGAAGGTTCATGAGTCCCACAAACCTTGGAAGTGTCAACAAAGTGGAATAAGCTAAAGTGAAAAAGATTATCAAATTCCTTAAACCTTTAAAACTCTAATGAAAGGTTCCTAGTACCTCTAAATCACCATAAGACATCTAGATCGCCATCAAATTTCCACTAGCTTCCAAAAGTGTAAAGGAACTAGAAAAGTGAATACATGTCACCTAGAGATTGTAAAGAAAAGATCTAATGGTTGATAGATGTTATTTCCTTTCTTACACACACATGAACTAGATTAAATTTTCAATAATGAAATTCTTCTACAAATGTAGGAAAAATTAGAGGGAGTGATCTTCCTCCTACTCAATCCGCACCAAAATGGAACTATAATATCATGGTATATCTACTTTTAGAGGAAAATAGGAAGGATCTACATAAGGGAATGACTAGGCGAAGGTTTTTTCATAAATTCTTACAAAAAAATTTTCTCATGATAATATCATGATGATTAGGTCATTTTCACTACCAATAGATATTTTGATGAAGGAAAATGGGCAAATTATTTTACCCAAAGAAAATGTGAAATTGAAAGATTGTTTCCACATTCTACATGAGGTTTCTACCTAAATTTATTTTTAACTAAAGATTCAAAATAAAACTACCTCCTTTCTCACCTTGCAATCATTATAAATTGAGGAACTCAAAGATAGGTCACAAGAGTATGCCATTTGTAGTTATAAATTAGGGGTCCAAGTGGTGCCAAGTGTCTATAGTTGCTTCCAACTTCTCCTGGTTTCCTCTATATCTACTAGTTCACTAGGCATTTACAAGGATTGGTCTCTATTCTAGCTTTCAAGAAATGTCTAAAGTGTTGAGGCTGATCTAGGTCATGTTGTAAACTCACATTGTATTTGGAGTCTAATTATTGTAAAATAGTCTTGTTTATGTCAAAAAAAATTATGGCTTGTAATTCCTTTCAGAAAATCAATGTAGGTCATTACTTCTATTGTCATTTTACATTATATCTCCACTTTTGTTTGATTGTTTTAAGGGATTGAAGGAATTCCTAGGTTCACGTTTGTTATTTTTGTTAAGTCTTAGTTATTTTACATTCAAGGAGTGTAGTAAAATTATTCTATGTGTGCACTTATTTTCCAAGGTAGAAATTATTTCAGGACTAATATATGGGGCATTGAAATTTGTTATGGATTATAAACAATGGGTGTATTTTTAAAAATGGGAGGGAAATCGAGGGTCTAAGATCTACAAGATAAGGCTAAGTAAATGTTATGTTTTACTTTATCATTAAGGTTTTTAATCTAGATTTGACTTTGTTGTTATGGGAATAGGCACTAGTCTAATAGTTGAAGCTAATCCTACACACCTTTAAAAAGAAAAATAATATCTCTTGTACTAAGAAATTATTTTTATTTTAACATCCTTCTATTATGCCCAATCCAATGTTATGAAACTTGGTAAAATCATTTATGAACTTGCAACTAATTAAACCATTAGAGGATTTGTGTTTAATGTCTTTTCCTAGTTTAATGACATTGTAAGTGGCCATAAATGAGTGTATCTTCAAGGATTATTAACTAGTTTTCCATGTTTTGATGCATCATATAATCCAACTACCATAAATAGAGGTATGTGACTTGCAGGTGCAAGAAACCTACAAAAATAAGTGTTTTCATGTTAAATTCTAGTATTATCTTTATGTATAGATTCAATATTTCTTAGTCTACTATCTTTTGTTATCTTTCAAAGGTCTCTTGAAACACCCTCTTGATTTTGGTAGGCCTTAAAGTGCAAAAGAGGATTATCCACCTCTTATTTGTTGGCCTTTTCCTAACCCTTGGTTTGAGCATAAGTTTTCTTCCTTTGTTGGGACTAATTTTGCCCTTGTGTCTAGATATCTTGGTGAGTGCCTTAGAATTGGGGATGTTGTAGAAAAAGAACCCAGAAAAACCAATATCAAAGTATCACCTACAACGCGTAATCATGGTGCAATCAATTCAAGCCTCTTAGAATAATGATTAATTTATTAATCAACGATAACTTATTCAATCTATGTATTTTCAATTGTAAAATTTTAGGTTGTTCCTTCACATACTACGACTAAAATATAAAATAGAACCATCCTTATTACAACCCAAGTTTAACAAATTATCCAAATATATGAGTGTTGAATGGTACATTTGGAGATTAGTAAAATATAGCTATGAAAGTGAAAATACAAAACCATGACAAAAACTTTTTTATAGACTAATAAGAAGGTAATAGTAACATAACTCAATGAAAATATTTTTATATAATTAGAATTTACACTCCAATTAACAAAACTAGTCCAATATAAATGTTGAAAAAATATCACAAACAATAAGAAGGAAAAACTCATTATTAGTTGATTTTGTTAGAATCAAACATGCTCTGATACCATGTTAGAATTGGCTATGGATGCCAAGATCTATGGACCAAATGGAAAGCACAAGAAGAGAGAAAATAATATGACAAGAATAAACTATATCCAATGTCAATGATAATGCTTGATTTTACAATGATAGACCCCTTGGTTATATAGCCAAGGTGAGTACATAGGAGTGCATAAGATTATGACAAGTTTCGTAATCTTATGACATGAGACAACAATGAAAAGCTATCACTCCACCTAAAGTGGAAAGGTGATAATGTGATAACCACCACAAATAGTGGATCTAACACAAAAGGTGGAAACCTAATCACATGATATGTCCATGAAAGGTGGAGGTGATAAAGTAATAAGAAGATAAGTCCACCAAAGGTGGAAATTCTCCAACAACTCCTATGTGGTCCCTAAGTAAACTTAACTAAGGTGTAATTATGACCTAGGACAAGGTACAAAACATTTAATTACACCAACAGATTTACATACCCAGAACCTCTCCTTGAAAATCTTAATAGTCTTTATTGGGTAGTGCTAAACAAGAGTGATAACCCAACACACAATATGTTTCTTTTCTCCTTTAAAATTTTGCTACCATTACCCTAAAATCCCCCTAAAATATACTAAGCACCCTTCTTCTAATATGGTATTTCCTTTTAATTGATTATTTCTATGCAATATTCATCCTCCTACCCTCTTCATGCCCACAACCACCAAAATTTTATCACTTCATATTAATCTTAACCATTTTCCTTCTATTGTGCCCTAGATAAATAAATATGTATAGTGTTCCAAAAGTCTTTTTGTTCCAAATTGTAGGATGCAAATTCATTCTAGGGTTTGGAGCACATGACCTAGAGCTTGGAGTGCATATACACTACCTATATAATATGTTCAACAGTTTATTTTTATTTCCCTCCTTAATGATTAGTCTTTATTTTATTTTATAAGAATCCCACAACATGTAGGTAGGTTTAATAGTAGTGTTTTATTCATCTATATATTTATGTGTTTTATATTATCTATAAAATTAAATATTATGTGGTCATTAGGAAGTATTATTTAAATTTTATATTATTACAATTATGATAATTATTTAATTATTATTATTGATGTGTATTGGGGGTAATATAATCAAGAGAACCTTTGGCAATCAATAAACATACATATTAGTAAGAACTCAAACTCTAACTAATTAGATAAATGAAACTATTGGTAAGTGTCATAATAGTATACAAGGTACTTATATTTAGCCAAACCTCAAACCTAAACGTGGCATACACTTAAATATGTGCAAGATTATTCTATTAGTAGACTCTCACTCATTAATATAACCATGAAGTAAATAGAGACATTCCTCACACAAAATTTACCAAATATTAGTTTAAGTTAATTCTAAATGCAATCATAATTGTTTATGTGCACACCTACAATCAAAATAAAATACCAAAATTAACAATATTTCACCTTAATCCAAATTATAACTAAACTACAAGCACCTTAAAAGTCAATTTTATGGAGATGTGTCAAAAATATTTTAGCCTACTAATAAAGATATGGTTCTAAATGAACCCACCAAGAATCAATTCTTCTTGAATACAAGATCCTAACACCATAAAATATGTTACCTCCAATCTACTCTTTGCTTTCTTTCACACTTCTAGTAGACTTAGATAGTGTCATACAAAACCCATGCTCATATTATGTTGTTTTTCTTCTATTTTATTTTCTTTCTTTCCATTCTTGAGTGCCTTGCTACAAATTCCACGTCACCTATGGTTTTTCTCTCCATCTCTCTATTTATACTTGGAAGGTGTTCCCTCTACAAGAGGGACCAAGCCAACTTCAACCATTGAGAGTTGTCATTGGTTTAGGAGTATTCAAGATAATTAAAATTCTTGACATCATTAGATTTTTATGCTTTTTTCTCATCATTTTTTTGTTTTTCATTCACCATTTTTTGTTACCTTTGTGTGTTATCAAGTAGGCGCAAGAGATGATGGGTAGTTGGGCCTTTTCATATTTATTGCATGTCATCACAACCCTGGCATGGAAAATGCATCCCAAGGCAATCAATTAATAACTATCAACTCCTCATCCACCCAAAATAGTTAATGTTCTTGGATGGTGGTCAATGAAATCTAGCAAAAGGTCAGTGTAAAAATATGCTACAAAAATACAAGCTCCAAACTATGTTGTTAGCTCCATATTGTTGGAATCTTGAATAATTTAGTGGTTTTTATTTGCAACTAAATAGTTGTACAACTATTTTTTCATGCTTTCATGTTGATCAATTAGTCTCTTTGCTTACTCTAAACAAGAAAATAAAATTAAAATA
The DNA here is from genome assembly GCA_007115665.2 of Sequoiadendron giganteum. NCBI lineage: Eukaryota > Viridiplantae > Streptophyta > Pinopsida > Cupressales > Cupressaceae > Sequoiadendron > Sequoiadendron giganteum. The sequence goes on along the minus strand of CM021108.1, from coordinate 139,239,811 downwards.
GCTTGAAACATTTGATGTATTTTCTATGAATCATATGCTTAAGATGTAATTGTATCACTCGTGCTCATATAAATGTCATACAAACATATCAAGTATACTACAACTAGATAGTTTTTTTCCAACAACATACCTTCAATGTGAAATTGTCAAAGTAAATTTGTGATATTGTTAGGCTTTTACCATTGATTGAATAGACCAATTCCTAGCAATTTGGTGTAATCCTTGAGTCATTAGAACCCTCAATCTAAGAGCCAAGATTCATTTAAATTATTTTCATCTCAATCATTCTCATCTAAAGAAGATTTAGAATCTAATATTCATAAATTTACCCCTGCAAATGAAATCATCCCAATTAGATCATTGATCATCCATCATAAACATTGGTCCATTCAAGGTTAAGCCCTATCAAAAACTATAATTCGTGAATCCCAAAATGTTGGAGGCAAGGGAAAAAAAATTGGCTTTGATTTGATAGACAAAGAAGGTGGTAAAGTACATATAACTTGTTTCAATGAAGTTGCAAATGAGTTTTATGAAGTTCAATCTAATAATTTATTTTTCATCTCCAATGATCACATCAAAATAACCAACACAAAGTACAACTCCATGAATCCTCACAAAATATTCCCCCACATATCATCAACAATTACTCCTTCCAATTCAATAAAATTTACCATACCTATCCACAACTTCCATTTTAGAACATAAATGGCCTATAGGAAATGCCTATTAATTCCCTTGTTGATGTTATTGGTATACTTTTGTCCATTTCCCCCACCTCAACCATACACAAAAGAGATGCAATTGAAATAATAATGTGTACTACTACAATCATGGACATGTCAAGTTCTAGCATTGATCTAACACTATGGGGCCATTGTTGTGAAGAAGAATGAAGAGAAATTACAAAAAAAAATTATAGAAAAATCCCATTGCTTGCGAAATCAAAATTGGACACATTACCTTTTGAAATGGAAAAAAAAATTGATACTATTTTTTCAACTAAAATTCTTATTAACCCATACCTACCAAAATCTTGCACATTGACCATGCAGTATGTCATTGAGGCACTTGCATTGCCTTCCCTATCATTAAAAAAAAAAAAAAAAAACCACCTCATACAACTTTCAAAATCTTATAAATATATCCACAATTACAAATAAACTCTTCTTTGAAACAAAAGAAAATGTTTGTGTGAAAGCCATTGTGACAAGACTACACTTGGACAACTTCTATTACCTCTCTTGCATTACTAGAAAAAGAAAATGCAAGCAAACATTTTCCCACAATTCAAACAATACCTGGCTATATCCAAAGTGTCGTGTTGATATTTTTGTATGTGACTTTGACTATATGTTAAATTTGATCTACAAGATGACTTAGGTGAGTTGGTGAATGTTACTACATTTGAAGAACCAACCAATGAAATATTGGATGTTGGAGCCAAATATTTTTAGCTTCTACTTGTAAAACTTGATGTTTTCAAAGAGATTTTAAATAATGCTCTATCTTTCCAGTTCATGTTTAATCTGGCTATTAAAAACAATTATTTTCAAGAGAAGAAAGAATTAGCATTGTTATAAAAAATGTTAAATCCACTGAATGTGTACATAGAAATGTCCTCAACTAAATGTATACATTGGGATAAATAATAGAATATTAATTGATACAATGAAGGGTCTAATGCAACCATGATTGAATGATGTGCTTACTTTTGACAATAAACATAATTTACATATTTTTTTGTTTCTCCAATATACACTATGATGACTTTATTCTTTCATGCCATGTTATTTGTTATCCTAGATTATGTTGATCCTTATTGGTATACAAAAGAAAGAAATTATTTAAATGCTAACCTTTCTTTTTCTTACATATAATTTGGAGTTAAAATGTTATATGCACAACTCATACTATAATCTATATGTTTCATTAGTATTACTACACAAATCATTAATTTTCACTTTGAATGTTGCATGCTCGTACAATGGACTTAGAACATGAAAAAGCAGAATGAAACAAAGCCCATATAAATCAATTGTGACGTACCCGATATCATGTAAGAAAAGAAGCAATCAATAAAAGGAGGGATACCTAGCATTCATTGATTAATAGTGCTTCCACATTTGTAATCTCTCCTTTCAAGAACCCTCACCATTTACAAACATCCCCATCTCTATTGCAATTTAATGCAAAAACACCATCATTGCTTCTATTTGTTGTTATAAAACCTTTTCAAATAATTACTAATGCCTTAAAGAGCATTTTTCTTAAAGCTAGACTATCTATCAAAGATGTCAACATGTTTAGTTTGCATGGAAAGGTACGCAAGAATCAAAACTAGGGAGCCAAATGGAATCCCTACTTGCTACATATGCTCTTCAAAAAAATGGCAAAAGTTTCTTGCAATTGAATAACATGGACTTTGGTGAACAACTTGAGTGTTTACACAAATTGAAGAGATGTTAATAGAAAGGGTTAATCCGATCCTTCAAGTAACCTATGCAAAAAGAGGGCAGCTAAAATATAGTGGTTATACTTTTTGCTTTCCACAATAAATATTTAATATTGCAAAATACTTGCCTGGGCATATAGATCAATTGGACATCATAATTGTGAAAAAGAATAATAAATTAAAAAACTATAACTACTTTGTTAGTAGAACACATATTCTTGAAGCATTAGAATACAAGATCAATAATTATCCATATTACAAAGATATTCGACTAGATGAAATTGCACTACAGTCTTTCCCTTCCACATCCACTGACATATCTAACCTTCTACATAGCACAACTTCAAATTCATTTTTCACAGACCTTGAATCAACATCCACAAATGATGAAGATGAATAATTCAACCAAAAGTATGGACCATAAATGTTTATTTGTAACAAACTCCCACCTACATGTAGAGAGGTAAAAGAGATTCACAACTTATTGCAACTTGCCAATGGACGAACAAAGCCTATTATGGAATGACCATCTATTTTTTGTCACCAATAAATGGTTGCACCATTGAGGGATTATTTGCAATGGCATTTCCCACTCTCTTCCCCACAAGAATGGAAATGTTCAAGCAACAAATAATGAAAGAGATAAAGCTACATGCATATGCACTTCATCTTATGGGATACCATGATAATAGGTTTGGTCAACACCCATAGTTTAGATACTTCTTACTCAATATAATGATGCATCATAAAATCCATGCAATATATTTGTCCAAAAGAGCTTGGATGATAGCCTTCCTACTAGCCTATGCCAAAGACTAAAAGACTTGCCTAATGACAAGTTTGCAAATCAATTAATGCACTTTGGCTCAAACCTTCCTAGAACAAAGTCCTTCTAGATAACATGTCAAGGAGAACTATCTAACAGATCATTCAAATTGTTTTTCCAGCAATGTTCTTCACATTAAGTGTAGTAGATACAAAGTGGCCAAATTTGCATAGCATTATAATGATGCATCATAAAATCCATGCAATAGTATTTGTCCAAAATATCTTGGATGATAATCTTCCTACTAGCCTATGCCAAAGACTAAAAGACTTTCCTAATGACAATTTTGTAGATCAATTAATGCACTTTGGCTCAAACCTTCCTAAAACAAAGTCCTTCTAGACAACATGTCAAGGAGAACTATCTAACAAATTGTTCAAATTGATTTTCCAACAATGTTCTTCACACTAAGTGTAGTAGATACAAAGTGGCCAAATTTGCATAGCATTATGCCAAATACACCACCTTGAAATCCAAAGCATTCTTAGAAATGAAGGATAAAAACATAGTTCAAAATCAACACCTTGTTGCACTCTATATGCATCATAGATTCAAATATTTTTGTGAAGAGGTTTTGCAGAAGCTTCTTGGTGCACATGACTACTGATATAGATAAGATAAATTATTAATTTGTTCAATTAACGAATTGTATATATCACTACTATTAATAATTCCTTAATACCACTCCCTCTTTCTATAGGTACAAATGGCAAGATATAGGTTCTACACATTCATGGTTCCCTTTGGCTCCACCAAGCACCTAACATTAGCAACTTGCAATGGGATAACCAAGAATCAGTAAACAAATCAATACACTACATCGATAGTTATTGGTTTGCATGAAATCCGCATAGCCTTCAACAGAGAAATCAAAATTTACATTGTTACATACTTGATGACTCTTGGTTGATGGGCATAACAATGGCACCCCTTCCATAAACTACACTAAGCTACTCAATCGTGTTCAACAACATACAAAATGTACCTTGCAGACATGCTTGAAAAGGAAAGTAACATTTGTAGCATGTCATTACAAAGCCCCTTAGAGCTTGCAAGAAAAAACAACTTTAACAATTGTTGAAAATGACAAACAAAGATACACACTTACTCATAATGATGATTGCCTAAATATTCATGACCTATTGAACCTTTCCCTCTAGAGAGCTAGTGTTGATTGTCTACCTATTCTTTCTACCCATGCACTATTAAATTACATTGCAAAATATGTAGCCAAAGTTGAGCATCTGTGTGAAACATATCACAATATGAGGACTTGCATATCAACCATAATTGACCTTGATAAGCAAACACCATATCCATTTCGCAAGTTCCTCAATGAAAACATTATCAACTGTGATAATAGTACCCAAGAATCTTGCCACTTACTAATAAAACTACCCCTTTCAATATGTAGCAAGGCATTTATTTCTTTGAAAGTAAACCAAAAACACTTTTGACATATCCCTATCTACAATGACCATAATGTTCCGATTTCAAGCTTCATTAATGTGTACATGGCTCAACCTATGGAATCAGAAACAAGCACTTATTGAAGCAACACAAAACTGAACATTTGTACCATCTTGTAAGACCAACAAATAATGAAATCCGATATTGAGATATCGAACAAGAATGAACAAGAAAAAATGAAGTCCAACACCTCCCTAATGTATCAAAAAAGGATGAAGTATGATATTTTATGTTTACATCCCTTATATGCCTTATACCTTTACAAATACAAGGGTATATAAGGACACTAAAAGATAATGTCTTTGTAAGATCTCATGAATTTCATGAATGTATGTCAAAAATAAGTAAAAATATAAAATTCTAAATCACCTTCCATACCTCTTCGGCATTGGCCACACGCCAAGGTGCTATTGCTAATCTATTTTCCCTCATGATGTAGCACTCCTCCCTGCTCAAAATGCCGACACCATACTCACAATTGGCGCCCGCATAATCCTTCCATGGCCCTATTGGTTTTTTCTGCTAATTTTCTCTTCTATATATTTCATTTTTATCTGATGAGCTGCTGCTCTTTTTGTCTGCCGATTTCCAAAGCTTGGCAGAGGTTTCCTTACCAGAAACGTGCCTTGACTAGGATTTATTGGCCTTACTCAGCATTCTGCAAAGTTTTAGACCGCCGATTTGTGCCCTCAACGGTATATGGGAGTATCAATAATTATAAATAATTTAATTTCAGATCTTTGGCAACCTTCCGAAGGTTCAGCTTCTTCTGGACCGTTAAAATCAAGATCGGTTCTTCTTCTAAACTCCCATTTTGCTTTATTTTCATTTGTCATGAACTTTATGTTGGAATTTTAGCATCCGTCAAGTGTTTGACGAACAAGATATTCTACGTGGAGTATAAATTACAGTTTTAAACTAAATCAATCTACTCAAAATACAAAATACAAAATCTGAGAAGAGTTTGATGGCACACAAAAATAAAATATCTTAATCATTTTTATTCTTTATTTTTAGTAATTGAGGATTACTGGTAAACCCAAATACTCTGCAACAAAAATTAAAAGTCTTAACTTCAGGGTCAAGGGATTTGAGAGGAATAACGCCAGGCTCTACTAACTGATTAAGGGTTTGGGACTTCAGAGTAAAGGCTGGGAATCACGAATCAGGGGCTTGAGACCATTGATTATATGCTTAGACGTTGACACGAATTTCAAGATTCGGTAGATCAAGACCAAGGATGCATGGGGCTGTCATTATCTATTAAAAATCAAAGAATCCATAGTACAATACAGTAGGACCACGAGGAAACAATACTAAGAAAACTATGAGGCATGAACTCTGGTTGACTTCAAGGCTTGTTTTAATATATTTTACACAATTTTTCTTGCCATCAAATAAAATGAGGATTCATGCAATTTGCTTAGAGAAAAGGCTAGCAATCCAATTATAATAGTAAGCAACCATGGCAACTTCAGGAAAATTTTGAAGATTAATATTAAATAACATACACAGATACAGGTGAAAAAAGTTCTCATGGTAAGTGCTTATATTGGCAAAAGAAGGTTTGTAACCAATGTAAGATACATCAGTTGTGTAAGCACCAAACAAAGGTTATCGGTAGAAATAATCTTACAATAAGGAAAATAAATTACTCACTAGAAAGAAAACATTCAACAAGATATTGAACAAATGTTATAAAGGGAAAACTAACATGAAAGATGTGTGAATACCAAGCATAAGAATGATAAATGATAATAGAAACCACAGAAATGGGATGGAAGAGTCAAAATTAGGAAACCTTCATCATTCTTCACAGGTCCTCTTGCAGGCACTGCAACATGATGTTTCCAATGTAGGGAATGGGGAGGACGTAGTGAATGTAGAGGCAGTCAAATCAAAGCAAGGGTAGGAGGTTTCGAATGTGGCAAGGAAAGAGGCGCCTGAGATGCCACATGAACCTGAAGGTATGCTTAGCCTTTAGTCAAAGCGATTAGGTGAAACTAGCGAGCAGGATGTATCTTGCTCTTTTGTAAAGTGGCATGACCGAAGGCTAAAAGGTCTGCAGTTAATAGGGCTCTGGATCTATCAAAGGGGAGCATGAAGGGACATGTGTAGCCAGGGCCGATCAAAGTGCGAAGTGCCCATTCTACAAGTGGGTGAGGATGAAATAAAGGAAATGGAGCATATAAAGAGATGGCTTTGATAGGTAGGTTCCGTTACCTATGGCCTAGCCTCCTTGAACTAAATGAATGGGTTTCAAGGATGTGGCAACCTTATTTAGATGCTGCAGTGATGCTTAATACCTATGCAAAAGGGTTCTTTGCCATAGTATGTGACTCGGCTGTAGATCGTCTGAAGATAATGGAGAATGGACCATGGAGTTGGGAAATGGCTACACTAATGTTGAAATCTTTGATTGCAGAATTCAATCCTCTAATAAAAAAAATGTATCACTTCAATATGGGTGTGTGTCATACCTACCATTACATTTTTGGTTCCATTCTACTTCAAAAATGTTGGGAATATTTTAGGGAAATTTTAATCCCATCTTTGGAAATGCATAAACATCAACTCACCTTGACTGCATGAATCTTGGTTGAAATGGAATTCTCCAAAGGTCTTCCGCCAGAGATGTATTTAAATTTTTAAAAATGGATAAGGCAATGTGAAAGTAAACACTGGATTATGAAAACCTGCCTTATAGATGTTGGAACTGTTGTGAAACGAGTCCTATAGCAGCATTTTGAGAAGGATAACCAGTACCTTGGCTGCTCCGTAAGATGGAAAGATACTGTTGAGTCACATGAGGGTGAGTAGCTCTTTGGATAAGCTGAGTGGTCTGAAGAAAACAGAAAAGGCAGTTTGAGGAAGTTGTCAAAGTGAATGTGCCGGTTAAAGGAATGGAAGGTGGAGATTTTAAACAGAGATAGGCATGAAATGGAAGAGAATCCAAGAAAAGGAAGTTTAAGAAGCAAAAGTTCAAGAGATGGGCAGAAAAAGTACGAGAATCAAAGGCAAGAGAAAAAGGCCTTCAATATAAAGGAAAGTCAAGTGATCAAAGGCAAGGATAAGAGGAATTAAAGGTAGATGGATCTCAAGCCCTAAGTAAGGCTGTAATGAATAGAGAAGAGATTTTAAATCATTAGAATTGACTTATGATGTTTCAAAAAATATCCAAAGATGCAAAATCTCCAAGGCTTCTATGTGGAGGATATCTCATCAGAAATTGTAACTATAGCAAATTTGGCAAAGAAGATGGTGGATCTTGTATTGGCCTCAAAAACTCAAAACGGATTACAATAAAAAATAAAGTGTAAATCACACTTATGCATTGCTGAACATGGCATCAAGGTCGCATACTAAACAAAATAAAGCACAAAGAGCTCTTAGGCTATATTTAGAGCTTCAAAAAGTTTAGCTATTCTGATACTTTGAATCTCAAGGAGGGTTGTTTTAGGTTTGTTTTTAATATTGATGTACTCCAGTATCAACCATCTAGCTTAGTGAGCTTTATTCTCTTGCTCTTTTGTGCTTTTATTTAAGGGGTGAGGGCCCGTATAGTTACCTCTCTACACCATCTAGAAGAAACAATGACCAATGACAAGGTACTAACACAAAAATAGGGTAGCAGGGGATGTGGGCAAGAGGGGTACAGAAACAAAATGGAGCAGGTCAAAGGGACAAAGTATTAGAAAAAATATTAAATTTAGGATGAGAGGAAGAATACAGTAATCGGAAAAACTAATGTGGGTTGACATGAACAAAAATGTCAAAATCAAACCATAAGACAAGACAACAATGGCAACTAACAAAACAACAAAATTCAAGGTTCCGTATCACCCAAGAATAACAACTAGTTGTGTAGTGAAAAAACATGAAAACAGTTTAAATTTCTGATTTTAAAAATATGATAACACATTTGCATGATAAGAAATAGCTTTTGGCCATATGTTGAATTATAACCGAATTTAATGTTAATTTTTATTTATAGAAAGTTCAAAATATTGCATAGGGAAACAAAACGATATTAAACCACGAAATTAAAGATAGTACAATATTGCCCATATCTAAGTAGAACTGCTGAGCATCAAAAAATGCCTGAAATGAGTATCAAACATCAACATAAATACAGAGGACAATTTTGCACCACTCAAGTTTACTGTTCTTGCTAGTAAACAATGTATTGTCATTTGCTAATTAAATTTGGAAAATCGTAATGTACACCAAAATTCATGATTTGTTTCTAGGCATGTAGAGCTTAAGATGAAGCATAGAATTTTTTGGGGGGCACAACAAAAAATCACTTCAAAATATAAAAACAAGAAAATTGAGGATAGTAAAAAACACGACCCCTTCAATGCAATTAAAATACAAAATTTTACTCAACAACAATCAAAGTGCATTGAAATTGTCTTGACTGAGTCTAACAAGCAACATTTTGAAGGTAAAACACCCACTTATGACAATTATTGTCACAAATAAGCTTCAAAGTGCGCACATATATGATCTATCAACATGAGTTTTAAAAGATGTTTTAATTGTGAAACCCTTTTACAAACAAGCTTAGAAATATGTAAACTTCGCAGATTTGTGGCATATGAAAAGTGTAAAGGCCAAAATCAATGTATGGGTCTCAGCATGGCCGGCAAGCCATGCTTTGGCTCTCGGGCCTGCCTATCAGGAATTCACCAACCTACAAACTCACTTTTAAACCAGTAACTAGAATCAAAGAAAACTAGTCACTGCCAATCTGCCTACTCAGGTCTATATTAAAGTTTACACTAAAACTGTAAATACATAAGTTCTAATGCAAGTTAACAGATGAAACATAGTGGACAAGGGTTAAGAAAGAAACAGTGCCTCCGAAGTACATCAGGATTCACTGAAGAGAAGAAATCTTGTCCCAGTTAAGTTTAAAGCTCGCTTAGAATGGAACTTTAGAATCTACTATGCTGAAAAGTTTATTTTAAAATTATTTTTAGTGGCATTTTAAGTGCAGGCCTCTTTCCTGTATGTAGAGTAGGCTCCAATTAGGGATATCATCAGAAACTCCAAGCTTGCACAACATGTGGACACCCAAGTATGTGAATGGTAAACCATTTTTTAATGGCATGTAGAAGTAATAACAAGCCAAATGTAGTTTACAATGAGGGAATTTCATCAAGATTACAGAACTTGCAAAACTCGACCACATAAAACTATTTGAAGACCAAAACTGCTTTAGAGGGTACATAAAATATATAATAGTAAAATGATTGAACTCTTTACCGACAAGGTCTCCTTATTGATTCAATAGACAACAATACTCAGACTTGCCAAGTAATCAAAGCTTTCAGTATATGAACAGAACTTTGCATGCTGTCAAATGTCACATTCATATGTCAAAACAAGCCCTCTGTGAATGACATTCTCATACTTTTGAATATATCTAGGAGGTTAAAGGAGATAATTAGTTTATAACATCTTCCCTCTTAGATATCATTTAGCGATATGAGAAAGAATTTGATCTCATTAATTATCAACCGATAAAACAAATGGAAGCAGACTAATGGAATTCAGTTAATGCTTGGACACTCCACAATTGAAGGAATTCACCATTGTTCTTCAAAAGGATTCTTCCCAAAATGGACTTCAATATCGCTGTCCTATGGAAGCATGTAAATACGACCACAGAACTCAGTCCTCCAATTGAAAGCACAAATCATGGATGTCAAACCAGAAAGACATTGCTTTTCTTCCAACCAAAAGAGCATCTCTCCAGTCCACTTCCAGAGGAAAATCACTGCCCAGACACTAACTAAGACATGGCTCCAAAGCCAATGAGATGAATACTTCCAGTACATTGACAGTGGCCAAAACCATTGCAGATCTTACTCATTGGCTTAATACGTCTAGCAGATCTCTGCTTCCTTTTCTTCCAGGGTATTGACTTCAAGTGAATCCAAGCATTAATCAACCATTCTTCCATCATCAGTACTCAAATCTGAAGCAACTATCAACCTCCAAGATGGCAACTTAATAAATCAAAGAACACAAAATTGGCGCATTAGGCTTATGTCCCGTCCTGATTTAAGCTCCTTTCTGCTACACTGTAACTCAAGTGCAGTACTCCATGTTCATTTTGGATGTCCTTTCCATTCTGACCACCTTCAAGAGGCCCACCATGAGTGAAATTCCGGTCCCCAAAGACATCAAAATCATTGTCCTGCATATTTTGCTGACAAATTAAAGTTCCAGACGTTTGACCTGAATAGTTTCCCCTTGGCAACAGATGACCAGTTCTCATTCCAGACAAGACAAGTCCATCCATATTCAAGTTTTCAACAGAACCAAATTCAGATTCATCATCATCACTGTCTATCTTTTCCGGCTTAACCCTATTCTGAAGTGTTCTCCGTCTTAAAACAAAGACATTGAAATAATAGCAAACCAGTAATTCCATGCTTTTTGAGGGGAAACATGCTGATAGATGGTGCCAAAAATTCCTTTTTAGTGAAACAGGATTAAGTCTAACCAGTGCTCTAAATTTCCTCTCCTCCTCTGGTGTCCATATCATGGAGGCATCTTCCCCCATGTCATCAAATCTCCAAGAAAAGAAAGCAGACCCTAACTCTGACTTCAACTTGTCTCTTTCTTCTCGTATATGCAATCTAACGCACTCTATAGAACCAGGGAAAAAACAAAGGCATCTACCAGGTCTACCTTTCCCAATCCTGTCCTTGAGTACCAACTTTCTACCACCTTCTGGAGGCCAAACCTTTGTACCTAGCCATCTAGATGCATCCAAGTCCAAGTCTACTTCAACAGAAATACCATCCCCACTTCCTGTACATTTCTTTGGGCCATTCCAAGGAGGAACAATGGCCTGGTTGTTTGGGCTTATAGGGATTCTCCTCCTTGATATACGCTCTAAATAAAGTAAACTGGGAACAGCTGTGCCATTAGAAACATAAGAGGGCCTTGGAAAGTACTGTATAGATTGGGAATCCGTGCTAGTTGAAGCAGAAGAGACATATAGTGCCAAACGCCTATCAGTAGCCCTTAATCTGTCTAGAGGTTGATGACTGGCTGCATGTGACTCTTCATAAAGTGATGGATGAACCTTCTGTTTCTTCTGCATTTCAATGGACATAAAGCTTTGAATTAACAGAGAGAAATAATAATAATTAGCAATGAGTACCAAAAGATGGAGAAAAGTTGTTCAGAAGTAGAATGATTCAAAGCAATGGGGAAAGAATAATTGATTGCTACCATTAGTGGAATGCTTAACAAGTCTGTTAGGCTTGTGAAAAATTAGCAAAAGCATATTCAAGTTTGCAAGGAGCTGAAAAGCGGTGGACAAATTGACTACAAAAAAGACAAAAGGAAAAAATTGCTTCCAGAGAAGAAATGACGTGCATAGAATTTGAACATGCATTTACAATGTGCATAGTTCCAATTGATAGTTAAATAATTACAACTGCTAAACAGAAAATAATTGTGTCCAAGGGATGCTTACATGATGATGATGGGGGACACTCAGAATTTGAACATGCATTTACAATATGCACAGTTCCAATAGATAATTAATCAATTACAACTGTTAAAGAGAAAAAATTGTGTCCAATGGATGTTTAAGTAACGGTGATGGGGGACACTTAGGAACATGACCCTGGTTCAAACCCCGAACCCTCTTGCTGCAATAAGGTACCCTATCACCCTGTGAACTTGTTGCAAGGTTGTCGTGCAGCCAAAATGGGGTACATTCAAGTGTGATCCAAATTTAATATGATAAGTTTGAGCATGACAGTTTGGAATCATAATGTTCCTCAAAATGAGCCTGTCCAAAAGATATGTCAATAAATTCTTTCAATGATTATACTGACGTGTATGATCAAAAATTCTTGTGGCTATCTGCTTCTTGTTTTGACTTTTGGCTGAGAATATCAGTATCTATTAGTAAAGATTCCCCACTATGTTCAGTATGAATAGATTGAAGACACACCATTATGTACACTTGCATAAAATAAAAGCTCCCTAGTATGTCATCTATGTCTCTATTACATCAAGCTTATCTTTCTGCCATAAATCTAGCACCTATAGCTATGTTAAGGATTCAACTAACTCCAGCAGACCTCTTCTGAGCAAATCTGGCATTCTAATGTGATAACATGTTCAGAAGCGGAAAATTCTTATTAGGTGTTCAAGTGCTCTAGAAGACAATGTCCCGATAGATGTTGAAAACTAAGACATTTCACCATTTGTCACTATTCATCATCAATTACCTGACAGACCCACATGGTACACCAGTCAAAATGTTACCCATTTTATTAATCATTTTTGATGTATACATCTCCTGCTGCCGTCTCTCTCCATGGTACAGATTATCATTAAATACATCCAAGTCTCTCATTTTTTCTTAACAATTGCAAAATTAAATAAACATGATACCAAAAATCCTTGACAATGTAAATAAACTCATCTCAATCCCCTAAGCAATGTAAAATAAACACAACAGTAAAAATAGGAAGGATGGAGTTTAAGCTTAATTGAAACCCTTTAAAATTATAGCTGCTTCTCTAAATACTAAACAAATATGTTATTCTGTTACCTGGCCATGTAGCACTTCCCCAGAAAGACAATCCACATTTTGAAGACATAAAACTGCACGAGCCCTAATTGCTTGAATCCAGCATTCTTGAACCCACTCCTCACTCTGACTAGAGAAATCCACACCTTGCCTTATAATGGAACCACAGGGATTTCTTGCAACCCTCTTAATCCATTTCACCAAGCCTAAAAATGAATCGCACTTTCTCTTACTATTATATGTCCCTTGCAAGTCATCACTGATTTCATTACTGTCTAATATGACAATAGGAGATTCTGGAAGTCCAGTGCCATAAACTGAATCAGCATGTTGAATTTCAGTATTTTGTACTGGATCTGACAGCAAAAAGCTATGGCCATTCCTCTTCTTTTCTTGGAGATTTAAACTTGCTCCATTGGATGCTGGATTGCTTACTCTCTGCAGCCAAATGTCTACTTGCTTCAAGTACTTTACATAAACTAACTTTAGAGTTGGCCCACATTCTGGACCAAATCCTAAATCCCTGGCCACCAATACCCACATTTTATTTGCAGAAACCCAATCATACCCACCTTTCTTCTTAACATTGTTTGAAAGCTTATAAAGATCGACTGTCTTTCCATCTGAAATAATGGGCAGCATAGGCCTGCCTTGTGTCTGTGGAAGTTCCTTCCAGCAACCAATTAAGGCTTGATCAAACAACTCTCTTTGCTCATCCCTATGAGGTAGATTCCCCCATGAGTCCGACTGAGGAGTGGATGGTGTAGGCATTACCAAAGGATCAGGAAAACTGGCCCTTAAGTCCTCGTTCGTAGACAAATGCCATTCAGCCATTGAGAAAGGAGCAGGCACAACTGTTTGAATATCAGGAACCGAATCTGAGCTTGGGCGAAAACAAGGTGGCATGCCTCTAAAATCCAATGCTGAACTCCTTCAAAAGTTTTACTTGTATATTCACACAACCCGTAGCCGAAAAAAAAGCATCCACAACTAGAGTATTTCAGGAGTAAAACCTCTAACTGCCTGCAATGTTTTAGGTTCAAATCATCAAATGTCCTAAAAGATCTTAAAAGCAACCCTAAATATTAATACCTTTGAAACCAGTGGCATATACACACTCTATTAACCTGAAAAGCTACAGAGCTGATGCTCACGCATATTCTCAGACATCATACTAAGCTTTCTCAAACTCTAAAGGCATTGACAGCGTCATTTAAAAAATAGCAAAAACAAACTTAAGGCAAAAATCGAAATGCAAAAAATGACTTTACCTGATTTCTTCACATAAAATTTGAATCTCTGGCAGAATTCTGAATAAAACCCATTTAATTAACTTTATCTTCAGGCAGCCAGCAACTGAATAAAACGAGTCCAATACATTGAGCTTTCTATGACCAGCTCCTCTAGTTTCCTATAATTTTTCAGGCACAAACCATGCAATGCCCTATAGGCTTATAAGCACCAAAAAGTGTTCACCATACATATTTAAGTTATGTTAACAAATGCATTTTATCATTCAGCCAACCAAAAGAAAATTCAAACTTAAAAAGCCAAATGCTGAAAACCATCTTACCTGACATTTAGTGGAATTCTCAGCTTCCTAATAAATATAAGCCTTGTCTTCAAACAATCAGCAGCTGAATAAAAACCATAGGCAACATAAAGCCGTTCGTGACAGATTCCTGCAATGATTGAACAAATTAGTAAGCTGTACAAATTTCCAAGTTCAAATCCATGAATTACCTATAATTATTAGGTAAGCACTAGCAATTGGTGCCTTATATATTTCCAAGCTGAAATCAATTAATGCCCTATAAGTAATTAGGTACACTGTAAGCATCACCTAGTTGAGTTATCAAACAGCCTTAAAGGCTTCTCCTGAAAATTGATGGCTACTTTTTAACAGCAGCGACAAAATGGTTCCATAGACCCAAAGGACTACTGTACTAGCGTTTAAACCAAATGTCAAACAATGGACTAAGCAAAAGAAAATTCGAAAGAAAAAATTCAAATACTCAAAATACCCGATTTCTCTACACAAAAATTGCTTTATCTTTGAACAACCAGCAGCTAAATAAAAAACATCCAAAACATACAGACTTTCGGAAATAATTCCTCCAGTTGTCTGCAAAATTTGAGTTATAAGTCATTGAGTTCCCAGTAAATCCCCAAAATCAAAACAATTCAATGCGCTACGAATTATAAAGTATGCATTGTAAACCAACAGATTATGTTATAAAACAGCCTTAACACCTCACTAAATTTCAGTACCACACCACGAATGTATTTCAAGCGTCATCCTAAACAAACTGGCCAAAGGGAAATTCCAATATCAAAAACCTGCGTACCTGATTACTTCACTTAACTTCAAAAGATCAGCAACTCAATAATAAGCATTACAACATAGAGTCTTTGAGTTACAGCTCATCCGGTTCTCTGCAATATTTCAGACTCAAGTCATCAACTGCCCAATGAATTTCCAACTTCAAATAATCAAATATCCTGTAAATCTAAGTTATTACACTAAAAATCAACTGGGTATGTAATAACTCAGTTATAAAAACCTCCAAGAGAGACATACTAACTCCAGCTACTCGAAAAGCTCTAATTACTAAGTTCATTCTGAAACATAATTTCACAACGATCCTAAAGCAACCCAAAAACTCTAGGGCTTTTACACTACCATACAAACTAACCCAAATCAATTACGGCATTAAAAATCCAACCCAATATTTTTAAAAATAAAACTAATTAAAAATTAACAAATATTCATAAAAATGCATTAAAAAATCCAAATACCCAAAATCCGCATACCTGATTTCTCTTCAGACAATTCAACTATGATACAGAATTCCCGGGACCCTTCTGACTTTTCACGCTTTTTCGCCCTTCTCCTCAAAATTTATTGTAACTTTTTTTTTTAATGTTCAAAAGAAGTTTCAGATTTAAAATCAATAAATCGGATCCGTTGAAAAAAGTCCAACAGTAGAAATATGAAATTTGTGCTGTGCAGACAGTGGAGGGATTGAGATTTCAATCCGACAAAAAATAAAAATAAAAACTGAAGAAGATTTATATTCTGGAAGAAATGGAATTGAAAGCGGGAAATGCAAAAATTTCGGTTTGATCGGGACCGTTTTGATGGGAGCCCGCTAAGAATGTCAGCAGATTTCGGGCTCGGCTTAGAGTCTTGTTAAGGCCCTATCTATTATTATAAAAAAAACCTTGATCTTCCTTGTGAATGAAAAAAAAAAGAGAAAAAAGAAAAAAAACGATAAAACAGGGACGTCTAAGCAAGAAAATCCAAGGGTCTGCTGAAGTGGTTTAGAATGATATGTGATAGATGGTCATGGAAAATGATTTTTGGCAATGAAAGGTCAATCGAAGGGTTTTGATCCCAAATTGTTGATGAGGTGTGGTGCAAAGTGAGACCTTGATTCAACTTTTATAATAGAATATAGTGGGTTTGTGGAAGAAGATAAAATAGGGTTTTTTTTTTAATTTGGGGTTGGAATTTTAAAAGATATTATTAAAATGGTATCACAGTTTCTATTTTGGTCGAAAAAGATGTGTAGAATGGTTTGGTGGTATTAGGGTTTGAAAAGATGTATAGAATGGTTTGGTGATATTAGGGTTTGAAAAGATGTATAGAATGGTTTGGTGGTATTAGGGTTTGAAAAGATGTGTGTAGGATGGTTCTAGGGTTTGGATGAGAGTAGGTTTGGAAAGATGTATGTGGAATGACCTCAATATATAGTTGAGAGTAGGGTTTGAAAAGGTGTTTGTAGGATGGTCTTAGAGTTTGGGTGAGATAAAGGGTTTGAAAAAGGTGTTTAGAATGGTCTTAGGGTTTGAAAAGATGTGTAGAATGTCCTTAAGGTTTGGTTGGGATTAGATTTGAAGATATTTATAAGATATTATGAAGGTTTAGCACATGTGTGGGGAATGGTATAATGATTTATTGCATGATATGGTGAACTATATGCAAATATTATTAGAAATTAGAAAATAAATGAGAGTATAAAACAAACACTATGTGGGGATGGGAAAGTTGTGTTAAGTGTGTAGAATGATACTAGGGTTGAACAAGTTGTATCATAATTATATTGTTGAAAATAGTGAGATAAATATCTTTTTTAAATTTTTCCCCTTTTTGGTGAGGAAACAATTGGTGGTTCATATTATGCTTGAAGTGTAGTTTACACTAGCTTCCTTACTTTTACCAATAAATAATCTAGTTAATTTGTCATCACAAGTTGTGGGTGATAACTATTCCTATTTTTATTGAATATGATATATTGGTACTAACTTGTAAGTTTGTGTCTCAAAGTCAAATATATAAAATAGCATTAAAGTTTAGGTAGTTGAGTTGGAATGGCAATATGCATTTAGTTAATAATGATATTGAGGTTTGGTTAACAACAAATTTAAGGCTTGATTAGAAATTACTTCAAGATTTCATTACAAATTATATTGAAGTTGGGAAGGTTGTGTTTAAATATCATCCCACATCATATTGTTGTAAATAAATAAAATGTTTTACATAAATAATCTAGAATGAATAAAGAGATGCATTCAATAAGCACAAATTTAAACAAATGTGTTAATTAAATAAGTGGTTTGGGGTACTTAGCTCTAAAATCAACAATGAAAGAATGATATTGAATCTATGCAAGATTAATTCATCACTAACATAAATTAATGCATGTTGGTAGGATAGAGTCTACAATCTAGGGTAAAAATCTAGGTTAATGTAAAACAATGTAAAAACTAACCCTAAACCAACAATGGAGCACAAATAAGCATAAAAACATGAAATATAAAGCAATATTACCATAAAGTCTTCATGCCATCATTGTTTCACCTCCATTGCCCTTCTCCACATTGCTTGAAATGTACTTGATGCCCTCAAATTTGAGTATGCACTAGTAGCCTATAACAATGCCTAGCAAAATATTGAAGATTGTTGTCTCACACTAATAGCATATACTTGCATTAGCTCAAGATGCCAATTAAATGTAGTTTGAATGTGTAGATGAAAATGACAATAGTAGGCATTTTATAATAAAAAAGACAAATTCGAATGAAGGGTTGAGATCCAATGTCAAAGAGATGTGTCAATCAATGGTTGGGAATGAAAGTTGTAGTATGAAATAGGGTTAGGGCAAAATTAGGGCAAATATAAGGATGGGTGGCTAAGATTGAGTTATAAAATAATTCAATCAAGGGTGGAAATTAAATGATACGTGAAGAGATAAGAATGACATAGATAAAGAGAATGGCACATAATAAAAACATTATTTAATTATAGAAGACATGTGATAGATTGAATTTTGAATTAAATAATAATTTAATTCAAAAGATGTCAAACTAGTAAACAATTAAATAAATAAAAAATTATTTAATTGATAGAAAAGGCTAGTGAATAATTAAATAATTAAAATAACTATTTAATTATAGTAGAAAGTGGTAAATAATTAAATAAATAAAATTTATTTAATTATAGTAGAAGGGGACATTAGTGACTAATTAAATAAACAAATTTTATTTAATTAATCAAAGAGAAAATAAATATAGCAATGAATTAATTAAATAATTAAAATTATTTGATTATAAGACTTATGACAATAACTAAATAATTAAAAATTATTTAATTATTAGGAGTGAAGGGGAAATCAATGAAGAAATAAAGTTCGAAGGCCTAAAACAATTTTTAGTGTTTACATTTTGCCCCTCTTTGACATAATGCAGTTTATCGCATTGTGTCAAAGAAAAATCAACCAAAACATGCCCCAATGAAAGTAGGGTAAACCTATGGCCCCTCAAATTTTTTTTGCAAATTTTCAAAAAAAAATAAAAATTGGAAATTGTTCCGATAAGTCAATTTGACAGCCAAGAATCCAATGGTGGCAATGGAAATGATTATGCAATGCAATGTGGTATGTTATGCAATGCAATGTATATTTGATGAATATGCAATGTTGTCATGTATGTTGCAATGTGATAAATGAGAATGGGTTATGATTATGAGGTGATGTAAATGTAATGGCATGCTTAATATGATATGATGCAATGGAATGGAATTACAATACTATATGGATGTTATCTATGTTTTTGTATTTTTTCATGCAATATAAATGAACGAGTATAATGATGCATATTATGATAATGATATGTATAATGCTTCCTAACATGATCATGTATGTAGGATATTTTTGTGTCACAAGACGCTGTCAAGATGCAGGTGGAAGAAATGTTAGTGTAGAAGATATGGATGTTAGCGTTAGTGGAGACAACTTAAAGATGTATATTATGCTATGTGAGGCTTTGCATTAATCATCATTGGGCGATAAAAATATGACAAATGGACATCAAACACCATGGTATGACATAGACCAAGGTGTGCAAGGTCATCCACTTGCCAAACAGACAGTCGTAGACAAGGAATGTCTTGACTCATACTAAAGGAAAAGTTACCCCAGTCTTTTTTCCAAAATAATCCGCAAACAACAATCAAAGAAAAGAGTCATGAGACATCATCGCTCCTCTAAGTCCTTCATGGGACATCCTCGAGATAGCTAGTAGCATGACTCACAAACAAATGGCAAAAGATAAGACAAAAATAGCCAACAAAGTCAACAGCCATTCAGAGTGTGCCAATAATTATTGTGTTGATGTTTAATTTACTAGGTGATTGATGAGTTCATTGTTTGACAAGGCTTGGTTTCAAGAGAAGAAACATGTCATATAAGAAGTCAAGTTTGGTTTCAATCATGTGACCACCTGTATAAGGCAATGAAAAAGTTTGATTAATGACAATGTTTGATTTGTAGGAAGGATACATCCTATGTAAGACAAGTAATTTGATTATTTTATTGTTTTGATGTTTAAGGTTGGTTTGATGTTTGACTATTTTGATAGTTGACTGAGTTGACTTGATGATTTGTTGGTTTGTTTGCCTTGTTGATTCATGACTTGTGTGATGTTTTGATGATTGTTTGTGTCCAAGGTGACAATGTCCAATTTATTGTGATTGACTCGACAAACCCTAAAGGACCGACCTAGGTGGCCTTGGGGGCTCATCAACAGATGGCCTTGCCTATGTAACAATGTGTAGAGACCCCATAGTTTGACAGGACTTGACTTTGTTTTATTGATAAAGGACCGAGTCTTGAGCTAAGTTTTATTCAACAAACCTTAAAGGACTGACCTAGTGCCTTAGAGGCTCATCGACGGATGGCCTTGCCTATGTTATACATGCAGAGGCGTCATCATTCAACTAGACTTGGATTGACATGACTAACGTTGAATCTATTTTTGGGATTTTGAAAGTTATTTGGATGTTTTTATATTTTTGACATGGTTTGATTTTTTTTGTCTTCTTTGGGAATAATTGACTTTTTTGTCTTTTTTGAGAATATTTGATTTTTTTTCTTTTTTGATAGTAGTGACTGCCAACGATAAGTGTAGGATCTAATGACCTACGTCAAGTATTTGTCCCCAGTTAAGTATAAGACCAATTTATTAAGGTGGCATGAGATAGGGTGTTATAGAAGATAGAATATGAAAGGCGAAAAGACACAAAATATCAATCATTCCAAGTTATGGAAACGAAAATTGGGCATTTATATCAATGAGTATTTTTTAGGTTAAGGTTAGCGGATTAGACTAAATAAAACCCAAAGAAAACTCTAGAATACAAAGAAAGCTTAAAACAAGAATGATTATACCAAATGCCTATTGCTTTCATGATTCATTTCCATAACACCTTCTAGCTTACAACATATGAGTGTTGCCCTCAAAATTGTGTGTGTGAGCAAATGATTGTGACAAGCCCTATGCAAGTTTTGAAGGATTTGATAACAAAATGCCTATGATAAATGACTATGCCTATGAGACAATAATCAAATTAAATGAGCTAAAAATGCAAAGTAAATTCTAAGAGACTAAAATTTAAGATTCAAAATAAGACAAGATGTGAGGCCCCGAAATGAGAACAAAATTGTCATTTTATAGAAAATGCAATTTTGGATGGACGAATAAGATTAAAGATTGAGAAATGCCCTAGAATCAACGGTTAAGATTCAAAATGGCAACTCTCAATTAGGGTTAGGGTAAAATTCTCAAATGAGTGCACAAGATTTAATTTAAGAAATTAAATCAAGGATGGAGGATAAACGTGACAATGAGATGAAAATTAGTAAAAATCAAGAAGAAGAGATCTAAAAAATTAGTAATTTTAGCAATTACTTGATTTGTAGAAGAATATTACCATTTTGAATTAAAATTAATTCAAAATATGGATTTAGTGAGATAGTAAATGATTGATTTTAAGATTATTTACTAAAAGAAGTGACAGTTAACCATGTGAGATCAATTTTAGATAAATTATTTTATTTAAAATGAGGAAATGTCAAATAAGGCAACTAAATAATTAAAGATAATTATTTAAATTAGAAGAAGTGATTTGATTAATTAAATAAATTAATAAATCTATTTAATTAAAAGAGGATTTGAGAATTAGTGGCATATTAAATAAATAAAATATATTTATTTAATAATTAAGAAGACATAAATGATAAAGATTAATTAAATAAATTGAGCAATTTTATTTTATTTTTTGCTAGTTAAAACACTGCAGAGGGGCAGTACCCTATATTAATTTCGAGGACCAAATTACATGATTTCAGTTTGTGGCCAAGCTCTACTGAGGCCAATTGGAAAATGGCCTGGTGACCAGATTGATACAACCTTACAAGCCTTGGATACACAACAAAAACAAATGGGACTGACTGTGGTAAACTTTATACTAGGAGACGCGGGCCATTATGCTTCTGCTGATTCCACCGAGTCATCTTCGTCTGAGTCCTTCTCAACCACCTTCTTCTTGGAGGCTAAGTAGTTGGAGACCTTCGGGCAGTCGACTTTGCACTTGTTGTGTGCAGGTCCCAGAGCCTTCTCCTCAGGGTCTTTGTCATTTGACGGAAACCATTCTTCGCCTGTGCCAAAACCCCATTCGGTGTTGTCTCCATCTGGGAGGTTAGTATTGAGACCTTCATTCACCACAAAGCGCATAGCCCATCCACGAGGAAGGTTGGTGGTGAGTTTCGCCACCTTAAGCAGGAAATTGATGCTCCTGTCCCGAATGTCCCACAACTTTTCATACCTTGTTGGGTCAATAGTCCTTACCAGAGGGAACTTCGACACTTCTCAACCCTGAATGCTTAGCACATTGTAGTGCTAGGTCATAGGAATGAGGTTGTTGTCATCGATGTTGTTTAGGGCTCCATCAATGTCTCCCAACCATGCATGGTGAAACAACATCTGGGTTAGCTTTTTTGCAAAAGATTTTGGGACACCCATGTCGATGCTGGTCGCTAGGAACATGGCAGGGATTTCCACATTTTCTCTGAATCTGTGGTAGGCTTTGAGGAACTCGGGGCCCAGAACCTTCTTTGTTGCTTCAAGCACCACTGGATGCGGGCAGGACATCAAACCACTTAGCATTTTGTCTGAAATTAACCTACGGAAAGCTTGCTGCTGTTTTTCCGTGTCTAGGGCCAGCGGAGTCTCCATGTTGCAGGCTTGTGCATAGAACCTCCAGCAGCCTCAGTTTGTCGTAATGAGAATACCAACTACCGGGAGTTGTTTTATGTGTTGTGCGAACATAAGGCTTCATGATTTACTGCCATGCACTCACGTCAAAAGACTCGTGTGAGAGTGCTGGCAGTGCGCTGGGAAACTTGTAGTGTATTTATGGTTTGGTAAGTTAGTATCCGCACAATCTGCCTAAGCTCTTGGGACTTGTGATGTGGGCTTTACTATGTCAGACACTTGATGGGTCCATCACATCGGGAGGGATCCGTTATATTTTGATTTCCCCGAGACGTGACTAGGTGGAGCTTATGTGGAGGACTCAGATGTTGATTTTGCCAGCGCGTCTGCCATGCTGTTTCCCTCTCTATATACATTACTAATTTTGAATTCATCGAATTTGGTGGTTAAAGTTTTGATGTGTTGTAGGAGGTGGTTTAATTTCCAATTTGGCGTAGTGCCCCAACTGATTGCATTGATTGTTATTAGAGAGTCGCTTTCCAGATGTATCTTGCAAACTCCTAATTCAATTCCCAATTGGAGGCCTAGAGTTGTTGCCTTGAACTCTGCCTCATTGTTGGTGCAGAAGCCTAAATGTGAGGATAGTTCTGCTAGCCGATTGCCTTGAGAGTCATTTGCAACACAACCTGCGCCCCTTGGGCTTGGGTTGCCCTGGGCCGCCCCATCGAAGTTTATTTTTGACCCATCCTGGCTTGGGTGCCTGCCAAGAGACTTCCGACCTCTTGATTTTTGTTGACTTGTTTGTCCTGATCTCGGCTAGTAATGGAGGTTTTAGGCCTTTAAATTTTTTTGTTAGACCATCGTCCCAGTTTGTGAAGATTCGTTGGTTCGATGAGATGGATCAAGCCCCCTCGTTAATTACTTCTACTATTGCCTTTTCAATTTTTCCCCATAGCCTTTCCTTGTTCAGTTATTTGTTTTGGAAGATTTTCCCGTTTCTTTCCTTCTAGATTTCCCAGATTACTATTGATGGGGAGGCTTGCCAGATTCCTCCAAACAATGTTTTACTGGTTTTTTGTGGCCACATTTTAAACCAAGAGGCTAGATCTGAGGGAATGGGGATTTGAAGGGCAAGTCTATTTTTGAGAATGGACCAGCACTCATATGCCATGGGGCAATGCAGGAGTAAGTGGTTGGATGTTTCTTCACTAGCTTTGCATAGTATACATCTGCCTAGGCCTTGGATGCCGAAGTTGGCTAGCCTGTCTGATGTAAGTATTTTTTTTTTAACTGCCAGCCATGCGAAGAGCCCCACCTTGGGTAAGCATTTGTTTCCCTAGAACAATTTGCAGGGCCACTCTTGATTTTTTAGTGCTAATTCTTTCACCTTGTATCCAAGTTTTACTTTATATGAACCATTGGGGGACCCATGCCAATGGATCATGTCTGGGCCTGGAGATGGGATAAAGAATTTGTCTTTGAGGATGCTTGATAGACTGTCTTTCTAGGCCTGGGGGGCATTGAGGATCTGTAGATCTTTCCAGCTCCAGGAGCTGGCACCATGATTGTATGTTTTACTTCCGTAGTTTGCCACTTTGACACCCCATTATCTGATTGCTTCCTCCTTGATTAACTCTAGGCCTGTTGAGTGGCTTATCGGGGGGTGTCCACCCCAGGTGTCATTCTAGAAGGATGCGTTTTTGCCACTATTGATTTCCTAGGTCACATGTTGTGAGATTATGTCTCTACTATCTAGGATAAAGTTCCAAATGGCTGATCCTCTTGGAGGGTTGATTGTGGTTAGAATTCTAGTCGGATTGTTTGAGTCCAGGTATTTTCTCCTTAGAATTTTGACCCATTTTTGTTCCCCTTTGGAGTGGATATGCCAAGCCAATTTGGCTCCCATGGCTTGGTTCATTATTGCCAGCTGTCTGAGACCTGCTCCTCCGACCTCCTGCGGTCTGCAAATCTTGTCCCAGGCCACCAGAGAGAATTTATTGTGCTCTATCGACCCTGACCATAGGAATTTTCTAAAGATTTGATTGAGGTCATCTTCTATTGCTCTGGGTAGTCTCAAACAGGCCATTGAGTATACGGGGATGGTTGAGAGAACTGATTTGATCATTAGAAGCCTTCCCGCTGAAGACAACCACTTTCCTTTCCAAGTTCCCATTCTGGATTTGCAATTGTTGATGAGGTTTTCCCAGTAGCAGTTTTTGTTGATGCCTGTGAATAGTGGCATGCCTAGGAAGCACCCTGGGAGATTGGCCACCTTGAGATTCAATATCCTGGCTAGAGGTCTCTGTAAGCTTGGTTGCGTGTTTAGGAAAAAGATTACAGATTTTCCCCAGTTGATACTTTGCCCCGAAGCCATACAGTATTCGTCAAGGAATGTTTTGATCGTCCTTACCTCCCTTTTGCTAGCTTCCCCAAATAGGATTGTGTTGTCTGCAAATTGAAGATGGGATATTGGCTCCAAGCCATTTGCTACTTGTATACCTTTCCACTTGCCTTCATTGAATAGTTTTTGGATTCCCCTACCTAAGACTTCTGCCATTATTATAAACAAGAAAGGGGAGATGGGGTCTCCCTGTCTAAGTCCTCTTGTGGAGGAGAAAAATCCGTGGGCTGATCCATTCACCAGGACTGAGAATTTAGCTGTGGAGATGCAACTGTTGACCCAGGTAATCCAGCTTTGTCTGAAACCAAATTTGGATGGGACTTCTACTAAGAATTGTCTGTCTACCATGTCATATGCTTTAAGGATGTCTAATTTTAGCAACATGCTGACACTTCTAGTTTTCCTTGCTGAGTGGATGGTCTCATGAGCTGTGATTATACCTTCCACAATTGATCTGCCAGGAGCGAAGCCACTTTGGTCCTCTGTGATTAATTTGTCCAGGACTACTTTGAGACGACTCGCAATTATTTTGGTGACCACTTTGTATACTATGTTGCAGAGGGCTATTGGTCTGAAGTCACTCATAGATTGGGGGCCCTTTTTTTTTGGGATTAGGGCTAGGAAAGTATGATTCATGGCGCCTAGCATTATCATTCTCTTTCTTGATTCTTCTACTGCTGCTCCAAGGTCCTCCCCCACTATGTTCCAAAATTTTTGAAAGAAGCTGGGAGAGAATCCATCCGGACCTGGTGCTTTGTCTGGGTTCATTTGGAGGACTTTTTTTTTTGACTTCTTCAAGGGGGATTTTTTGGAATAGGAGTCAGTTATGCTCTTCATTGATTAGGGATGGGATAGAGCTCAGCAACCTATCTCTGATGACTCTGTTTTCAGGGACAACTTTGTTTAGCAATTCTAATTAAGCAATTTATTTAATTGTGAGAAGACTTTAGATAATTAGTGACACATTAAATAAATAAATAAATAAGATCTATTTATTTAATAATTTTGAAGAATAAAAGAACATGAATTAATTAAATAATTATGAATTATTTAATTAATAGTTGAAGGTGGACAAAGACATAATTAAAATGTCATAATTATGCTAGGAAGAAAGTGGTAAAATAGAGTTTGCAGGCCTAGGTCATTTTTATGTGTCTACATTTTCCCCTCTTTGTCATAATGCAACTTGTCACGTTATGGCAAAGAAAACAAGTCAAGAATATGCCCCAGTGCAAAATAGGATGAGGAAGAATAACGAGGAGGTAGTGGTATTCCCCCTCAAGAGGATAGTTGGGTTCAGAGAACACGAGTGTGCTCTCGAAATGAATGAGAAGGACTAGAAGATGACAAACAAAAGTATAGAGGCAAGATAGATAAGGATGATAATGATGTGGAATATAAGAAATGTTAGAGAGAAAAAGATGAATGTTAGGATAGAAGACATGGATGATGATATGGATGCAATGCCTATATGATATGAACAAGAGAAGATGACAAGATAGAAGGAGATGCATGTTAGTTCCTAGACCAAATCCTTCAATACATTACCATAGGACTTTAATATTTATTGCTCTTAATCATCATTGGGCGGTAAAAAATGACACAAATGGACAACAAACACCAGGGTATGACATAGACCAAGGTGTGCAAGGTCGTCCACTTGCAAAATAGACAATCACAAACAAGGAATGTCCTAACTCATACTAGAGGCCCATTTGCTCCAGTCTTTTTGTTAAGACAATCCACAGACAATAGTCAAATACAACAAAATAGGTCATGAGACGTCATCGCACCTCTAAATCCTTAATGGGACATCCTCAAGGTAGCTAGTAACATGACTGGAAGACAAGTCAATAAAAAGATAAGACAAAATAGCCAAAAATTAACAGCCATTTAATTGTATTGCCAATGTTTGTTTGTCGAAGATTAATTGTGTGATAGCTTGATAGTTTGACAGTTCTTGACGGTTTGACGGTGCCTAAGGTTAGGAAGGACACATCCTGAAAAGGCAAATGAAATTTTGACAAGGTCCAAATCCAAGAAAGACACTTCTTGAAGAGGACCAAAAAAGTGACAAGATTGACATTTTGACTAATGTTTTGGCAAGTTGATTTGACTGTATGATTGATTGGACTATGTTGTCTAATTTGGACTTGATTTTGATGTTGATATTTTGAATGACTGTCCTACATCAAGTGCAACTATGTTTGACTTATTTGACTGATGCGACCATGTTTTGAAAAACCTAAAAGGACTGACCTAATGTCTCGGGGATTCAAAGATGAATCTTGCCTACGTAGCAAGTGCGTAGAGATAACGTAGTTCAGACTATGATGAATATTGACTGACGTGACTGACTGGACTGCCTTTGACTTTGTTTTTGGGATTTTTGACATTTTTTGAATGTTTTTGTATTTTCTCAAGATATTTTTCAAATTTTTAGGTCTTTTTTCAGGACTTTTCTAAGTTTTAGGACTATTTTCAAGACTTTTTCCAATTTTTAGGACTATTTTCAGGACTTTTTCCAATTTTTAAGACTTTTTTCAAATTTTTATGACTTTTTGATGTTTTATGGAAACTGTGACCAATGCATGTGAATGATGCCGACGCACATGAATCCCAAGACAACCATGATTTTGCTACTAGTTAAGCTGAATACCAATTGACAGGTGACGATGACAATGACAACATTGTTTGATGTGGGAAGGACACATCCTGAAACAACGTGAAGATGACAATGATATGACAAGAGGATAAAAGTCTGCAACAAGGCCAAGGACAAAGCCAAGGAATGTTTTGGATGATGGGCCAGGTTTTCCATATTGTTGCCTTTGGAATGACTTGGTGAGGACTAGATGGGATGACAGAGGATCTCTAGACCATTGACAAGGGAAACCAAGATGGGTGATAGGTATGAAAGGACAATGGATGGATTTGGTAAAAGATAGGAGACATGGATGGCTATTATCATATAGTTGTCAAGGACAATGCCACATAGTGAGAAGGAGGCTATGAAGGTAATGGCATGATATTCTATGACTAGTGTATGACCAAAGGATGGACATGTCAAAAATTTTCCAAAGCATGATTTGTGTTTGTGCCTTAGTCTTTGTCAAGATCAAAATAGGTGGGAAAATGGATGGACATGATAGGGCTTAGATGGATGGATGGAAATTTCATAATAAATGTGTCATGCAGAGGGTAAAGGAGATGAGACAACTTGCCCCCAAGTGCAATGGTCCACATAGATGATTTATTTTGTACACATGATTCTTGTTTGCCAAGTTTTCATCGTTGGACGAAATTTTTCTCTTTACTATTTTTAATATTTTCTTTTTTTTTTTGGTGTCACCAAGATGCCTGTTTGCCAGGTTTTCATCAAGGTGACGATGTTTTTAATTTTTTTTTTTTGTATTTTTGCATTTTTGTCTTATAGCCTTGATGCTTTAGATGGCCATTGACTGTGTTGAAGCCATTGATAGTGCCGATGTAGAGATTGGTGCCATGACATGCCAATAGTGACCTTTATGAAGTAGTTGCCTTGTCAGGATGATAGCACTTACATACAACTGATTAATGTCATTACGATCATTGTTGATACTAGAGTTGGCCTTATCGGAATATGCACATTGTGATAGAGTGCCATGAGATTCCTTATGATAGAGAGTTGTTGCCAAGATGCGACGGATTTGTGACATGGGATGTTTGGACTTTAAGGAGGATGTAGGATTATGACGGATGATGGTGGACGTGGATGGGTTAGTTGGATGTTTGGATGTATTGGTTTTTATTTTCCAAACTTTGGGTGTCAGATTAGGATAGTGTTTGGAACCAACACTTTTATATGTCTTTCTTGATGGCCATTCTAAAGGAGGTGGACATGTATTATATGTGAGAGTCCTCTTGTGTTGTGGCTCCACATTTTGATTGAATTTTGGTTTTGGCATATTTTCTTTGCCTAATTCATTCTTTTCTTGACTTGACCCATTTTGTTTTGGGATCCATTTTAACTTCATTTGTCCACTTGTATTGCTGATTGATTCCCTGACTTTTGAAATTTGATTTTGGATTTTGGATTTGTAAGAATTTTTTTGGTTCCAAATGGAAGGTTTATTCATGATAGAATGATGGTTTTGGGTGTGGAGGGAAGGGGTGTTGGCAACAATTTTATGACAAGGACTACTTATGACACCCATTTTGATGTTTGAATGAGATAAAGTTGCCCCCAATATTGAGGAGGGACTACTAACATTATTAGATTTTTCGATTGAGGAATAGCTAAGACCTTCATGTTTGTAATTTTCTTGAACTTGTACTGGTTCAATAATTCCTTGCTCATGTAGGCCTAGTCATTTTCCTTGATAATGCATGTTTTGACAGATTTTGTTGGCGATGGGATACTTGTTACTTTGGAAGCAAGATGCTAACCCATCCTTATTGTGGAAATTAATGCTTGAAATCTTCTCCTCTATAAGGAAGCATGCTCTGAAAAAGATAGATGATCCTAATTGATAGGATGTTGTAGCTTTACTAACATGTTGGATAGATTTGTGATTGTCATATTTGGTTTGATTTTCTATCATATCAGATTCTAATGATTTTGTTGGTGCTTCCAATTCTATGCCAAAACCATCATCATGGTCATTGTCATAAAGCC
Organism: Sequoiadendron giganteum; assembly: GCA_007115665.2. Classification (NCBI taxonomy): domain Eukaryota; kingdom Viridiplantae; phylum Streptophyta; class Pinopsida; order Cupressales; family Cupressaceae; genus Sequoiadendron; species Sequoiadendron giganteum. The sequence goes on along the minus strand of CM021108.1, from coordinate 139,209,875 downwards.
CACTGAATCTAGTTATAGCTTAATCATTTGCAAATATGTTCATGCTAGGAGACTCTTGTTCTAGTGGTAGATCATTTATGTGTCCCATGGAGGCAAGTGTCTCATTGTTGGTAGTGTCAATGTTGGAAGCTTGGAGAGGGTCATCTTCAAGTGTTTCATCATGAAGGGCATAAAGGTCAAGTAGTGGATCATTTTGGACTTCTTAAAAAGTAGTGTCTTGATCAAAGATGGGCTTAGTTGGAATGACATGATCGAAAATAGGGTCTTGACCAAGGATAGGTTCATCTTGCATGACATGGTTTTGGATGGACTCCTGATCAAGGATAGGTGTATTTGGTATGTCATGATTATCTAGGAGGACTTCTTGAATAGATGTAAAGATGGGGTCCAATGAACTACTTTGATCTTGACATGACGGTGATGTTATAATGTTGTGCTTTGGACTTGCCTCTTGACATGTATCCTCAAGAGTAGGTAAGAAGATGGGACTTTGGAGACCATGACTAGATATGTTCTCATGACAAAATGTAGTGTCTTGGAATGGATTGGTGTATAATGGACTAGGATATGACATGGAGGTTCAAACATGGTTGAGGGATGATGGACAAGGATAGGACATGAATGCATGATAAGGATATGATGTGGATGGAGGACTAGGATATGACATGAATGGAGGACTAGGATATAATGTGGATGGAGGACTAGGATTGATGGATGGTTGATTTCCCTTGTCAAGGTTAGAGTGGGTATGACTAATGAAAGTTTGTTGTGACTTAGTGTCATGGATGGTGTTAGGGGACTCTTGATAGTAGATGGATAGAGGACTAGGAATCATGGATTGTTGGTAAGATGGATAGATGGATGGAGGGCTAGGGGTTGTAAATTTGGACTTCGATTGGAGGTAAGTGTTTTGAAGTCCCTAGCTAGTTGTGCTTGACCATTACTACTGAATTGGCATTCAATTTGACTAGCAAGCATGTCATAGTGGCTTGAAGACATGATGGTGGATGGAATGAGACTAAGGCTATGCAAAACGATAATGAGGGCACAAAGGAATGCCAAATGAAAAGTTCACCAGATCACAGAGATTTGTTTGGCAAGTTTGTTTCAAATTTTGGAAAATTTGATGTTCATTTGTCTGAAAATAGTTGGAAAACAGATGATGTAAAAATGAAAAGCAACCACATAGAGAACATGCACAAAAATCCTATGGCTGCAAAGACAATATTCTTATGGATCCCACGAACCACATATCTTTAGTGAATGAATTCAAAAGCTTGGCCTCATAGGCTCCCCCTTACAGTGCACTCACTTCTAAGGGCAACGAAGCTTCCAATCTCCATGAAACTCCCATGGCAGATTGATCATTTCTACTAAGAATTGTGCAGGTGTGGGTGCCTTGGCAACGACCGTTGCTACACCAAAGAATAGAGGGTTTTTGGTTTTCTAAAACAAAGGATTTACTTCGAGCACTCGTTCAGAAGGCCACAAGAGAGGCATTATCATCCTAGTCTGCAAAGGTTACGCTCTACAGGTTTCAACGCACCACAAGGGTATTGGGGAGTCAATTGCTAGTTTGCAGGAAGTTCTATAATGCTAAGCTTTCCTTAACATTAAAATTTATATACCGGTTGGGCGTCGCTTGGCTTTAGCGCGTTCTTGGTTTGAGTCACTTTGGGGTGAATACTTTTTCCCACCAAAGGGGGCCCAAAATCTAAGGCTTAACAAAAGCAAGCCAACATATTCATAGTTCAATCAATCTTTGTTGAAAAACAAAGAGAGAGCACATGAATATGCTAACTCACACTTGTATGTTGTTCATTTTAAATCCAAAATCAAATGTGTTGACAAACATAAAAAGCATGGAGTTCATTTTATCCGTTTGTAGTGTTTGTTAGACAAGGGGGTTCCTTTTAACCGTTTGTAGTATTTTCTAACTAGAAGTTAATTTTAAACCCCATGTAAAACAAAGTGTATTGTTCTTTTTAGCCTTAAATGCACTTGCATGTTTGTTCATTTTAACCGATGAGTGAAAAAATGCATGATTGTGAATTTAAATGAAATAAACAATTAAGAAAGTTTTGTTAGACTCCAGCTTGACACACATTGTCACAAAAATATTAGTATCCCAAAAAATCTCTAATCTAGAAGCATAAAATAGGACACTAAAAAAAGAAAAAAAAGAACAACTTTTTACTAGTCATTTACATCGCAACAGAGAAAATGCGGCTCGATATGGTGAATGCGTCACTATATCTGTCAATTGCGGCTCGAAAAGGTGATTGTGGTTTGATATGGCGATTGCGGCTCAATTTCTTTCAATTGTGGCTCGACAAAGCGATTGCGGCTCAGTTTGTGAATGTGGATGCGGCACAATGAAGCATTTGTGTGGTAAGAAAATGGAAAATGTGTCGTTCCGTACACCTGTTCTTGCAAAAAAATAAAAAAAAAAAATGTACGACTACCTCCAAAAAATGTGTCAAAACGGGTCGGGTTCACCAATGTATCAATGGGTATTTTTTAGGTTAAGATTAGCGGATTAGACTAAATAAAACCTAAATAAAACTATAGAATACAAAGAAAGCTTAAAACAAGAATGATTATACCAGATGCCTGTTGCTTTCATGATTCATTTCCATAGCACCTTCTAGCTTACAACATATGATTGTTGCCCTTAGAATTGTGTGTGTGAGCAAATGATTGTAACAAGCCCTATGCAAGTTTTGAAGGATTTGATAACAAAATGCCTATGATAAATGACTATGCCTATGAGACAATAATCAAATTAAATGAGCTAAAAATGCAAAGTAAATTCTAAGAGACTAAAATTTAAGATTCAAAATAAGATAAGATGTGAGGCCCCGAAATGAGAACAAAATTGTCATTTTATAGAAAATGCAATTTTGGATTGACGAATAAGATTAAAGATTGAGAAATGCCCTAGAATCAACGGTCAAGATTCAAAATGGCAACTCTCAATTAAGGTTAGGGTAAAATTCCCAAATGAGTGCACAAGATTTAATTTAAGAAATTAAATCAAGGATGGAGGATAAACGTGACAATGAGATGAAAATTAGTAAAAATCAAGAAGAAGAGATTTAAAATATCAGTAATTTTAGCAATTACTTGATTTGTAGAAGAATATTACCATTTTGAATTAAAATTAATTCAAAATATGGATTTAGTGAGATAGTAAATAATTGATTTTAAGATTATTTACTAAAAGAAGTGGCAGTTAACCATGTGAGATTAATTTTAGATAAATTATTTTATTTAAAATGAGGAAATGTCAAATAAGGCAACTAAATAATTAAAGATAATTATTTAAATTAGAAGAAGTGATTTGATTAATTAAATAAATTAATAAATCTATTTAATTAAAAGAGGATTTGAGAATTAGTGGCATATTAAATAAATAAAATATATTTATTTAATAATTAAGAAGACATAAATGATAAAGATTAATTAAATAAATTGAGCAATTTATTTAATTGTGAGAAGACTTTAGATAATTAGTGACACATTAAATAAATAAATAAGATCTATTTATTTAAAAATTTTGAAGAATAAAAGAACATGAATTAATTAAACAATTATGAATTATTTAATTAATAGTTGAAGGTGGACAAAGATATAATTAAAATGTCATAATTATGCTAGGACAAAAGTGGTAAAATAGAGTTTGTAGGCCTAGGTCATGTTTATGTGTCTGCAACATTATCATGGGTGGTACGAGATGAGCGAATGATGGGAAAAGTCAGATTGGAATGATGGTAGACGATAGAGCAAAGTCAACTACACATGGTGCCTATTTGCCAAGTTTTCACTGTGGTACTTATCCAAAGCGCCATCGAAGTGGTTTTCACTATTGGATGGATTATTTATCTTTAATATTCTCTTGATTTTTTTGGTGTTACCAAGACGTTTGTTTGCCAATTTTTTATCATGGTAGTGATTTTTTATTTATTTTTAATATTTTTATGGTTATGAAAAAAGCTCTGTAAAGCTAAGTGTAGAATTTGCACTAGTGCAGACTATTGATTGGCTCTAACAAGGGTCCCCTTCAGGAGTTAAAGCTAATAGGCTCTTGATCCAAAGACTAGTATGAAAATATAGGGACCCAACATATTCGGCTCAAACTTTCCTGGTTTTTCTCATTTTGGTTAGTTCTTCAGATTCTCCATTAAACACCAGGTCACCAATGTCAAAATGTCAGCTCAAGACTTTCTTATTATAGCTACGATGAAGAAAATTTTGATATGCTTGAAGATGGACCAATGTGGTTTTTCTTCGCTCATTTATAAGGTCTAACTCATGTAGCCTTGATACACAATATTCTTCATCATCGATATGCCCTTCCATGGATACCCTTAGGGAAGGAAGTTCAACCTCAATAGGTAAGATGGATTTAGAACCAAAGAATGGTGAATATGGAGTGGCATCAGTGGGAGTTCAAATGTTGGTGTGGTAGGCCCATAAGGTCAGGTTGAGTTGAAGGTGCCAGTCACAACCCACATCATTTATGATATTTTAAAGGATTTTGAGATGGTTTTATTTGATGCCTCAACTTGGTCATTTCCTTGTGGGTAATATGGAGTGGAGAAATGGTGTTGGATGTGGAACTTCTCGCAAAGGTTGCAGACTTCTTGTTTTCTGAATGAACAATCGTTTTTAGTGATGATGGATTGAGGGACACCATATCAATAAATGATATAGTTGAGTATAAACTTTGAGATTTTTTTTTTCTAGTGATGTATGTCATAGGAATGGTTTCAATCTATTTAATGAAGTATTCATTCATGGTGATGATGAATTTATGACCATTAAAGGATGTGGGATGGATCTTGGGTAAAAACACAAAGTTGTGTCACACTTTTAGCCAACATATCAGCACAACTGAATTTAAGTATTTCTAACTAAAAATCAATTTTGGTCAAACATATGACCTAGTAAGATTCATTCTAGATAAGTTAGATACTTCCACAATTTATTCAACTAAAATTGTTGGCTAAAAGTATATGGAGCACCACTTTGAGTCCAATTTACCAGAAAAAAAAAAATTATTTGAAAAACTTGAAGTTTTAATAACTCCTCCTCATGTAAATAACATTTTTTTTTAAATGTAAAAATACCCTTTTGTAGATCCATAAGTGTAGTTTTCAAAAATATATTTATTTTAATAGTTTAATTATTATTTTATTTTTATTTATACTAAAAGTAGGTTATCAGCAAAAAATATTAGGTTGGTTACCATGCCAAGGAAAAATACTAAAACTTATTAAAAATAAATAAATAAAATATGATGCACTAGATAAAAGAATCTATTTCAAGATGGTATAATTTTTTTTCCATTTTAGATAAATATTTAATATGAATGTTGACGTCCAATGGAAACAATTGTTTTTATTTACGGACATTTTAATATGTATATATAACTATATATTTATCAAAATTGGAAAAAAATATATCCATGCACTAAAGTTTCAAGTTATAAATACACACAAAAATTTTGAAAGAAAAAAAAAAAAATTACTATAAAAAGTTTGACATCCCATGCAACTTCATTTTTTAGCATTTTATCAACAACTAAATTATAGTGTTAATTTATGAAAAACTAGTTTAAAATAATTTTTTAATTTCTTATAAAATATACAAACATAAAATATATTAAAAAATACATATTTTACTAGTTTACATCATTTAAAAATTCAAAACATATATGCTAATTTTTAGTGATTCAAGTTTAAAATTTGGATCAACATTGGTCGTTTCCTTTATAAAGTGTGACACAACTTTGTGCTTTTACCCTCTTACCTATGAGGTTGAGTCCCCATTGGGAAAAGGGCCATGGTGATGTTATTGGATGCAATTCTTATGTAGGTGCATGTATTAAGTCTGCATGGATCTGACATTGTTGACATCTTTTGACGAAGTGATAAGAATCTTGCTCCATTGTAGCCCAGTAATATCCAGCTCTCATGATTTTCTTGGCTAGGGTTCGACCACTAGAATGGGCTTCGCATATACCCTCATGTACTTTGCACAAGGTTGTTTGTGCTTCTTTGATATTGAGACATTGCAAAAGGTTCAAGGCTTGTTTATAAAGGGTGTCACCAATAGAATATTTGGAGGCTTTGTGGATGAATGTCTTGTGTTGGTTAGCAGAGAGGTCAAGGGAAATGATATGGTCATGGAGGTAGTTGTAAATGTCTTGGTACCATGTGGAATTGGGACCAACAAATTCATAGACCATCTTAGACTCGAGGATGTTGAAGGTAGGGATCAATAATTGTTCTACCAGAAACTTGAATTGAGGCACATTGTTAGGGATATCCAAGAGAGAGCCAATGGTGGCCATGACGTCTGTTAATTTGTTCTAGATGTGAGGGACTTTATGGAAGATACTATTGTCAAAATACAGTCAAAAACTGTTTACCATCCATTTGTATAGGTAATTTTTTCATCTTTGGTGTCATAATCATCGTTGACCTATAAGATTACTAGTTGGGAGTCACCATATAGTTACAAGTTCTTAATCTTCTACTTGATTGACATACGAAGTCTAGTAAGGAGAGCCTCATATTCTGCTATGTTTTTGGTGCATGATAAGGCAATCCTGAATGATTTGGGTATTGTGTAACCTTGAGGGGTGATAAATAAAATGCTTGCTCCTAAACCATGGTTTGTGTGAGAAGTACAATTTCCATGTGGTTGGTGTATCCAAAGTAAAGATAGATTCATCTGGAAAATCAAAGACTAGTGGATGATCAACTTTGTTTGGTGCATTTGCAAGTTGATCGGCAATGACTTGTCCTTTTATGGCTTTTCTCTCAACATACTAAATGTCATATTCACTAAGTATCATGACCCATTTAGCTAGCTTTCTTGTCAAGGCTACCTTATTGAGTAGATATTTCAATGGGTCTATCTTGGTGAGAAGGTTTGTTTGATGGTTCAATATGTAGTGCCTAATTCGTTGAGTAGCAAAGACTACCACAAGACAAGCATGTTCTATAGGACTATAATTTAGTTCATAGCCGACCAAGGAGTGATTGATATAATACATTGCTCGCTCATGGCCTTCATCATCATTATGAGCAAGAAATTCCCCCAGTGTGGATGTGGTTGCTAAAATATAAAGGATGAGAGATCTCCCATCAACAGGTGGAATTAAAATTGGTGGTACTATCAGGTAATGCTTAATCTCTTGAAAGGCTTCTTGACACTTGTCTATCCACATGAACAATACACCTTTCTTGAGCAAGTGTTGAAACAGACGTATCTTATCAGCTAGTTGTGTTATAAATAATCTAATAGACTGGAGTCAGCCTTGCAAGGTACATAGTTGGATTATGTTGGTCGGAGGAGGCATGTCTATTATTGCTTTGACTTTGGTTGGGTCAACTTCAATGCCTCACCTAGAAGTAATGTAACCTAGGAACTTTCCTGATGTTACTCCAAATACACATTTCTTGGGATTTATTCTGACTTTTTATTCTTCCAGCCTCTTGAAAATCTTATCCAAGACTCGTAAATGGTCACCCCGTGTCAATGATTTAGCTAGCAGGTCATCTACATAGTCTTCCATTTGAGTGTGCATGAGGTCATGGAAAATTATTGGCATGGTACGTTCGTATGTTGCCCCAACATTTTTTAGTCCAAAAGGCATAAAATTCCAACAATAAGTTCCCCATGGACATGTGAAGGTCATCTTATGTTGATCTTTAGGGGCTATTCTGATTTGGTTGTATCCTGAGAAGCCATCATGAGGGACAACTTCTCGTATCTAGTTGTTAGGTCCACAATTATGTCAATGTTTGGTAAAGGAAAGTCATCCTTAGGACATGCCTTATTCAGGTCTTAGAAGTCTATGCAAATACAGATCCCACCCGTTGGTTTTTTCACTAGCATGAGGTTGGATATCCATTCTCTATAGTCTATAGATCTGATGAACCCAACATCTAATAGTTTCTTTAGCTCAACCTACTAATAAATAAATTTGTGGGTGCATCTTTCTAAGCTTTTGCTTGATAGGTTTGGCATCGGGAAATAGTGGAAAATGGTGCAATACTAAGTCAAGATCTAGCCCAAGCATGTTGGTATAGGACCAAGCAAAATTAATTTGTCTTGTTGCAAAGAAGGCACAAAATTCAAGCTGCTTAGACTCAACCAATGATGTTGCAAAGTGGATGACCTAGGGATTTTCATTTGTGTCGATGTTGACTTTCATTGATTGCTCAATAAGCATTGGTGACTTCTCTTGGTTAATGGGGATAATTTCCAACCATCTATCCTTGGGTGCCTCAGAGAGGTTTTCGCCCTTGGATACATCCTTTCTTTTCACTTTTTCTTGGTCTAAAGGTGCCTTGCAGTTTTCACCTAGAGACTCGTCATTTTTTATTTTGTCATTTTTATTTTTATTTTTGCGACTAGATGGGTGGACAAACTCTCCAAAGTATGCCATGTGATCCAAATCAAAGGTAAATTCAACTTTGTGATCACCACTAGGAATTCCTTCCTATAATCCCATGAACTTAGAAATGGCTTTGTCATTCTCAAATATGTCCAAGATGGGTGGTCCTTGTTGGTCCCAATCAATGAGCTGGGGGTAGACTAAAGGAATGCCATCATCGATAGCATCAAGGTTTAGAGCAGATATGGTAAATACGATATTGTTAGGTTCTCGGGTCATGGAATCAGAGAGGTCAAGTTTGGTGATCATTTTGACTATATCATATTCACTAAAGACAAGGTATTCCCATTTGTATTCATTAGATTCAATCTCGATATAGTCGTCATCATATGTATTGGATGGTTCATGGGTGTCAGGTGTTGCATATGTCTCGATATTATCATAAGCACTTACTTCCTCAATTGAAAGTACCTTAGTATGAGGAGCGTTAATCTTAATTGGTTTAAACCCTAGCCCTAAGCCTTTCGATCATTTTGATACTAACAAAGGTTCTTTCATTCCAATTTTGTGTAATCCAAGTCTGCTATGTCCATCATATCCTTTGTTTTTTATTATTTTAAAACCTTTGCCATATTGTTTTGTGGGTATTTGTGAGGGTGGAGGATCTTCTTCATCGTCTTCTCTGTAGATCCAAGAGGTCACATCTTCTTCATTGATAACTTATTTTCTTAGTTCCCCATTTTGTAAAGTTGGTCATGGGAGGCATGTGAATGGTGACCTTGGGTTGTCTCTTGTCTTTTTTCAGTTTACCATATGTCTTAGGAGTAGTGAACTTGCTGACACAATAAGAAGTCTTCATGTGGTATTCACCGCACCCTTTGACTTGGACCTTGATTTTGGGATCAGAGGGCAAAGTTTTGGAAGTGGATGCATGAGGCTTTATCAAGAATGGCCCTATATTCAGGTGATATACACAATAACTCAAGGATAGATATTTGTGCAGGTGTCTTCCCCAAATGGTCAAGAATATTGTATTGAGATTTTGGTTGTGGTTGTTTTGGGGGAGCACCTTGGACGGTCACCTTAGTTCGGCGGGTATTGACAACACATTCTGGTGGTTTCTTGATGGTAATAATATTAACATAATCGTCGACAGTGTGAATGTGATTTGTTATGGTGGTATAGTCAAATTTGGCATTAGTGTAATTGGTTGAGTTATTGGTCTTATTACCTGAATTGGAGGCCTTTCCTTTTCCATGGTCATGTAGAGGATCTCTAAAGAAGTTTTGGTCTTTATTAGAGGATTGTTGTTGTCCATTGACTTTGATAGTGTCATTTTCAATGAGATCTTGGATGATATTCTTCATCTATTGGCATTGGGAAGTGGAGTGTCCTTTAGCTCGATGATAGTCACAAAAGGAATTATCATCCCACCATGATGGTTTGAGTTGCCCTGGGTCATATGGTTTTTCTTCAAGAAGTTGTATGGCATTGTGTTGCAAAAGTTGTTTGAAGACGGATTCAATTGGCTCCCCTAAAGGAGTGTATTTTCGTCTTGTGGGAAACTTCCTTTGAGTTCTTTGTTCTTGTGTGTTTTGGATGACATTCATTGTATGATCAAGAGTTTGTGATGGGTTTTTGGTTGCATTGGGTCCCCTTAGTGTAATGGTAGGGCCCGTGTGCACTGTATTGGCATCAACTATGCCATCATTGGTCACATTCTTATTGTGGGCCCAATATTCATTTTTGTCATTGGAAGTGTTTTGGGATTTCGTGTTCTTGTTGGAAATCTTAATCTCTCCCTTGTCAATAAGTGATTTCTCAAGGATAATGCCTTTTTCTACTAGGTTTGCAAATGAGGCACAACATTGCACTCATAACTCATGTTTTAGTTTGAATTGAGGTTCTCCACAAACATGACAACCTTTTGTTTTTCAGGTATTTCAATGGGACATCTGCTAGGTAAACCCCTACATCTTTGGAAGAATGTCACAAATTTTTCACCCTCTTCTTGTGTGGTATGGAATAGGGTGGCGATTGCTATTTTATTGTCAATGTTGAATTCAAAGTGTTCTACAAATTTGTCATCCAAGTCTCCCTATGTTCGTATGCTAGTTGGTAGGTGTGCAAACCACTCAAGTGCTTGTCTTGTAAGACTTCATGGGAATAGTCTCAATAGATATGTGGGTTCAAATGCAATGTCTATGCAAGCTATAGAAAAATCTCTCACATGTTCGATAGGATTTTTTCTTCCCTCTATATTTAGGAAAGTTAGGCATGATATAGCCATGTGGAAAGGGAAGCATGCATAGAATTTTGTCAAATGGATATGGACATAAGTCTTTTGTAGAGTAAGTTTTCTTGTTGGATACATGCATGTTCTCTATTTGTTGTTGCAAGACCAAAATTTGAGTTGTTAGGACATCCACTTGGGTCAATGATGTGTCTTGTGTATTGTCCATGCTAGCATGGTGTAATCCAATGTTGTGAGATGGATTTGGATTGGACATATATGTATGTGATGGATTTTTGTTTTGCATATGATGCATGAAAGATGGTATTTGATTATGAATGTTTTGGTTGAAAGATAGAATTTGATTTGTGTAAGTGGGATTGGATTGTGGTTGTCATGAACTTGCAAAAGTGTGACCATGAAAGTTTTGGTTTCCATGTTGTGTGAAGGGACCTTGTGTATTGTTTGGAATAGATCCTTGGATATTGTGTTGTGCATGCATACTAGGAGTAGGCCCTTGTTGTGACGTGGTGATATGTTGAGAGGTCCCTATGTTTGGTATAGCATTTGATGTGGGAGTTTTAGGACCATTAACAACAATCTTAGGTCTTTGCTCATCTTGTTTAGACCCATGAAAAATGGGGTGGAAGATAATGTCCCTTTAGACATGGAAAATGGATTGAATGATATGCTAAAGGGTTGTGTTGTGCTATGTGTCATTCCTTGAGTCATTGCTTGGGTGCCAAATGGTGATGTATGGATTGTAGTTGAGTCTTGTGTGGAGCCTCCTAGTGGTATGGAAGTATTGACTTGTGCGATGGAACCACTAGAGGTAGGTGTATTATTTCATTTATTTTGTTTGTTTGGAATAAGCATTGCTTGTAGAGTGCTGATGTCAAAACCATGGGGTAGTGTGGCTCATTCATGTAATATTTTAGCTAGGAATTGTTGGAGGTCTAATGCCACTACTTCATCCACCAAAGAGGCTATTTTAGGACTTGTGTGGTAGCCTCCACTTCCTCTATAATGATTGTGACGTCCCAATGCCTAATTTGCACAAAAAAATCAATGAAAAATCTATAACATATAATGCTTAGTTTGCACAACACAAAACAAAAATAGAGTTTGAATCAATGTAACATATTTATCTCTATCACTTGTCACAACAACATTCACTAACAACAAAAATCAACCATTAGCACCATATACTCAAGATAACATTGTGAGATACTCCGCCAATAATGAATCACAAGAGACATTGAAGACACCCAACCAATAAAAAAATATAGACTATGCCTTCTTGGATTTGAAAGATAAAGACAAAAATCTAACAAATCAAAGAAACTATCTTTAACTTAGCAAAATATTGAGAAAACTATGAAGAGTAGAATACTATGCATCGTACTCAAGTATGCAATCACAAATGTATGCTATCAAGATACTGATAATCAAATATTTATTATTCTAGAATGAGGGCATGTTGATGTAGAGTGAGTAAATGTAGTGGGGTGAATCCACAATAGTGGTTTACAATTCAAATGAGGAAGGAAAAATCATAAAAAATGACCCCAAAGCAAAAAAAGTGATTTTAGGGGTTCATATGAACCTTCTTGTTCGGCCGAACCAAAAAGGCGTTCGCTCGAACCAAGGTTCGACAAAACCCCTTTGAATTTTGGCCGCCAAAAAACAAATTACAATGCATAGGAAAGGGGTTCGAGCGAACCTCTTTGAAGGGGTTCGCACGAACCCCTATGGATTTGAATGAACCCCCTTATCCCTAATCCCCCATTTGAGACACAAAAAATCCCTAAATTTTGGCACTTCGGAGCTCGAGTTGAGGATGAAAATGGAGGAATCTTCACAAACCCAACTAGAATCAAGTAGTCCTCAGAACGAGCTATCCAACGAATATAATTTTAATATGTTTTGGTTTTATTATGTATGTGTTTTTTTAGTTTTATTAAACATATGTTTTTCATCGAAAATCAAGTTCTCTGTTTTGCACATGTGGAAAAATAGCAGATTATCAAAATAAATTTTTTAAAAATATGTTGAGGCTGGGTATTGATGTCCTTGATCCATTAAAAAATAAATAATATTTTTTTATTCATACAAAAAAATTTATGTTGTATACAGTCCGTCTATGTCTGAATTGCAATTGGTTTGACTTTGAAACTTGATTAAGGAAAAAATATTCAATAAAAAACTATGAGACCAAATGAAAGTGCTAGATATTGTAGTTACAAATCTAAATTCGAAAAAATTAGAATTTTATTCTTCATACAAAAAAATGTATGTTGTATACGGTGAGCGTCACTTTTTAAAAATGTTGTTTTATGAAAAAAACCAGTTTTTGTGGGAGATGGAAAAAAAAGTGCAATTTGATTCCAAAAATTTTGAAAAAAATATTTTTAGAATCTGCAGATAAAATGTGATGAGACTCTAGTTTGCATCATCTTAAAATTCCTCACGGTTTAGCCGCTATAGGTTCCCGAATATGAAGATTTAGTTTAAAATAATAATTGCAGTGTCCAGTTTGGCCAAAAATTGTAAACCACTATTGTGAGATTACCCAGTGTATAGAGAATTTCACGACTGAGGACTTGCCTAGATTGGAGATTCCAAGAAGCCATTAGCTATGATACAATAGTGTTGGACCAAAGTATTAAAGTATTCAGTTTCCTAATCCTGGTGATGTGTATCATTGTGACTAGTGAAGTGAATTTGATCCCAGGTTCTTGATATATGATCAACGCCAATGGAAATGGAAATCACGTTAAGCCAAAGCTCGATGCTCCATGATAAGATCCACCTGATTATGTTCCAAGGCCAACATATGATGTAACATGCAATGTCGTCCTCCTGAGAATCATTTCAATTAGTTTAGACACCTTTGACAATGGAATTATCGGGATAGGAGTCATGTGATAGAGTCAAGATGCAACCATAGTTCTACTCCTTTCAAGATGAATGGTGAGAATATTTTCTAGTCTGGCGTTGGATAATTCTATGAGGGTGTGTTGAATCGATAGGAGAGGATATGCAGTGATTAGTTGATGTCGCACCTTACAATATTGCCTGCTAATGACCCGATGAGATTTCAGGGCTCTGTTGGATGATGTCTAGATTCATTGCTAATGCAAGTCCATATTCCACCTTAAATCCCCTACTCCAACCTGAGATGTGATGACTAGCCAAGTTGATGAATACGCGAAGAAGGGAATCACAAAATGCAGAGTGAGGTTTTCATCCCACTCTGGTCAACTCACAAGAGACTACGTCCCCGAGAGCCCGGAAGCTACACTCCAATTCAAATCGTGATATCTCATTCCAAAACAACCCATAAGACCTTACTTAAATACTATCGACCAAAGAGAATTTATTAAAATTTTAATGTTATTTAACAATATATTAAATTTATTATTTATTAATTATTTAATACTATATTAAATTATTTAATTTTAATAATATTATTATTTTAATATTACTATCAAATTAGCATTTCAAAATGCTCTTTTTCTCGTCAATTGAAGAGAAGTCCCAAATTGGGGACATGGCAGCCCTCCCATCTTGAAAATTGCTTATCCTCGAGCAATTCACTCTTGTATACTAGGATCCCATATCAATCTGGAAGTCATTGCTCTATCATTTAGTTTGGCTACTTTGATGTAACCATCGCTAGCATCATTGCTCTTCTGCAACATCTCATGAGGCACTTCACCATTGTCATAATTTCCTCCCAACATGCTCTATTGAAGAATACTGCTATGCAACCTCGAGATGAGATAAAAATTTGTCATCCAAACTCCACAAATGATCTAATCAATCTTGGAACAAGGGAGTGCAAAATTTTCCTGTGTGATAGTTTGAAACTCTGATCCTTCTTTTTGATCCACTATGATCACATTTTTGTTGACCTCCTTATGAACAGCTGAAATCTTCTCCACTTCAAGCTCTGCTTCAACATCTTCAAGGAACTCAGTCACTTCTATGACTTCCTCCTTTTGTGTGTTTGGTTCACATTCCATCACCTTGGTCTCTTTTGATTTCAAGACCGATTCTTTTGGCTTCGGCCCTTTAATCTCTTTCTTGGCAAATTTTGAATATTCTTCTTCTTTCTTCTTTCGCCTTATGTAGTCATAAAGTCCCTTTTTGCGGGTGTAGAAGGACTCGTGTGCTCTCAAGTACTCATCAAGGGGAATACAAGCCTTTGCATCATCCAGAAAGCTTTGGTATTCATTCAAAATTTTGGACGCCTTAGTCTCATACCGCACTTGAACAAGAACTATGTCCTTATCAACATTGTTAGGCCCTGATTTGTTGTTGGTTATTGTAGTAATGAGGATTTGCATCATTTGCATCAACATCTGATTTACTTGATCCCACTTCTCTATGAAAGATTTGATTTCGTAGTTTTGCTCCTCTATTTTCTTAATACCTCTGCCTCTAATTGTCCATAGGATGGAAAAATCACAACTCTGATACCACTTTGATGTCCCAGTGCCTAATTCACACAAAAAATTCAATGACAAATCTGTAACATCCAATGCTTAGTTTGCATAGCATGAAACAAAAATACAGATCGAATTGATATAATAGAGTTATCTCCAACATTTGTCACAAAACCATTCACTAACATCAGAAATCAACCATTGGCGCCATATACTCAAGATAACACTGTGAGATACTCCACCAATAATGAACCACATGAAACATTGAAGACACCCAGCTAAAAAATGAACATAGAATATGCCTTCTTGGATTCAAAAGATAATGACAATAATATAACAAATCAAAGAAACTATCTTTAACTTAGCGAAATACTGAGAAAACCATGAAGAGTAGAATACTCCACATCGTACTCAAGTATGTAATCACAAATGTATTTTATCAAGATATTGATAATCAAATATTTATTATTCTGGAATGAGGGTCTGTTGATGCAGAGTGAGTACATGCAATGTACAGATAATTTCACGATTGAGGACTTGCCCAAATCAGAGACTCCAAGAAGCCATTAGATGTGATACATCTGTGTTGGACTGAATTATTCAGTCTCCTACTCCTGGTGATGTGTATCGTTGTGACTAGTGAAGTGAATTTGATCCCAGGTTCTGAATATATGATCAACACCAATGGAAATGACAATTGCATTAAGTTGAAGCTCGATGCTCCATGATAGGATCTGCCTGATTATGTTCCCAGGCCAAAATATGATGTAACATGAAATTTCATCCTCTTGAGAATCGTTTCGATCAGTTTAGGCGCCTTTGATAATGGCGTTGTCAGGATAAGAGTCGTGTGATAGAGTTAGGATGCAACCATAGTTCTGCTCTTGTCAAGATGAATGGAGAGAATATTTCCTAGTCTGGCATTGGATACTTCCAAGAGGGTGTGTCGAATTGATAGGAGAGGATATGTAGTGATTAGCTAATGTCACACCTTACAATGTTTCCTGCCAATGACCCGTCGGGAGTTCAGGGCTCTGTTGGATGATGTCCAGATTCGTTGCTAATGTGAGTCCCTATTTCCACCTTAAATCCCCACTCCAACCTGAGATGTGATAACTGGCCAAGCTGAGGAATACGTGAAGAAGGGAATCATGAAATGCAGAGTGAAGTTTTCATCCCACTATGGTCAACTCATAGGAGACTATGTCCCTGAGATCCCGGAAGCTACCCTCCAATTCAAATCGTGATATCTTGTACCAAAATAACCCAGAAGACCTTGCTTAAATACTTTGCCTTCGAAAAGGTCGGCTAGAGAGAATTTATTTAAATTTATATGTTATTTAACAATAATTTAAATTTATTATTTATTATTTAATATTGTATTATAATAAATAATAAATTTAATATTATAATAATAATTATTTATTTAATTTAAATATTATTATTATTTTAATATTATTTTCAAATTAGCATTTAAAAATGTTCTTTTTCCCATCAATTAAAGAGTAAGTCTCAAATTGGAGACATGACAGTCCTCTTGTTTCGAAAATTGCTTGTCCTCAAGCAACTCGCGCTTGTAAACCAAGATCCCATATCAATTTGGAAGTCACTGCTCCATCATTCAGTTGGGCTACTTTGATGTAACCATCACTAGCGTCATTGCTCTTCTACAACATCTGGTGAGACACTTCACCATTGTCATCATTTCCTCCCAGCATGCTCTCTTGAAGAATATCGCTATGCAACCTCGAGATGAGATAAACATCTGTCATCCAAATTCCATCAATGATATGATCAATATTAGAACAAGGGAGTGTAAAAGTTTCATGTGTGATAGCTTGAAACTCCAATCTTTTTTTTGATCCACTATCATCACATCTTCGCTGACCTCCTTATGAACAACTGAAATCTTCTCCACTTCAAGCTTTGCTTCAGCGTCTTCAAGGGACTCGGTCACTTCTACGACTTCCTCCTTTTGTGCTTTCTGTTCATATTCCATCACCTTGGTCTCTTCTAATTTCAAGACTGATTCTTTTGGCTTCAACCCTTTAATCTCTTTCTTGGAAACTTTTGAATATTCTTCTTCATTCCTCTTTTACCTTATGTAGTCATAAAGTACCTTTTTGCGGGCGTAGAAGGACTCGTGTGCTCTCAAGTACTCATCAAGGAGAATGCAAGCCTTTGCATCATTTGGCAGGCTTTGGTATTCATTCAAAATTTTGGATGCATCAGTCTCATACTGCTCTTGAACAAGATCTATGTCCTTATCAACATTGTTAGGCCTTGATTTGTTGCTCGTTATTGTAGCATTGAGGATCTGCATCATTTGCATCAACATTTGATTTACTTGATCCTGCTTCTCTATAAAAGATTTGATTTTGTTATTCTGCTCCTCCATCTTCTTCTTACCTCTGCCTCTAATTGTTCACAAGCTGGCAGAATCGCGACTCTGATACCACTATGATGTCCCAATGCCTAATTCGCACAAAAAATTCAGTGACAGATCTATAACATCTAATGCTTAGTTTGCACAACACGAAACAAAAATAGAGATCAAATCGATATAACAGAGTTATCTCCAACACTTGTCACAACGACATTCACTAACAACAGAAATTAGCCATTAGCACCATATACTCAAGATAACAATGTGAGATACTCCGCCAATAATGAATCACAGGAAACACTAAAGACACCCAACCAATAATTGAACATAGACTATGCCTTCTTGGATTTGAAAGATAATGACAATAATCTAACAAATCAAAGAAACTATCTTTAACTTAGTGAAATACTGAGAAAACCATGAAGAGAAGAATACTTTGCACCGTACTCAAGTATGCAATCATAAATGTATGTTATCAGGATATTGATAATCAAATATTTATTATTCTGGAATGAGGTCATGTTGATGCAGAGTGAGTACATGCAGTGTACAGAGAATTTCATGAATGAGGATTTGCCCAGATCAGAGTCTCCAAGAAGCCATTAACTGTGATATATCTGTGTTGGACCAAAGTATTCAGTCGCCTACTCCTGGTGATGTGTATTGTTGTGACTAGTGAAGTGAATTTGATCCCAGGTTCTTGATATATGATTGATGCCAATGGAAATGACAATCGTGTTAAGCCAAAGCTCGATGCTCCATGGTAGGATCCGCTCGATTATGTTCCCAGGCCAGCGTATGATGTAACATGGAATGTCGTCCTCCTAAGAATCACGTCGATCAATTTTAGGCACCTTTGACAATGGCACTGCCGAGATAGGAGTTGTGTGATAGAGTCAGGATGCAACCATAATTCTGCTCCCGTCAAGATGAATGGTGAGAATATTTCCCATTCTGGTGTTGGATACTTCTATGAAGGTGTGTCGAATCAATAGGAGAGGATATGCAGGGATTAGTTAATGTCGCGCCTTACAATGTCGCTTTCCAATGACCCATCAGGAGTTCAGGGCTCGTTGGATGATGTCTAGATTCGTTGCTAATGCAAGTCCCTATTTCCACCTTAAATTCCCTGCTCCAACTTGAGATACGATGACTCGCCAAGCTTAGGAATACACAAAGAAGGGACTCACAAAATGCAGAGTGAGGCTTTTGTCCCACTCTGGTCAACTCACAGGAGTCTATGTCTCTGAGAGCCCGAAAGCTATGCTCCAATTCAAATTGTGATATCTCATGCCAAAACAACCTAGAATACCCTGTTTAAATACTTTGCCTTCGGAAAGGTAGGCCAAAGAGAATTTATTTAAATTTAAATGTTATTTAATAATAATTTAAATTTATTATTAATTATTTAATATTATATTTATTATTAATTAATATTATAATTATAATTTATTTAATTTAAATATTATAATTTATTTAGTTTAAATATTATTATTATTTTCAAATTAGTATTTAAAAATGTTCTTTTTCTCGCAAACTGAAGAGAGGTCTCAAATTTTGGGGACATGACAATGACATGTCCTTTTTTTTTGTCTCTAATGATGAATTTTTCAAATGGATTGGGAAATGACTTTTGTGGTCTAGATACCCCATGGGAAGAATTTCCAAAGGGGTTAACAAACTCATCATCTTGGGGAAAGTCCATCTCTTTTTGTTTCTTTTTCAACTTTGTTTCGACCATAAAAAGACTTGCAAAGGGGGAGATTATATGTGATATGATGGTAATGCAAGGATATGACTATGCAAAGGTATGACCAAGGTTATGCAACTATGTTTTTGGATTTTTCAAAATATAGGGGATGTCTAATGATGATACCAAGATGAGGATTCAAAGTGACAATAGTCAAGATGTCAATAGGATGATTGTCACAGTGAGGTCAGAATATTTGGTATGTGTATGACTAAGGTATGCAAAATGATTTTTTTTTTTGTATTTTTGAGGTATAAATGATGTTTAAGGATGATGCCAAGATAATGATTCAAAGTGACAAGATGTCAATAGGATAATGTCACAATGAGGTCAAAATCTTTGGTAATGTTTGTAGCTAAGATATGCAAAATGATGTCTAATGGTGCCAAGATAGAGAGTCAAAGTGACAATAGTCAAGATGTCAATAAGATGATGTCACAATGAGGTCAAAATCTATGGTATGCAAGGTGACTATTTTTTTTTTGATTTTTCAAGGTATAAATGTGGGCTAGGGATGACACTTAGATAAATAACCAAGGTGCCAATAGTCAAGATGTCAATTGTCACAATGAAGTTAATATCTAAGGGTATAATGAGGACTAATGTATGCCAAATATAATGCAAGTCTAAGAGAATGATCGAAGGATGAGAATGGTAATGTGTACTAAAATGATAACTAAGATTATGACAACTAAGCACCTTATGGTAAGTCTAAGGTAAGGTTACTACTCAAACTAAGATAGCCAAGGAGAAAAAAAGTGATTTTATCAAGACCTCAAGGATGGTAATGACTGAAATGACAAGTTGACAAAGATGGTCTCAAACTAGCCCTGTGAGTTGAGGAGCCAACCTAAATGAAAAAGGAATAAGATGATGAAAAGTGAAATCAAGATAAATCTGAATTTGTAACCTATGAAATGCTCTAAATTTTGATAAGTTTCCAAGGCCAAAGTCTACAACAAGATGTATGCAAGCTAAGATATGACCTAATGTTTGTCCTATGGTAAGTGCAACTAATGCAAAGATGGAGTAATGGATGGACTTAAAATGGAAGATTTGGTGATTGCAAGTCTGTGATAAGAGGACAAGATGATGCCCAGGAATTGATCAGAGAGTGGAGTATTCTGGTTTTCCCTAAAATTTTCAATAGGAAGTTGCGTCATTCTAAGTATCAGTTGTGATCAAAACCTTTTGTATGTGTATGACTAAGGTATGCAAAATGACTATGTTTTTTGGATTTTTGAGGTATAAATGATGTCTAAGGATGATGCCAAGATAAGGATTCAAAGTGAGAAGATGTCAAGATGTCAATAGGATAATGTAATCTAGGGTAAAATCTAGGTTAATGTAAAACAACATAAAAAATAACCCTAAACCAACAATGGAGCACAAATAAGCATAAAAACATGAAATATAGAACAATATTACCATAAAGTCTTCATGCCATCATTGCTTCACCTCCATTTACCTCCTCCACTTTGCTTGAAATGTACTTGATGCCCTCATATTTCAGTATGCACTAGTAGACTATGACAATGCCTAGCAACAATTGGATCTAGTTCGAATGTGTAGATGAAAATGACAAGAGTAGGTATTTTATAGAAAAGAAAAAATTGAATGAAGGGTTGAAATTCAATGTCAAAAAGATGTGTCAATCAATGGTTAGGAATGAAATTTGTAGTATGAAATAAGGTTAGGAAAAAATTAGGGCAAAGATAAGGATGGATGGCTAAGATTGAATTATAAAATAATTCAATCAAGGGTGGAAAGTAAATGAGACATGAAGAGATAAGAATGACATGGATAAAGAGAATGACACAAAAAAAGAGGTTGTAGGAGGAATTCAAATAATTATAAAATTATTTGTTTTGAGAGGGAAATGAATAATTAAATAATAGAAGCATTATTTAATCATTGAAGACATGTGATAGGTTGAATTTTGAATTAAATAATAATTTAATTCAAAAGATGCCAAATTAGTAAACAATTAAATAAATAAAAATTTATTTAATTCAAGGATAGAAAAGGCTATTGAATAATTAAATAATTAAAATAACTATTTAATTATAGTAGAAAGAGGTGAATAATTAAATAAATAAACAGTAGAAGGGGACATTAGTGATGTAATTAAATAAACAAAATTTATTTAATTAATCAAAGAGGAAATAAAGATAGCAATGAATTAATTAAATAATTAAAAATATTTAATTAAAAGAAGACTTACGACAATAACTAAATAATTAAAAATTATTTAATTATTAGGAATGAAGGGGAAATTAATGTAGAAATAAAGTTCACAAACCTAAGACAATTTTTAGTGTCTACAAAGTCAAGCCATCCCTATTAGGTTGAAAACTCAAAACAGTGGCCTAATGGAAGCCAATGGTGAAAATCCACAAGGGTGACAAAGGTTAGCAAAAAGATGTAAGGACAAAAAATGTATACCATATATATATTTTATTTTATTTTACACTTGCTACGACATTTGTAGATCGGGGTAGAATTTGGAATCTAGCTTGAATCAATAATAACCACAAAACTATCTCATTCAAGCTATGAAAAGTCCAATCCAACATTGAAGCACAAATATTCATAGAAATCGCAATAATGAACCGATAATACCTAATCTCAGTGTCATAGTTGAATCATCAAGATTGCTCTTCTCCATTTTGCTTTGTTTGTTCTTAGATTTGTAGTATGCAAGATGTATGATAAGCTTGATGTTGATGCAAGATAGCTAGATCTCATGATAGCAAAACTTCAAAGATTATGGTTCTTCAAGATGCATGAAATGAGAAGCAAAATATTAAAAGATTGTGGTTCCTCAAGATGTACGATATGAGAAGCAAAATATTGAAGATTGTGGTTCCTCAAGATGAATGATATGAGAAACAAAATATTGAAGATTGTGGTTAACCTTGAAATGAGGATGATGGATCACTTTTATAGAAATCCCAATTCAAATGAAGAGTTAGGATTGAATGATGAGGTAACATGATCAATGGATGGGATTTATTGAGAAGAAAAGAGATAAGGATGGGAAGGATGGACCAAAACTCAAGAAATTGGTTGAGATTTAGGGCTTGGCTAAGAAGAAATTCAAATAAAATAATGATAGCAATTATTAAATTTAAAGGAGGGAAAATAAATAATTAAATAATTTAAATAATTATTTAATTATAAAAGAATGTGGGGTGTTAAAATATTGAATAATTAAAACAATTATTTAATAAAAGATGGAGGGAAATGATAAATAGTTAAATAATTAGAAATTTAATTATTTAATTATGGAGAAAAGAAAGTGATGAATAATTAAATAAATAAGAATTTATTTAATCATGAAGAGAAAAGGCTAATGAATAATTAAATAATCTAAATAATTATTTAATTATAGAGGAAAACAGAAATAAATAATTAAACAAATAAAATTTATTTAATTAAAAGAAAAAAATAATTAGTGACGTAATTTAAATAAAATTGATATTTATTTAAATTAATCAAAAGAGGAATACAAATAAAATGAATTAATTTAATAGAAGAAAATAACATTGAGAAATAATTAAATAATTAAAATTATTTAATTATGCATGTGGAAGAAGGTGAATTAGTGATTAAATGTTGCTTGCATGCTTAGGACAATTTTTCAATGTCTACATTTTGCCTCTCTTTGACATAATATGATTTCAAGCGTTGTGTCAAAGAATAATCATGAAAATCAGCTCAAAACTTTCCCTAGTGTGCCTCAACGAATACAGGATAGGATTATGCTCCCTTTGGAAAATCGACATTTTTTTGAAGAAATTCAGAAAATTTGGCAATTTTATCGATAAGCTAATTTGAAATGCGTGAATGCAAGGAATGACAAAAGAAATGTTAGCGAGAGGAAAATGTTAGTGCAGAAAGAAGATTAGCAAGGAAAGGAAAAGGGAGAATGGAATAGATGAAATGGGATTGATATCTTGAGATCTTGCTAATAGATGGTCAAGCTTTTATTTTATTACATAGTTATCATCATAGAACTTATTATGGCAATGGATGACGAACACTAGGGTATGACATAGACTAAGGTACATGATAAATTATCCCTTGCAAAATAGACACATGATAGATAAGGAGTGCCATGGCACAAACTAGTAACAATAGAACCTTGTCGGAATATGTGAGGAAGTAACCACAAAGTATGTTAATCCCTATGCAAGAAAGCGTTAGATAACCTTTAGCTTACATAGGATGTTTTGATTATGCCAAATGAAACCTCAATCACACACAAGGAACCTAGTTGCCTTAGTCATGTTTCTAAGACAAACTGTAAACAAAAATCAAAGAGAAAAAGGTCAGATCCATCATCACTCCTCTAAATCCCTTTGGGACATCCTCGAGAGGCATAGTAACATGACCAAAGATAAATCAAATAAAAAGATAAGACAACTTGACCAAAAAGTCAACAACCATTTAGATCTTTTGTCACATTGTATGATCATATTTTGGATAAGGATAGTGTCTGGTTTTAGGAAAGGAAGCATGTCGTATAAGCCCAAGGAGCCTGACAATGCAACATCATATAAAAGACAATGGATTGGTTTGTGCTTGGTTTCAAGAATGGTACACCTCATATAAGATGTTGAGTCTGGTTTCGAGGGTGCAACAACCTATATAAGATAGTTTGATAGGATTGATGAATAAAATTTTGTTCTAGAAATGCAACATTTTGTATAAGCCTAGGGAGCCCGTTGATACTACATATTGTAGAAGACTGTTTGATAGCTGATAAGGATTGTTGATTGTTTGTTTTTTGATGTTTGATGCTAATGTTTTGATAGGTACCTGTGTTTAGGAAATTGATCTATTGATAGCCGAAGATTGATTGGATAGTTTCCTTATTATTTCACGATTTGGATAAGCTCAATTCTCTTGTTTGATAACTACTTGTGTCTGCTCAAAATGTCAACCTTAACAATGGACAATTTATTGTGAGATGGATGATTGGGATGGATAAAGACCTTGATATAGAAAACCTTAACGGATTGCCCTAATGCCTTGAGGGCTCATTGATGATGGCCTTGCCTACGTAAAGTGTAGAGACAACATAGTTCAACTGACCTTGACCATGGATAGTTTATTATGAAGATGCAGATATGGATGGACTTGAAAATTTATTGTGACAAAACCTAAAGGACTGACCTAAGCCTCGGGGGCTCGTCGATGACGGCCTTGCCTATGTGAAGTCATAGAGGCAACATAGTTCGATCACTTGGACTGACACAAACTCTATTTTTTGGAGTTTTTGACACTTTTTTTAATTTTGTTTGGATTTTGATGTTTTTTTATTTTTGTTTTTTGGATTTTGACATTTTTTTATTTTTTTGGATTTTGATATTTTTTAATATCGACCTACGTCTAGGATCCCTTATAAGTTGTAAGTCCATGAATTTCCCTTGGTCAAGTATAGGACCAACTTATTATGGATGCAAAAGGGATGGGCGAGGTTTATTGTGAATGGGTATGAAAGATGAAGGACACTAAGCATCAACAATTCTCAAGCCATGAGAAGGATAACTAAGCTTTTATTATGAATGGATGGGAAAAGAAAGATCTTATTATGGAATGGAATATGCACAAGGGGTCATGGATGGAAGTGGAAAAATCACACAAAATGATAGTAGATGATGGAGTGAAGATTGACTACACATGGCACCTGTTTGCTAGGTTTTCACCATGGTACTTATCCAAACTGAAGTGGTCTTCACTATTAGATGAATTATTTCTCTTTACTATTATATATCTTTTTTTATATATATTTTTATATCACCAAGATGCCTGTTTTCCAGGTTTTCATCAAGGTAACATTCTTTTATTTTTATTTTTCTTTTTGTATTTTTGACGAGATTCTTTGAAAGATAGGTATAGTACTTGTGAAGGTGCATGTTGTTGATAGGATCTGGTAACAGTTCATCTTCAGGCATAGCAAGTTGATAAGTACTAAATATGTATGCTATGGTTATGATGTAAGGACCCAACCAGTTAGGTGCATATCCAGATGACCATGCCGAATGAAAGGATATGATTTGAACAAAGGGTGTGAATTATGGATACAAAGGATGATTGATGTGGTGAACAAAAGGAGCTATGGTATTATTCTTAACTTGGAAACTATATGGGTCATTGGGCTTCACATGAAAAGGGGTTTGGGAAACCAATGAGCTAGAACATGTAAAGGGGTCACCATCAAATGTCTGTCGAGAAACATCCCCAAGGGAAATGGAGTGATATGATGTGTGTGTGGATATGGTTGAATTTGGTAGAGTGCATGGATTGGGTGAAGATGGATACTTGGGATCAACAAGCTCATCTTTTGACATTTTTCTTTGATAAATGTCTCTAGTTATTTTGGATGAAGAGGCATAATTGGAGATCAATTTTTCCTTACTTTCATTCTTGAATTTTTTTTTATCTTTGATTTGTCCAATAGCTTTTTCTTTTGACTAAAGGACTTTTCTTGATCTCTCTTTCTTCGTGTGCTTTCTTTTGATTTTGGATCTCCATTTGAAAAAGTCACTTCTACTTTTGATTCTTGAGTTGTATACTTGTTATTTTCTTGAGGTGATACTTTTGGATCCATGTCTATGAGGTGGATGAACATGGGTGAGATAGATGAGATGGATGAGGTGGTGAGAATGTGTGATTCATGAAAAAGGTTGGTGATGCACTCAATGGATTCTACATAAGTATCCTTTTTGACATTGTTAACATCACATAAGGCTTGCACATCCTTAATGAGTTGGAAATAAATCTTAGTAGAGGCAATAGTAGGGGATGCATACCCTAACCCAAGATGGTCAAAATGGAAGGGTGATAGCTTAGAAGATGGAATAGGGGGAAGAGGATCATGAGATGGAAAGGGATGATCTTGAATATCCTTAATAGGATCATGATCAAAGAGGGGATTATCATAAATGTCATGATGAAACATTGGATTATAATAGGCCTAAAAGGATTGGGATGGAGTGAATATGGTAAGGACTAAAGGATCTTCAGGTTCCCAAAAATTTTCCATCCAGGCATGGTCATTTATTTGTATATTCTCACAAAGATTTAGAGTTGACTTAACATCATCCTTAGGGGTTTGGATATTCTTAGCAACGATAACATCTTCACTTGCAAGCTTAGGTGATGTGAATAGCTTCTTGATAAAAAATGAACTATCAATACGATACTCTCCATGTCCTTGATCCTGAATCTATATTTTACCTTCGAGAAGGGGAATGAATGGAATGGAAGATATGGATAACAAGGAGGGATAAATGAAATGTGAGGAGGAAGATGTATAGGCTTCCCAATTGATAAGAACTTGATGTTTAGTGATTCCCTTCAGGTAACTGCTACAATATTGGAAGGGATTGAGATTGCCTGATATAGTAATTTTGGTCCCATTATATGGAAACTTAAGGCATTTATGGTACATGGAAGGAACAACCCTCATGGCATGAATCCATGGGTGACCAAGGAGAAGGTTGTATGGTAGATCTAGATCCAAGACTTGGAATATCATGTTTTGAATAGTAGGCCCAACCCTCATGAGAAGTGTGATTATACTTTTGGATGAATGCTCAACATTGCCATAAGCCTTGATAATGATTTTCTTAGACGTATCTATACAAGCTTCAAAGAATCCCAATGTTATGACCAATTTTAAGGTGCATATATTCATACCTTCTCCACCATCTACCAAGATTTTTTTGATTTTGTGTTGATTAACGTATACCTCAAGGTGTAATGAGTCATTATGATTTGGTCGTTGTGCAGGAAAATCTTGCTTAGAAAATGTGACATGATGGGTTGTAGTTAAGTATCATACCATGGTCTAAAATTGATTAATGTTTAGGTCAGTGAGAATGGGTATTTCTTGCAAATATTTGTCCAAAATGGCTTTATGCTCAGGGGATATGCGAAGCAACTCAAGAATAGATATTTGTGCGGGAGTCTTTCCTAGATGGTCTAAAAGGTTATATTGACTCTTTGGTTGTGGATTTAAATAGCCCCTTGCAAGGTCACTTTAGCTCTTCGGGTGGTGACAACACATTCTAGACTTTTCTTGATGGTAATGGTAGAAATATTATCATCAAAGGCTTGAATTTTATTAATGGTATACTTTTATGAGACATTAGTGTAATTTCTATTGGTGCTTGCATTGTTTCTTGAACTAGAGGATTTTCCTTTTTTCATGGTCTTGTAGGGGATTATTGAAAATAGTATGTTCAACATTTGTCTTTCCTTTTAATTTGTCCACTGATATGTCACCTTGTTCAATGATATATTGGAAAAGGTTCTAAAGTGTCCAACATGACGATGTTTTATGTCCCTTAGAGCGATGGTATTCACAAAAGTCATTGTCATTCCACCAAGTTGGTTTATAAGGTTTAACCTCTAGTAATTAAATGACATTTGATTGCAATAATTTCTTCATAACTAATTCAATGGGTTCTCCTAAGGGTGTATATGTTTGTTTAGGCATGTTTTCTCATGGAGGACCTCTACATTGTTGGTTGTTTTGGACTACATTTGTAGTTTGATCTTGGCTTGGTGTAGGATTATTTTGTGTGGAAGGACCTTTGAGGTGAATGGTGGGGTAAACCTTGCTAACCATTTTAGCATAAACTACCCCATCAT
Organism: Sequoiadendron giganteum; assembly: GCA_007115665.2. Lineage (NCBI taxonomy): Eukaryota > Viridiplantae > Streptophyta > Pinopsida > Cupressales > Cupressaceae > Sequoiadendron > Sequoiadendron giganteum. The sequence goes on along the minus strand of CM021108.1, from coordinate 139,181,975 downwards.
TGGTGACATTTTTGTTTCTAGACCAAGATTTTCCTGTCATTGGGATTGTTTTGATTTTCTTTGAAGATCTTGACCAATTCTTTTGCAACAAGAGCTTTCTCAATGGAGACTCCATTTTCAATGACATCCTCAAATGTGTTGTCACAATGGATTTGAATTTGAATCATCAATTTTGTGTTGAGGTTTTCTACAAATATGGGGACCAATTATTTTTCTGATATGTGGCAAGGATATTTACTAGACATACTTCACCATATTTGAAAAATTGTGTGATAATGAGTTTTGGTTTTGAAAGTTGGATGTAAATGTTGAGTTTGGGTTGATGTTTGCTTGAGAAGGATTTTGATTACCTTGTTGTAAGTGAGATGTAAACATGGTGTTGGTATTGGTATTATGTCATGGTGGAATTTGGTTGGTGTGTTGGTGTTGTGGTATGAAGTTGAGGTTTGGGTTGACATGTTGGTGTTTGGTGTAGTGTTGGTCATTTGGGTTTGCACTCTTGGTGTGGCGATATGAATCCTTATCAAGTTTTTCTTGGTGGGTTTTGGTTTTGATTCATGTTTGTGTTGGTTGATGGTGCGGTATTTTGGGTGGATGTTGTAGAAAATGGATTTGTAAAATTCATACCCATGGAGCTAGAGGATGATCCAAATAGATTGGAAAATGCAGGGCTTGGTCCTTGAGTTTCCTTTTAGCCCCAAATGTTGGAGTAGGAGGTATTTTAACATGTTTTGTATTATGTGTAGTTCCCACAAGTTGCATACTAGTGTGCATTTGTTGTGAGGAAGGATAACCTTGTGAAAATGTGTTATGACCTTGACTTTGAGTTTGTGTTTGTGTTGCTCCCTCTACAATTATGGAAGTTTCAAAACCAAAGGGAAGCTTGGCACCATTTTGAGTGAGCACTAGGAAGTACTTGTTAGGATCTTTTACCATCTCTTCTATAATACACACTATCTTAGGATCTTAGGGAGCTTGTTGAATCTCTTTGGGTGTTAGGTTTTGGTAACTAACCTCCTTTAATGTAAAATTATCAAGTGGATTTGGAATTTCAAATTTTGAAATTTGAGGTTGATTTGAGGATGACCCAAAGTTCATGGTGCTAGTTGGATTGAAATTAGGGTCATATGAGGAATTCATGTCCTTTTGTTTCCTTTGTGACCTAGTGAAGACTATATAAGACTTGTGACCTTGAGGCTTTTGAAAATGAATGAAACTAAAGATATAGATGCAAACTAAAGATGGTAATGCAAGCTAAGGATGGTAATGATAACAAGATTATATGCTATACGTTTGGGATTTTTGGAAATATAAAGACGCAATATGGGAATGCAACTATGACTAAGCTTAATCTTGGATGGAACACCAGATGATGATGTGACTAAGACTATGACTATTGTTGGATTTGGATATGCAATTTTGGACCTTAAAAGAGGATGTTAAGAAAACTATGATGAACCAAAGTAACAACTCTTAATGTCAAGACCTCAAGGGGACAAGGACCAAGATGATGATGATGATGATTGGATAAAAGGTAAGCCTAAACTAGACACATGAGTTGTAATCCCAACCTAAGGATGGGGCATATAAGCATACGATAAGGTCAAGACACCTAAATATGAAACTATGGTTTGCCTAGTATTATGACAAGCCTCCTAATCTTAAGAATCAAAGATGTTGATGGAATGAGGTGTGGTATAGTGTATGCAAGCTAGGACTATACAAGCCAACCTAAGGTAAATGATGAAATGAAACAAATGGGTTTACTGAACCTAAATAAGTCTTAGGTCTAAGTGTACGGTCATAGTTTGTAAGGAAACTGGAAGTTGGATGTACAGATATTTCCCCCCCAAAAATTTAAAACTAACATATGTGATGTTTCATGCTTCCCAGGGTTTCTGACAAATACAGTGTTCTAATGGATGATTATGGTTTTTTGATAAACAGTTATGGTATTCTACCGTTTTGACCTTAATTTAATGTTTTCTAGGTTGTATTCTATTTTTTGCAAGTTCAAATTTGATCATAAAACATAAAAAACACTTGAAAGATAGATTTGGCTACTTTTGACTCTTTCTCCACAAAACTTGTTTGGCCTTGGTTCACAAACAATACAAACAAGCAAAACCTAGCTAGTAGTAATAGGGTTATCTATTAAAGTGGGCTTACCTAACCCTAAAAAGAGTGATGTTAAATCCAAGAAAAAGGAGTGGGTGAAGCTAGAGTATGCTAGGGTCATGGACAACCTTAACACCTCTCAACTTGAAAGGAGTAACTCCAAACAAGGAACCTTGACACCTCAACCAAGAATGAATGTGGTAAGTAACTTCAGGGTATGATTTTCATCCCTTGCACCAATAATAGTAGACTCTTAAAATAGGTCTTAGGATTCTAAAAAAATGGTTCATAGTGGGGGACTATCGTGAACACCCATGGTATAATGTCAAATATGAGACATTAAAGCCTCTAGTAAACCCCAATGTGGTCTATACACCCACATTTGAATTGGTATGTTTGGTATACATCACAGGATTATGCTACTAACTTTCGTCTTCACACCTTTGATATAGCCTGCCAGGAAATTTGTTTGAGGTCGAACCATTGAGTTCTCCATTAGGATGTGTCTCAAGGAAAGCCTCCTACTAAAGAAAAGAGATTGATATGTGTTTCTCATGCACCCAATATCGCATGAAGTGCAAGGGGAGAGGATACACACACACCAATCTAGGATTTAACAGAATGTGCAAGTGCACAAGACACAAAAAACACTTGTTCTTTTTAAGAACCAATTCCAAATGTTCCTAATTTAAAAATCACAAACATACAATGGAACCTTGCAAGAAATTAGATTAGTAGTTTAGATCAAAAGGTCTTCTCCCAACAATTACCACAAGCTAAAAATTAGATATCAATAACAAAAAAAATGCATGCTATCAACATGATTCCATGATCTGATTATTTTGGTATATTTTTTATCCCAAAAATAAAAATGCAAAGAAGATACCCTTGATAATTTTTTGATAACTTTCCAAAAATGCAAAAAAAAAGAAAATTTTCTTAATTTGAGCCCTAGGGAGAAAATTTATGAAGTACTAGTTTTCAAAGATTTGGTTGTAGATTAATTATTTGAGGTCAAAATAAAAAATGTAGAGAACAAACCCCCTATAGAATTTTGAGAGCTTTCGAGATCTGCAAAAAGAATAAAAAAATTAGTTGATTTGTGACCGAAATTTAAGATTTATGAAAAATCATAAAAACATGATAAATTGCTCAAAAATGTTGACCATAAGCTATTTTTTGGATTGTAAGCTTATGATATGATCTTTGACCTTCAGTAAAAATCCCCAAAAAATATTGCAGCCATTTGGGAGACATGATGAAATATTTTTAAATTACGAAAAATAGCATAACTCATCAAAAATGTCAACTTGAATCTAATTTTTGGAATGTAGGCTCCTAATATGATCCTTGACTTGTAGTAAAAAATCCAAAAAAAAATTGTAGCCATTTGAAAGATATGAGAAAATCTTTGGAAAATCCTAGGGTTTTGTCTTCAACCTGATTTGCACAAGGTTAATCTTGAATCTTTTTTAACAAAACGACAAGATAAGGTTAGAGAAGCTCAAAAAATAAAGATACAATAAGGATGTTTGATTCACATCAGGTTCACCAAATGTAGATCAGGATAGAATTCAGAATCTAGCATGAATCAATAATAGCAACCACAAAACTTTCTAATTCAAGCTATGAAGAACCTAATCCAACAATGAAGCACAAATGAACATAAAAATCACAATAATGAAGAAATAATACCTAATCTCTATGTCATAGTTGAATCACCTCCATTTCTCTTCTCCATTTTTATCTTTTTGTTCTCAGATTTGTAGTATGCAAGATAGTTAGATCTCAAGATAACAAAATTTCAAAGATTGTGGTTCTTCAAGATGCATGATATGAGAAGCAAAATATTGAAGATCATGGTTCCTCAAGATGAATGATATGAGAAGCAAAACATTGAAGATTGTGGTTAACCTTGAAATGAGGATGATGGATTACTTTTATAGAAATCCCAATTCAAATGAAGGGATATGATTGAATGATGAGGTATCATGATCAATGAATGGGATTAATTGAGAAGAAAAGATATAAAGATAGGAAGGATGAACCAAAACTTAAGAAATTGGTTGAGATTTAGGGCTTGACTAAGAAGAAATTCAAATTAAATAATGATAGCAATTATTTAATTTAAAGGAGGGAAAATGAATAATTAAATAATTATTTAATTATAGAAGAAGGTGGGGTGTTAAAGTATTAAATAATCAAAACAATTATTTAGTAAAAGATGGAGATAAATGATTAATATTTAAATAATTATAAATAATTATTTAATTACGGAGAAAAGAAAGTGATAAATTATTAAATAAATAAATAATTTATTTAATTATGGATAGAAAAGGCTAATGCATAATTAAATAATTAAAATAATTATTTAATTATAGAGGAAAATGGAAATAAATAATTAAATTTATTTAAGGATAGAAAAAATAATTAGTGACATAATTTAAATAAAATTCTTACTTATTTAAATTAATCAAAAGAGGAATAATGATAAAATGAATTAATTAAATAATTAAGAATTATTTAATTAATAGAAGAAAATGACATTAGGAAATAATTAAATAATTAATATTATTTAATTATACATGAAAGAAGGTGAATTAGTGATAAAATATTGCTTGTAGGCTCGAGACATTTTTCAGTGTCTACAACATCTACTCTCTTAGTATGTATTAGGGTGTGCTAACCCCTAAGCCTTGACCTTTTTCCTTCATCAAATTGTCAATTTTCTATATCACATTTGATTCTTCTTGTTGACTTGTGCCAAATAGTGGGAAATTTTATAGGACAATAATGCATCACACAAATTTTCATTCTTCTTGCTAACCTAGGTCATGTGCTAAATGTTGGGTAATTTCTCCAAGACTCTAACACGACATATAGATGTTTATCTGATACACTAGCATCCTAATATTTTTTTAAAACTTAAACATTGATTTGTTCAACTTTGTTGCCTTTTATTGCCTATTGTAATGCTTTTCCACCTAGAAATGCTTCTTTGCTCAAATCCAACTCTTCATCTTCCTCTCCTTGCTTCCCCAAATAGATTTTGGATGGAGAACAACTATCTCTTCCTCTCTTTCTCTCTTGGTTGAAATTTATTGAAAGTAATCCATTGTTGAAGCTTGATGTTGTTACATTTGTGTGAATGCACTATGATGTTAGACTAATCTTGATTGTTGGTAACACTGTTCTATCAAATACTATATAATTTCATTTTGATAGTGTTAATATTAAAACTATTTATTTATATCCCTATTTGGCCTTCATATTTGATGAATATCACTATTTCATATTTCCTTATATGCACACTAGGGTGTAATCCCCATGTTGTGTTCTTAGTCATAGATGCATGTAGGTTGAGCACACACATATGACCTCAATAATTTCTACTTTGACTCCCCATAGAAACCAATAGGTTAAAATAAGGGCTTGACCATTTTTTGTAAGCTCCTAAGTAGTCATAACCTTTTTTATTGTCACTGGCTAATAGGTTCTTTTGAAGACACAACCACATGAGGTTTAGTTGTTTTCTCTTGTTTATTTTAAAAAAATGATTTAATTAATTTAGATTGATTTTATAGTGTTTTTGTATACTTTGAGAACTCTTTTTTGTTATTGTTGTTGTTAGTTTTGTATCCTAGTGAGAAAGGAAGTTGAAATTTGGAAAGGAATTTTTATTTTTCAACCTTTTTGGATAACAACACAAGACTAATACAATATCACATGAGAAGGACTACAACACATTGCATATATGTTTGTGCCTCATGGTAGCATCCTGGACAATGACCTTCGTATTCTATCTCCAAGTTCCTTCTTTCTATTATGTCCACTTCCAAATCTAGTTTTTTTATTTCAATATCTACATTTTATATAATTATAAAAAACTCCAACTCGACTCTTAGGTTTTCTTAGGAGATGTATTATTTCATAATTTTAAATTTTTTAAATATTTCTAGTTAGATTGTGTTCTTCCTATTCCATAACAACAAAAAACCCAATATTTCAAAAACTAGCTAAGTTCTAGTGTAAAACAAAAACTAAACACAGAAAAACACATTCTTAAGAGTCTCACTATTTGGTTTTACATTCTGGTAACTTGAGGCTTTTCATGAGTTAGATAGTGTAATTTTTTTTTCAAAACTTTGACACATTTAGTAATGCCTTCTCCTCAGATGAATTTGACATGCTGGATGAGGCATTCAAATATTTCAATATTTTTCATTCTAACTAAAATTTTAAAAAAACTTCCTCCAATATTTTTATACCTTTTAATTATTCTCTTAAAAACATTTAGTAATACATTTATTTCTCCTTCTATAAATATAGTTCACACACTAAAGATCATTGTGTGTGGGATTCTTGATCCACCCTCACTTTCTCATCCTATAATCATTGCTCAAGGTATCATAAATCAACCTTGACCTTCTAATTTATATACATGTATAGATCAATTGATATCATACAATGTGCTTGTATCTACTAACTTTCATACAATTACTCATACTTACAACACTAGGAAAAATAAACAATTTAACCTTTTTCCTATTTCTCTTCGTCCATCGAATCCTATTCTCCTTATTTCTCCCCATCTTCCTCTTAGGAGAATGAGGGAATATGGTCTTATTGAAAAAATACAAGATACACAAGAAAAAATCTCATTATGGGATCTAATAAAAGCTTCTTCTTCTTACCATGTAATGTTTTAGCAAGCTTTACAAAGATTATTATGTCATATTTCCAAAAACCTAATGAGTTGGTTGCTTTATTGGATTATATATGCAAGAATACAATTGATTTTACCTTCCTTTAATTTGAACTTCCTCCTCTTAAAGTTCAATGATTGAATGAGCCTCTTCTTAACAATATTAGTTTTAATTATATAGGAATAAAATTGACACTTTTAATAATAGTTTGGGTCTCAATATTTTTAGCGTTGACTTGATTAATAAGATTAATGTTGATACTTATTCTCTCACTCCAAATGTTTGATTTAATGGGTTTTAATAATTTTGGCCATCAAACCTTGGTATTGTTTCTTTGCTTATTAATTTTGGACCTATCATTTTACCCATCATGATCCATGAGATTTTAGGGATTATTTTCTATAATCTCCTCCTATGTAGAGCATGGATTCATATTATAGGGGAAGTCTCTTCTATTCTACATCAATGCATAAAATTTATCTATGAAGGGAAATCATTTATTATTAAGAAAAAACAAGATCTACTCTATTATTTTCATAAAACTAAATCTATTTATGTCAACCCCTCTATTATGCCTTGTAATTCCATACATTCTTCTTTTTCTACAAATGTGTTAAATAATCACCTCATATTGATTATGTTGTGTCTTTTCATCATTATTATCCCTATAATGCATGTCTTAGTGATGACTAGGGATCCTTGGAATTCAATCCTTCAATAGGTGAATACAATGTATATATCTACCACTTTGACATTATAAAGATAAACTCAATTCATCTTATAACACAAACTCCCATAACACAAACTCCCAAATCTCATAAACATCACCCTCCCACTTTTTTCATAGGTGAATACAAGGTAGATCTCTCTCACTTTTTCATTCCAAAGATAAAATAAATTATTCCTACAACACAACATACAAAATCTCATAAATATCACCCTTCCTCTTCTTGATCATGTGACTACATAATGAATATTTGTAATGAGCTAGCAATGAGGACCCTCCATTTTTCTTGGAGTTGGAAAATCATTATGACCTGGGTTTTAAAAGGCCTTCTAAAAATGTTCATATAATGGTAATAGCTTAGGATGTATGAAATGGGTCATCAAGGTTCCTTTAGGGCCCACACCACATCTCTCTATTGAAATTATTGGTTACTTCCATGCTCATCCCTATAGATACCCATACCATAATTTCATTGATGTAACCGTGATTTTATCCACTTTTTCTCTATATCTACAACATTCAAAATTTATTGCTAACTTATTTTATTTGATTTTTCCTCCTTTGGAAATATTTTATATCAAATAATCTTGGGATAAATTTCTTAGTGCCCATGTCAATTCTCCTATGTGTCATCATGATCATAGATTCCTCTATTTTCTTAATTCATGTTCATACTTTGGTGATTCCATGTTATTTAATGGGCATATACTCTCTCTTGAACATTATGCTAAAATTTTGACCATTCTTGATGCAAGAGAATATAATAATCTCTTAGTTAGGGATACCATTGATGCCTTTTTGGATCCCCATGATCTTGAAAAGGCTATTAATATCAATGAATACCAATATTCAAACGAATGGTATTAATATTCTCAACTCTTACATGAATTCCCAAATCTCTTTAAATAGACATATGAAGATATCTGCAACATTGACTTGGATATTGTGGTTCAATATAGTCATATATTATGATGATTGACTAGTTAAACATAAAATTCATAAGACTCATCCTAAGGTGGATCTCATGGTTAAGGAGTAAATTGAAAAGCTTCTTAAATATGGATCTATCCACTCTTGATTATTCACCTTAGATCTTAGACATTTTCATTATCACTGAACTTGACGGCCAAATTTATATATACATAAAATTTTATGATCAATATAAAGCTTCATCTAAGGATGATTACCCTCTTATGAATATTGATATGCTTATTGACTTGACTATAAGCCAATGCAATCCTCTCTTTTATGGATGGATTCTTGAGTTATAACTAGAACTTTATTAATCCTCTCAATCACTACAAAACCTTTACAAAATCATGGGGAACTTACAATTTGTGTTTATTCCCTTTGGATTGAAGAATTATAATACAACATACCAATGGGTTTTGAACCTTATCTTCCATGAATTTATTCACAATGTTCTTGAATATTATGTGGATGATATCTTGGTTAAGTATTTTCTTTGCAAGACCACCTCCCTTATGTTTTCCATATCTTTGAATGTCTTCATTTATGTCATGTGCATTTGAACCCTAAGAAGTGCATCATTAGCATTAATAGTGGTAAGATGCTTGGGTTTGATGTATCTCATCATGGGATTGGGGTTGACACTAAATTTTTTGATGATGTTTTCAACATGCTACCTCCTCAAAACATTTCTTATCTTCATAGTCTTCGAGGAAAGATTCAAGCTATTCGTTAATTTATTCCATAATTAAAAAATCCTACTCTCCCCTTCATACATCTTCTTAAGAAGTATATTTGTTTCTCCTAGAATTTAAAATGTAAAAAGTATTTGGATGTTCTCAAATCTTATATTTGGCTAATCCTACTATTATAATTCCCACCATTCCTAAATGTCCTCTCATTGTTTACACTTTTTTTTTTTTTTTTTAATCTCATGTGTTGGAAACTCTTCTATCTTGATATGATGACAAAGGGAAGGAGCTTGTTGTCTACTATATCAACTGCACCTTTATTAATTATGTAACATTATAAAAATTAGGTAAGCAATGTCTAGATTTGGTATTGAGATGCCTTGTTGAAAGGGTCATACTTTTGATCAAATATGAAGTAAATTTTGTCTCTTAAAAATCTATTAAGGGGCATTTAGCTAACACCCCCTCTTTGTTTTCTCTTCCTATTTTTTGTTCTCTCCTTAAAGATAACCTAATTTCAATGAATTTTGATTATTCTTAGAATCTCTTCTTTGATAGATCAAGATATCACAATGGCTTCGGGGTTAGTGTCATCTTGGTCACTCTTTTAGGAAAGTTGATTTCACTTTATTTTTGTTTAAATTTATAATGTACTAATAATAAATTACCAATTTTGAGGCTCTCGTTATCATATTATGACACAATCTCTTACTATAAATTATATTCACATCTACAAATATTCTCGATTAGTCATATGTTAGATCACTAATATACATATCAAGAAAAACAAGATAATCTATCTCATTACTGTGATCTAGCTTTATCTCTTCTTAATAATTTTTCTTTCACTATCAACACCATCCTACATAAGGACACTCATTACAAAAATGCAATGGGTAGAACCACTTCCCTTACATATCTTAGCTATTTTCAAAGGACTTTCAATTTATTATTCATACATTATCTACCCCTACTATCACAAATGGTTTTTTCTCTTACCTAGTATTCCATTGAAAGTGGTATCATCACATATATTATCATCTAAAAGATGACACTTTTCCTCCCAAATCCTCTAAAAAAGTATACATTCATATTCACAAGAACATTGTTATATTCTTCCATCTAATTTTCTCTATTTTCAAGGCTCCAATGACCTCCTTCTCCATTATTTGACAAAGTAAAAAATCTCAATTGCTCTCCAAGAGGTCCATTCAAGTGCCTGTAGAGGTAATTTTGGTGGGAATACATTGGTCCATAAACTAATACACATGGGGTACTATTGGCCAAAAAGGGAACAAGATTCCTTTAATTTTGTCAAGAAATGACCCCAATGTCAACCACATAGTATTCATGCTCCTACACAAGAGTTCCAATATTATTCATCTATATGGCCCTTTTATATTTGGGGCATGCATTTTATTGGAAAAATATCTCCACCTTATTCTCAAGGAAACACATTCATTATCACTGGTATATGTTACTCCATAAAGTGGGTTGAGCTTATTCCTCTCCATTCTACTATAAATAAGGTAATATGTAAATTCCTACTCAATCATATAATTTCTTAATTTAAAATACCTTATTCCTTTTTTCAATAATGGTTCATCGTCCAAGAACAAGGATGTGAAGAAATTCCTTGAAAAAAAATTCACTCAACATCATTTTTCAATATTATGTACTATCATAAATCTAATGGCCAAACTAAGGCCTCCAATAAAATAATTGATCAAATCCTTGATAAATTTATCAATAAACATGAAAAGGTTTGATACCCTTAGTTGTAATATTCTCTACGGACCTATTATACAAGTATTAGTATTATCATTGGTTCCACTCAAAATAATCTTGTTTATGGTATTAACATGATTATATCATTGGAGCTTGAGATTCCTTCTATTTAGATCTCACTCCAAAGACTTATCAATGATAGTACCTAGCATAAGAGCCACTTACAAGAGATTGAAATGTTTAACGAGCATCAAATCAATCATCTTGAGCATCTTCAAATTTACTAAAAGAAACCCCACTACATTACTTCCAAGTTGGTGATATAGTCATCTATGAGAAATAATGCAATGTTAATGTACCAATAGGTAGCAAGGAAAAATTTAGCCCCAATTTGATGGAACTTTGGTTGATTCTTATATTTATGGTTGTGGGGTTAATGAGATCTACACAATTAATGGCCAACCCCTTAAGGAATCAATAATTATATTCACCTTTTTTGATTCTACAAACAATTCATTATCTTTCTTCATCATATGTGACATTTATGTGATATGGATTCCTTTATCCTCGCCATGGTCCACCTTGTGTCATTTATCGACAGGAACCACATTTTGTGTTATGTTTTCATAAGGCATTTTATATTCTTTCAAGATGTAAGATCATTTATTTTAAAACATAATGTATACACATGTTAGGTGTTGTTCACACCTTACATACAATCATATTTATACATTTTTAAAACAACCAAAATCACCACAAAATAACACAACTCAAAATATTTCTATACATATAATCATAATACAAAAATAAATATAAATGTATTCACCATTGCAAAAAAATATGGTTCCTCTATATATAATGTTATACCTCATATTGGACCACCAATTCTAGACCGCTTTGGTCTTGGTGGCTCATCTACTTAAGGTGGTGGTGGGTTTGGTTGTTGCACCAAGGAAATCAATAATGAATATGTGTGGGACCCATTTTATCTATTATGCTTGTAAAGCCCCTCTCATTTGGTTTACCTCTACAATAAAGAAAAGTTTGCTTTATTTTAACATATCAATCTAGCTCATAAGCACTTGCATTGATAAATTATCAATATTCACAAGTGTTACCGCTTAAGAAATTTGTGCCTATGTCCTATCCTAATTTAGCTAGCTCTATAATTCATCACACTCTCCTCTTAGGTTAGCTATAAATGCATCTTCTATTTGTGCTCTCACCACTGCTTAGTCCCACTTTGTATCGAGTGATACAATATACAATATCTTGATTAGCTCCCACTCCTTTCTTCTCATGCGTTGCTTTAAGTTGGGCAATGGGATCAAAGTAAATGTGTTTCCTTATTAGTTATAGGATGTAGGTAGCTCACACATCATGCTCTACCTAAACCATAGGGACCATGTATATTATGGATTGACCAAAATAGTGTAGCCACTTGCATACTCACAAATTAAAAAACAAAAAAAATATGTCACTAATTTTTATACTATAATATAATTAAATTCATAAAAACCACATCTAGTATACTAATCAATCATAAATGTTTGTAAAATAAACAGTCTTATATGTGGTCCCTTGATCTATTAGTTGGGATCCATGAATGCTTAAGGTATGGTAATTAGTAGTATTATGTAGAATTCTCTCTCAATCCTTACCATACTGCATCATTTCTCTCTCATTTCCCAATGGTGGGAGCTCCTATGCCTTGGGATTAGCTTTATCATACACATTGCAAGTCTTGCTATTTAGATTATTTAATTATGTGTTATTTTATGTGCTCTCATGAAATGAGGCATCCTACCTTATGGCTTAGGAATTATGCCATTTTATATTTTTAATTTGGCATTTAAGTGTGTAAGTATACTTGCAAAAGAATATATTTTCACGATTTATGTAAGAGAAACTATAACAAAGATAGTGCTTATGATACATAAGAGCGTAATTAAGAGAGAGGTTACAAAGCAAACTAGAAATATTGACCCATTTATGGTGCATGTTATGATACATCTTCGAGAATATTTCTAAAGAAGGTAAATGACAAATAATGTATTTTGATTCATATAGGATTTTACCATGGTATTTTGGGACATTATTTGGGCCCATGGTAATACCTTATGGTGATTTTATTAGCCTCCATGACTCTATATTGAGGGCTTGAGATGGAGATATAGGAGAGGCATTTTTTTCAAGTTACGTTGTTAGATTTATATCAAAGGAAGAGTATATTGATCTCCATAGAAGTAAGAGCCTAATATTGTATTGTAACAAGTTTATTGTTGTTGAATAATACATTGGTTTGATGCCTTGGAGACAAGGGTATTATGAAATATTCTTCCTAGGGTATATCTATGTCATTATTTTTCTTGCAATTTATTTCCCTTCCATTTCTCTTATTTTGTATTTTCTATGTATTTCTCACGCCAAACTACTGTTAAAATTTATATAGATCTTATTAATGTGTTAATCTCCTCAAAGGGTTGATCTAGAAATTCCTATGATGCTTAATACTTATGCTTGATTTGGTTTAATTTACAAGGGGTTTATGGGTACTTTTCCTAACATTTGGTATTAGAGAAAAGGTGGTTGCATGGTTTTCATGTATTTACATGTGAGTTGCATGTAGTTGCATGCCATTGTGTGTGATGGATACATGGTGATTTAATTATGGGTATTCGTTCATTTTAAGTTTAGAGTTTTTAGTACAACTCAATTTTTGTTTTGGAGTTTTTGGTATTCCTCCATTTAATATTGGAATTCTACACACTCCACCATTTTGACTTATAAATTTTGGGTATTTTTTTTTAAAGCAATTGACTAGCTATTTATCCTCATATGAGTGGGAGTTCATAGTGTATTTGTTTTGTTATTTTAGGAAACATGTGATGAGAACTTGTGGAATGGTGGAGAGGTTTGATGTAGTTGGTCACGCGTGTTTCATGTTACGTGATTATAATTCAAAGCTCTTATTTGGTAGTGTGTGATTACATTCTATCATGGTGGTTATGTTCCTTTATTCTATGGTCATGTGTAGTGGAAGAATATTCATGTTTGGTGCTTACTTTTTTCCCCTACTCACATGAGAAAGAACTATTTATATTTAATATAAAGAGTTTCAACCATTGGTTTGGGTGATCCCATAATAGCGGGTTACACTTTTTGGCCAAACTTGACATTGAACTAATATTTTTAACTAAATCTTCACTTTTGGGAACCTATAGCTGTTAAACCATGAGGAATTTGAAGATGATGCAAACTAGTGATTTGTGACATTTTGTTTGTAGATTCTAAATATAAATATATATATATTAGAACAAATTGGAATCAAATTGCATTTTTTTTCATCTCCTTTGAAATCTAGTTTTTAATAGTAAACAACATTTTTAAAGAGTGATGTGTACTTGCTAACACACATTTTTTTTTTCTATGAAGGATAAAATTCTATTTTTTTCGAATTTAGATTTGTAACTATGATATCTAGGGCATGCATTTGGTTTCATGGTGTTTTATTGAATATTTTTTCTTAATTAATTTTTGAAGTCAAACCAATTACAATTTAGACATAGGTTTACTTGCTAACACAACTTTTTTTGTATGTATCAAAATTCTTTTTTTTTTTGTTGGATCAAGGACATAAATATTAAGGGCATAAATATTTTTAATATTTTTTTTTGATAATATACTATTTTTCCACATGTGCAGAATAGAGAGTTTGATTTTCGATGAAAAACCTACATTCACAAGAAATAAAAAATAAAAAAAATAATCAAATTAAATTAAATATATTTAAAATTATACTTTTTGGGAAGCTTATAATAAAGAATACATACTTAAAAATATAAATTTTAAATGAATTCATTTGATCCCCCAAAAGGTAAATCACAAGTGGGTTTTTATCAACATTTTGGTAGGTGTAGAGGAGACTCCATTATAGGTATGGATTAAAACTAGCAGGGTTCTATCCAAGGGGGTTTGATCAATCCCTCTTCAATGATAATCATTTAAATGGAACCTTTCAATGCTTAAATCATTATATTTTCTAAAAATGTGTGGTTTTAACAAAAATCAAGATGCCCTAGAAAGTATAACCCATTATTGTGGCAACACCCGTTTCATGAAATCACTAGATGATTATCCCCTAGTTGTATGCAGGTTGTGGACTCAGTCTTTTGGTAACCTAGAAGCTCTTATACAACCTAGTTCCTCCATTTGAATGTACTCAATGATGATTGTAAAATTAATCTTTTGGTGGGTTGGATTTCATAGACAACCCTCTAATCTTTTTGGTTATTTGTACTTGCATTCTTTATATTTGTGTTGTTTGAATCTATAGGTTTTATAAAAATTATTTAAAATTTGTGGGTTTGTATATTTATAATATTTCATTGTTTCATATTATAATTTGATAATTTTTAGATTTTGGGTTTTTTGATGAATAAGTGGTTCTATATTTACATGGATGGTTTTCTATGTTTTACATGTTCAATTAAAAAATACAATTTTGTAGATCTATGAAGAGGTTGTTGATCAAGGATTTTCTACATAGAGACAATTTTAGATTTGTATGCATGATTCATGTATAGTTGGATCGACTAGCCTCTTCTTTTATCTCATAGGTTTTATCTCTAAACTCAACTCAATTGTATATTTCACAAATTCTTTGTTAGAATATCTTTATCCTTCATAATATTAAGCCATAAATCATTCATATATAGTGTAAAAACTGATTAGGCACTTATTTTCTTCATTAGGGTAAAATTTAGCTAATTTCATGATTCTTCATGGAGAAATATCTATTCCATTATAGTATTTCTTGCTCGTCATCATCTTTCTCTTATCTCTACATGAGAAATTTGGGTTGAAAATCCCTCTAATTTTATCTTTCCCTTATTCAATTTATTTCCCTTTATTTACATGATATCATTTCCACATGCTTCTTCAATTTTTGAGGTTGATTATTCTACAAATTCATCTATGGTTTGGAGAAAATTAGCTATTTGTTTATTATTTTGAAATACCATCTTGTGGGACTAATTTTTAGGCACATGGTGATTTTGATCCCCAATTTTATAACATATTTATTATTTATTGATTTTGTAACTAGATTTAACTAGAATCTATAGGGTCATTTTGTCTACTTCTATATTCTTCTTTTAGGGAATAACCTTCAAATTAATTACATCAAAGGATTCATGTAAATCCCACATGTAGTGCTTATATGCTTTCATGAGAACTATTAGCTATACATTATGATCTAACTTTCTTGATAACTAATTTTGAGTCACCATAGATTAACAATAATTTGGTACCTTTCTTCCCTAAAAAAATTAGGCCTTGAGTTAGTGTTTCATACTCAATTATAATATTGGTGTAGTTGAATTGTAGTCAATAGGGTTGCTAGTATCTTTCTCCTTGTATGAAAACTAGATGCATATTTATGTTCACAACAATTATATAATTTGTTCCTTCAAATTTTAACTTTCATATTCCAACACTATCCTTTTCACTCTATGTGGTCTCTAGGATTGATGGTTCCTCCTCATGATTCATGTTTATTCTTAGATCCATCCCATCAAATAGTTACTGAAAATTTTATTCTTCTTCCTCCTCTATTAAGGACAAACATATATAATATTCTTTGTTTTGGATTTTTTTATTAGTGCAAACCTCATTGGTATAGTAATTTGATTTTATGCAAAATAAATCTTATTCTATTAGAAAGGAATAGGATGAGTTTTTATAGATCACATGCTTGGTCTTACTATGGTACATATTGAGTGGCTTAAAAGGAATTTTCATGTGAGTTCAATATGAAATGGTAAAGAACATATGACTACAAAATGTGAGATGTACCTACTTTTGTTAGCAATGAAATCCCTAGGAAGGAATATGCCAAATATGATAGGGACCTCAATTATGGATGTCTTGTAGAACTTCAATATTGGACTAGACACCTAGAGGGAGAGGGGGAGGTTATTGATCATTCTTAAAAAAATTCTAAGAATTCCACCCAATTACACCATTTCCTTGGTGGTTGGTTCATAGGATAGGCCCAAGGCATTGACTAGCTTTCTTGGCATAATAGAAATTCTCAAACTAGACTCCACTATATAATTATGGATTAACCCAATTGTTGATCATCAAAGCTTGCGCCTCTCTGACAGTCTTATGGGAAATTCAATGAGTGGGGGACAATATGCACCTCACTGAATACCTCCAAGATTTGTATAGAAAGTTGGCTCTTCTCTGAGTTTTGGGAAAAGAGTAGAAAGAAATGAGAATAAAAAAAAATTAAAAGTGGTGATGCGCCAATGCTTTTACAACATTTCAAAACCACAAGTTTCCTTCTATGAGTGATATGATAGACACAAAAAACCACATCTCTTCATTGTTGGGAAGAGAACAAACAACAGAGGCTCGATACAAGCACAAATGAAGTCATTCAATCCACCCTCAAGAAGTGTGCATTAAGATCCGACCAAACATAGAACTTCAAGAATCAATAGAAAACATCCAAGAAGCAACAAAAACCTTCCTCTTAATATAGCATATCATGAAGAAACGATAATCTTCAAAGAAAATGGAGAAGTCCAATGACATAGTCCAATTTCTATAAATTATAACTTAATCATATACACAAACAACATGGAAATCCAATAATCCAACTATTCAGATTAAGCAAGACATAGTGTTCTATTCTGGATAAAGATATAAAGAAAGAAATATTGATAAAGACCATATCATGCTCAGTTTCAAATATTTCCTCAAAATAACATGTACTTCAAACATAGATGAACTTTAAAATTGTTATCACAGAATCTAGCAGCGCTCGATTCACAGATAACCCCCCTACGAAACTAGTTCATTTCCTAGGACCATGTGTTTCAAGCATGTAAAATGAGACAAACTTGTTTTACAAGGTCTCTAATCTTACCTAGTCTGGGTAGGTGATGATAGGCTCGAGTTTTGAGTTTAAAGTTTGACTCCTTTCAAACCTAGGAGTTAAGTCATTTTTTCTAGTTTTTGGTGCTCCAGTGGTAAAAATCACCGCCGTTACACCTTTTTCGCTCTAACTGTTTTTGGTGCTCGAGCAGTGATTTTCAACTCCATTGCACCTAACAAAAGTTTTAACCTTTGGTGCTCAGGCGGTGAAAATCACCGTCGTTGCACCTAAACTTTTGTTGACTTGTTGGTGCTCGAGCGGTGATTTTCACCGCCCGAGCACCTAATTGTGAGTTGAGTTGAGTTCGCCTGCCGCATTCAATGTGCATGATTTAGGTTTTTATTAACTCAAAACATGAGTTATTTTTGCATTTTCGCTAAAAGACTCCTCTCCACACTTTGCTCCTGTGCTATCACAAGTTTCCTCCCTTGAGATCGAACCTTGGTGTCTACCTTTAGCGTGCGGTTTTCACAGTGATCTTCGCCATAGTTATCAGACCATTGAGGTATGTTCGCGTTTTTCTTTCCTTTCAGTTGTTAGTTTTCTTTATTTAAATTTGTTTGCTTTCCATTTCTCGTTGGTCTTTGGCGTGTTTCTTTTATCATCGTCGCTTAGTATTTTTTGGTCCTCTTTGCTCCTCCCCTCGTGTCTTTCTGTTTCTTCTAAATAGGATCATGTCGTTTTTCCTTGCAACCTTTGCAAATGTCATGGCAAAGGATCTCCCCACCTTCATGCACGTCGGTCTTTGTTTTTCACATCGGTGTACAGGCGAGGTTTTTCACCGACGTCGCACGAAAGTGCTAAGTCATGCACTGATGTCTTGGTGGTGAAAATCACCGCCATGACACCCAACAACTTTGACATGTCGGTGCTCGAGTGGTGATTTTAACCACCTCGACACTAGCATTTGTCAACCCCCGAAATTCACCAAGTCTCTGACTTCGGTGCTTGAGCGGTGATTTTCACTGCCTCGACACCAAACCAAAATATCACTTCGGTGCTCAAGCAGTGATTTTCACCGCCCGAGCACCAAAATCTACACTTTTTCTCTAAACACTCTGAAATGTGTTTTCTCTTCATTTTGGCCTTCACGCTCATTTTCACACCTCGTTTTTTGAAACATACGACCAAAACACAGTGAATCCATATCGCCATGTTCATGTCACGTTCCCCCATATGACATGTTTTTCCTGACAATCATTGAATCCACCATTCTTGCAATTAATTTCCAAAGTTCCATCAAAAGATCCTCAGAGATAAAAAATACATCAATCTCTGCTCCCCTAAATGTTAGCTGAAATACCATGACCATCTCCTAAAGAAAAGGGTAAGATGAAGTATAAGTACCAGGGCATTTTCCCTCCGACCGTGGTGTTGTCCAAGGTGGATGAGATCAAAGACACCGAGATCGGTCATCAAGATTTGGCAGATTTCGTGAAGATGATCCAACAGAGGCCATGGGATGAGAATCTGAAGGCCATTGTACATATCAATCTTCATATGGTATCTACTTTCCCAACTTCATCTCATCACACAGAGTTCGTACTTTAGGTTGCTACTCACTATATCCAACAAGACAGAACTGTGAGAGATTCTGTAGGTCAGGTTGTAATGAGGCTTGACAGTGAATTCTTTGATATAGTCTTCAAAGTTCCACAAATGGAACAACACACTTCTATCACGATCCAGAAGGCTCAAGAGATATTTGAAAATGATTCAGTCAAAGCCTAGACGTTGATCAACTCACAATGGTTGAAGACTCCCCGACATGTTGTTTCTAGGTGGCCTAAGGGACTCCCCAAGAGTGACTTCAAAGAAGATGTGAGAGACATGATTACCTTGTTAAGCAGAGTTAAGGGTTTGCTTGAATCCTCTCATTTTCAAGATTGGATGTATGAATACATATAGATCATCAAAAGGAGGAAAGTACACATTGATTGGGGAACACAGATTAGTGACGAAATCCAGGAGCAGTTGATCAGGGTGCCCACCACCTTGAAATTTTATATGACTTCTTTCTTGGTGTATGCTGCAGCAGTAATGAGGCAGTTTCCAGGTTTATCTACCAAAGTTAATAGACATTCTACCCCTATCTATGATTACTATTACCAATTGAACCTGAGGGAAAGCTTCCACCACTTCAGGAGAGTCACAGATGCTTTCTTCTCTCCTTTGTTGTTCACTTTTGATCCGACTTTGAAGAAGAAGAGAATATTAGATGAAGCTTACAAAGTGGTCAACAAGGTTGGATGTGTTTTTCTACAATTCCAAACCTTCACTTACATAAGGGTGGGTTGTTTCACGGGATGTCCTTATATGCTTCCTAGGTACCCATTAGACAAATGGATTCTTATGGAGTTGTGCAGGCAATCAATTTCAGTGCACAAAGAATGACAAAAGAATCATAAGCCAGGTTTTAAGTTTCCATTAACCATTGGCAGATACACGATCAAAAGTGTACAAAAGGCCAAGAATTTTTCAGCAGAGATGCACATAATGAATATCAAGACCTACAGGTATAGGCGTGACTTTGACTTTAGAGATGTAAAGAAGAAACTCAAGAAAGGTCACAACCATTTTTACCATTTTGAAGACATATGGGTAGAATGTAGAGATGAGGAGGATGTACGTAAAATGGATTTCTGTAGGTTAACAGTTGAACAAATCAGGGCCCTCCATATAGCTGATTTTCCTAAATATTTCACAGATCCAGGAGATGTCCTCAATTTTACCTATGATGAGGATAATATCATCGAGAAACCTTTGCCTCCAGTACAATGGTCCAAAAAATAATGTACTTACATGAGAGAAAGGTTAACCCCTATGCTACACAACAAAACATAATGGCTTCACAAGCATGGCCATCAGATGAAAGCCTTCAAGATAGATTTTGAAGGTGAGCTTCCCAAAGAAAAGCCTAGTCCACGACCAGAATCCCGCACCAAAGAAAAATAGGCCGCAATTCCCTCTTCATCCCGAAAAGGGCCAAGGATCAAGTTCACTGCGGGGAAAAATACTCCACAGACCACTAAAATACGAGAAACAAGGCCTACCACATCTCGTGCAGAAGAGATGGAGCTTGTTTCCAAGGAATTATCTTCAAATGAGGAAGGAGGAGATATAGAGTTTAATTTCGAAGAATCAGATGATGAAGACTCTGGAGAAACCGAATCAAATGAAGAAGAAGAGCAATCCGCAGAAGAGGTTGAGGAATACCAAGAGGATGAGCAGATTTTTTCCCCTCCTCAGAATGAAACCAAAGAGATCCCAGTATCTTCACCTCCTCACACTCCTTCAATTCCTAAATCTCTTGTTCCTCCCATTCCTTCTTCTCCTCTTCCTACCATAGTTATAGGAGTAGAAGATGTTTCTTCCCCACCAGTAGTATCAACTGTGTCGGTTTCTTCTATAGTTGACCGAACAAAAAATATCAATTTTCTATCTAGTTCACCACTTTATCTCCCCAGTTTGTCATCTCCATCTTTTGAAATTTCTTCAGAGGATGAATTTAACAGACTCATGAATGAATCTTTGCAGAGTTAGCTTGGCGTGTAGACAACTGGGCCCATAATGACTACAACAACACCCATAGTTATTATCTTAGCTATTCCTCAAGGAGCCCCTGCAGCTCAGGAATTAACGGTAACAAGAGATGCATATACTTCTTCCCTCCCTCCTTGGTTGGTGTCGCAGGTTCCTAAGCGCAAGAAGTAGATGATCTCCCCCGATGATTTGGACCTGGAAGAAATACCTACCCCCAAGATCAAGGAAAAGAAAAAGGCTAAGGTGCTGTCAAGGCTCCATGTTGATAAAGCTGGCCAAAAATTTGTTGAGGTAGGTTTTCCTCCACAACCAGAGGGAGATGTAAGTATGGAAGATTATACTATACAAAGAATACAACTTGGGAAGGTAACCAATGAAAGTGCTAAAGCAGACGCCCAAGTAGTATTGGATGCCCTTGCAGGAAGGCTTGATGAGATGGAGCAGGCTAAGAATCTATACAAGGAGAAGGTTGAACGCTATGCGAAAATCTTGAGAAACCTAACGGGGTCTTCAATGAGTGATACCCAATCTATGACCTTGGTGAATGTTGAAGAACCAACTGTACAAAAGGCAGAGAAGCTTGTAGCCAAAGGTAAAGTCTTGAATGAGTTCATTGAAGAGATCATAGATCATGGGACATAAGTCATCACCACCGCAAGTGAGAAAAAAATACAAATAGCCCAGCTACAAATTGAGCTTAATAAAGAGGAAGGATCACTTGTGAAAGAGCTACATGAGATGGAAAGGTCCTTATCATCATGGCTAAAAATGAAAGAATCCAAGATCAGCAAATTGGTAAAGAATGGAGTAATACCTGACAAGGAGAAATATGTGGAGGTGAAAGAATCGCTCAAGCATAAAATCCAGGTATTAAAGTTTTTGACTGATGACATTCACCAGGTATAGGAGGATGTAGAAGTTTACTGGGTTCTATTGGTAAATGGAATGGAAGAGTTGCCAGGTGATCTCCTCAATGATGAGCACAACTTTCTTCCTCTCAATGAGATTATTCAAGTGTATAAAGAGGCCTTCATGAAGTTGGTGGATGATAAAGGTTTTTCCAAGAACACCATGCACATTTTATGTGATCTACGACTTTCACTTGATTGTTTCAAGGCTCATCTTCAAAGGTGTAAAAATGTTTCTTCATCTACAAAGAAGATGATTACCAAAATACACACGCTGGTGGATTATACAGTCGGGCCAGACGAAACTTTCCTACAAGAGACGACAAAAAAATATGAAGACTTCCGCGCCCAGTGCAAAGAACAATAGTCTTATTTTTGTCTCTAGTGTTCATCATTTTTGGCGTCCCCTACTTTGTACATTGTAAATAGTTTTTGACATCTTAGATGTCTTTTTGTAAAACATAATTATACCAAAATATGAGGTGCAATTACGTAGAAATAAATTACACTCAGTTAGATTAGGGTTTCCTATTTTTACTCATCTGATTTCCTAATTTTGCTCTTCCCTCTTATCTATAAATAAGAGGGGTTTCTTTTGTAATAGTTACCTTTTGATATTTTGCAATGAAGTGCTGCTCCTTTGAAACAAGCATTGAGACTTTGTGTTCAATATTGCGAATCTAGATCTAATCAATAAAGAAGAGGATTGCATACCAGACCTTGTGTTGGAATCGATTGTCTTATGTTTTGATTATATCGGTGGTGACTAGTGTATGAGATTGAAAGGGATTCAAGTGGTTTATGTAAACTTTGTGTTGCATTTATCGTTTGGATTTGTTTATGTTTGAAGGTTTTTATTGAAGGATCTAAAAGACTTTGTGCTTGTAATCATTCATGTGGTTCGAGGAATTGTTGTATCTAAGAATACTTTTTTCTTCTGATACAACGAATGATATTTCTATAGGATTCAACATTGAAAAGGCTAAAAAACAACTTTGTGCCTTCGTGAGCCTTCCCTTTTCCTTTTCCTTTTTGTTATTATAGATCATACCTGGTATTTCTACGCTGTGCTTTGACAAGATAGAAATATCGGCATTACTATTGTTGTTTAAGTTTAAGTTATCATATCTAAAGCTTTTCATCGTGAAGCATTGTAAACATCTTCTTTGAAAAAAGAGAGAAGTATGAATGTAACACCCCCCCATTTCATGAGTACAGTGTACATTTTGTAAGTATTCTTTTAAGTTTACTATAGCTTCTAATTAGCAGAAAGAAGGGCGCCTCCCCTTTCTAAGAGGAGAGATTATATCTCACATAGCTGTGGCTGAAGTCTAGATGGCGTAATCTGTTGAAAAGATGATTACACTATTTTCACCCAACAGTTTTTTGGCGACTTCGCTGGGGACTGAATCACACAATGCAAGCCTCAAGATTTTGATTGAATTGAATATGATTTCTAGTTTCTTATTGTACCTTGTAAATTTTTCTCTGTAAATCTTCATCTTTTTCAGATCTACATTATGGCGGACCGAAGCTATACACTAAGTTTGAGGGCTCAAGGAGTTACAGATCCCCTGTTTGAGGATTTACTGCAATGTAACTTTCCTTTTACTCCTTCACGAACAAGGTCACCATTGTAACGTGCTACAATTTTTCCTCCTTAGAAAGAAAGATCTGCTTTCCCACTTGTTTGGTCTATCTACAATAGATGTCCAGCTCAAGCATCTATCGTGCAACCAGTAATGGCCGCATCACCTGCTAGACCATGGGGAAACGCTTTTGGTCCCCTTTGTTTGGCTACACCACTGCACAATCTCCCACGTGTTTCAAGGAAACATCTCCCAAAATTCACCGGTGATGGAAAGCAACACCCTGATGAACACATCACTGCCTTCTACATTGTTTGTGGCCTTTTGGCCATTGAACACAAAGACATTTCTGTGAGGCTCTTCATCAAATTTCTCCAAGGGGTTGCTGTCGAATGGTTTTATACTCTTCCCAATGATTTGATCACTAGCTGGGCTACTCTTCGAACCAAGTTTGAGGAGATATTCAAGCCCGCTAAAGATGCGCATGCTTTGCTAGTACAACTGACAACCATGCGCAAGGAGGCTCATGAACCTATGAGAGAATTTGTGGCAAAATTTAACAAGTTGATGACACGGATCCCGCAAGATGCTAAGCCTACAGATCACAACTTGAAGTGCTTTTTCATCAATACCCAGTTACCCAAGGTAAGTTTCTTCTTACGTAGGGAAACTCTTGCTAATGTTGAAGCGGCACAACAATTAGCTACAAGCCTTGAAGATGACATGATCTTAGCCGAAGAGATCAAAACCAATGGCAGCTCCAACACCAACAAAAGGATGCAAGCATCGGGATCTTCAACATCCAATGCCATCACTCCTAGCACCAATTCCAACTTCACTGATCCTATGGTGCAACGGTTGCAAAATGAGCTCCTTGCTCTGAAGAAGCAAGTGGCCAACAATAATACAAATTACAAGGACGTCCCCAGAAGGACTTTCCCCAATTATGCCAGGAACAAAACTCAAAATCGTCTTTCGACACCACAAGGTAGGCTCGCCCTTGAAGCTCCACCTACCAATGTTGCTGCAGGGTATTATGAAACTGAACAAGAAGATTATGCTCAGCCAGATTATCCTGAAGAACAAAACGCCGATCTCTTCCAAGAGGAAGAAACCAAATCGGTTGGCGACTCCAAGATCAGCTACTTGCAGATAATGGATGGAGAGGAACCAGAGGACTTGGTGATAGACACTTACGTTGTCTTTACGCGACATCAACAAAACCAACTTGGCAAATTTCAAGCTACTGCCCCACCTGGAAAGGAAAAGCCGCCCGTCACAATTTCCAAAAGAGGATCTCCCCTCCCTTAGCAACCTAAAAAAGCAGTAAATCCACAAGCCAATGTGCCACGTTCCTCAACTCTAACTCCCACTATACCCAAAGCTAATCACCCAGTTCCAAAGACCAATGTGCCTTTCATTAAACTGATTAGTGAAGTCACTACATCTAGTTTACAAAATTCTTTCCAAGCCTTTGACATCATCGACCATGCAAAAAGAACCAAGGTTCAAATGTCTGAGGCAGAATACCTCAAAGCTAATCCTGACCAATTTGACAGGCTTGTCCAATTCGTTAAGGATCAAGGAATTACTCCAACTCGGGATTCACCCCCCGAGGTCCCAGTTGCTCCTAAACCAAAGATACCTCAAAATAATTTGGTATCCAATCCCCCAATTTCTTTTGGATGCATTGATCCATTCTTTATCTCTTTGCTAGTAAATGGTTTGAAACTAAGTAATTGTGTCATAGACTCTGGTGCATCCGACAACGTGATGCCTGCCAAAGTAGCCACTACCTTGGGTCTAGAAATGAACAAGACTTTTAGCCAATTCTTTTCTATGGAAAATAAACAAGTGCCCTTGATTGGTCAGATCAAAGACGCACAATATGTGTTTGCCACATATCCCGATAAAAAGATCAAAATGACAGTCCTAGTGGCTGATGTACCAGTGTCATAAGGAATTCTCCTCGGGCAAAATTTCTGCAAGGATGTTGGGGGAGAATTAAGTATGGATATGTCCGAAGCTAGAATACCAATAAAGGGCATAATGCAAAAGCTTATTCCTAAGAAAGAAGCCAAATTCTCCATAACCCGATTAGATGACCCAAGAGCACAGATCCTGTTTGAATCTTCAGGTATGGGGACTTATTATTTTCAAATGCAAGAGGTTGATGAATCTTCAATGGCACATGAGTTGGAGAGTGTTGAATCTCTTTCTTTGATGAACGAATCATCACCAGACGATTCGTCGACATCAGATCCTGAAACTCTGCCAAAGACGAGTTCTCAAATTTTGATACCGTTAGCCTAGGTGATCCGAACAACGTTTGGTTGTTAGAGTTCGATGGTAGCTGTTCTTCAACTAGTTCTGGAGCTGGAATAGTTTTCATTTCTCCTAATGGAAAGATCTTCCCTTTTTCTTTCAAACTACAATTTGATAATACCAACAACATTGCAGAATATGAAGCCTTGCTGTAAGGATTGCAAGTGGCGCATAAGAAAGGTATTAACAACCTTCATGCACAAGGTGATGTTGAGCTAATAGTATGTCAGGTAAGAAACCTATACCAAACAAAAAATGACAGGCTTAGGCATTACCGCAATCTCATTTAGGATTGCATTGAAGAATTTGATGCTTTTGATATTTTTGTGGTACCAAGGGAATACAATGGCCGGGCAGATTCTTTGGCAGTGTCATCCCACACTTCTCATCCCGCACAAGGATTTTCAAGGTTCTACCTACACTATCGAGTTGGTTTTCCATCCAAGTGTCCCCGATAATTCAGAGAATTGGTAGATCTTCAACGACGATCATCAGATAGTTGCCTTCTTGGAAAAAGCCGAGAATTTCAATGAATTGTACTTCGAAGGAAGTGATTCTCCCCTGCGAGAATCTATGTCTGGCATAGATCCAATTTCCAACGAAGAATTCCTACAACTTAAGGGGAACAAAATCCCTATGGGGTTGGTATCTCTGGAAAGGCTCTTTGACAAACATGACCGTTATGTCAAACAACAGCTCGTCGACTCTAACTCATCCAATGAGATTGAACAATACAATTTGGGAACTAAAGCTGATCCCAAGATGGTAAACATTGGAAAATGTTGCACCACAGAAGAAAGGATCCAATTTACTAGACTGTTACAAGAATATATGGATGTTTTGGCATATTCATATGAAGATCTCAAATCTTTATGACCAAAGGAAGTACAACATGATATCCCACTGAAGGTTGGAGCTTTTCCTTTCAAACAAAAGCAAAGGCAATACAACCCAAAGATCTCTGGACCATCCTTGCAAAATTCTAGAAGATGTTGAACGTACGGATAATCTTCCCAATTCACCATTCGACATGGATAGCAAATATCGTTCCTGTGCGCAAGAAGAATGGTGAGATCCGCATCTGCGTTGATTTCAGAAATCTCAACTAGTTGTCACTTAAAGACAATTACCCTCTCCCTGTCATGGATCAAGTCTTGCAGAATGTGACCGGATCCGAGATGCTCTCCATGCTGGACGGTTTCTCCGGTTATAATCAAATTGAGGTTACCACTGATGATCAACACAAGACCACTTTCATGACACCATGGGATACCTTTACATACCGTTGGATGCCCTTTGGCTTGATAAATTCCGGTGCTACTTTCCAACATGCTATGGACCTGGCTTTCTGTGACGTGATGGGAAAGTTCATTGTGGTGTATCTTGATGACCTCATAGTATATTCCAAAAGGCGTCACGAGAACTATAATCACCTGAGACAAATCTTGGAGAGATGCTGCTAGCATGGCATTTCCCTCAACCCAAAAAAGTCAATTTTTGGGTTTACAGAGGGAAAACTACTCGGCCATATAGTCTCCACTGAAGGAATTAAGATTAACTCAGAAAGAGTTAATGGCATCAGAACCCTCTCCCTGCCATCAAGCAAGAAGGCGGTTCACTCATTCTATGGTAAGGTAAATTTCCTGCAAAGGTTCGTCCCGAACTTTTTGGAAAAAACTCGTCATATTGTAGACATGATGAAAGGTGATACCACCTTCCACTAGACTAGGAAGGGAAAGCTGCATTTGACAACATCAAAGAAGCGATCGTTGATGCTCCCGTGTTGGTTTGTCCTAATTTCACCAAAGATTTTATAATGTATAGTTATGCTTCCGAGCATACACTTTCAACCATTTTGGTACAGGAAAGCCATGAAGGTTTTGAATCGCCCATTACATTCATGAGTTTCCCCCTCAAGAACTATGAGTTGAAGTATTCTCAGATGGAAAAACACGCCTTTTCCATGGTCAAGGCTGTAAAGCATTTTTGGTTTTACATCCTGAATAGTCACGTCAAAGTCTTGGTCCCAAATACAATTGTTAATTCAATTCTAACACAACAGGAATTTGGGACAAAAAGAGGCAACTGGGTTGCCAAGATTCAGGAGTATGATCTGGAGATTAAACCCACCAAATTGATATGGGGATGTGGCTTGTGTCAACTCATTGCTGAGAACAACCCCAACGAAGAAGTTTCAGAGGATGAAGAAGTTTCAGATGCTGAAGAAAATTCCAACAAACTACCTCTCGTGTTGTTTGTCAGCACCACTGATGAGTGGTTTTCTAATATCACTCATTTTCTCACTTACGGTGAATGCCCCAACAACTTGAAATCCAAAGAGAAAAGGACTATCAAGCTAAAGTCGGCCAATTTTGTCTTATGGGACAATGGCTTGTATAAATGCGCCATTGATGGTACCTTTCTACGGTGTGTAGACAAGGAACAACAAGAAAAATTGTTAAAATCATACCATGACTTGGCATGTGGAGGATATTTTTCAGCACTGGTCATTGCTCACAAAACTTTGAGAGTGAAATCTATTGGCCTACGCTCTTCCAAGATGCGTACTACTGGGTACGTAAGTGCGAGTTATGTCAACAATTTGTTGGCAGACCCAAACTGGCAACTTTACCACTAAAGCCTATGGTAATTGAAGAACCTTTCCAACAATGGGGAATCGAATTCATAGGTGCAGTTAATCCATCTTCAAGTGCTGGACATGTTTATGTTCTGACTGCTACTGACTATTTTACCAAGTGGGTAGAGGCAATCCCCACTAAGCGCACAACTTTTGAAGTAGTGTGCAAATTCTTGAAAGAGAATATCATTTCCAAGTTTGGCATGCTAAACAAAATCATTGCCAAGAATGCTTCTACCTTTTCATCAAATGAGATCACTGAGTTTTTTTTTGAACATGGCATAACCTTGTCACATTCTTCTCATTATTATCCACAGGGTAATGGTCAAGCTAAGTTGAGCAACAAAAATCTAGTGACTATCATCTGGAAGCTAGTAGAGGAAAATCAACATCTTTGGCATAAGGCTTTGTATGATGCCTTGTGGGCAGACAAGATCACTCCCAAGCAGACAATTGGCATGTCTCCTTTTCAACTCTTGTACAGGTTAAATGCTGAATTACCCATAACTCTGGAATTTCTAGCCCTTAGGCTGGCAAAGGCTATCGAAGATGAGACCTTTGAAAATTCTGCTGATAAACACATAATTTATCTCTCCGAACTGGAAGAGAAGCGTGTCCAAGTTGCTGATCGCATTTCCGAACACCAGCGACAAGTAAAGAAACTATTTGACAAGAAAGCTAAATCTAGGGACTTTCAAATTGGTGACCTCGTTCTCCTATGGGATGATAGGCTCGAGTTTCGAGTTTAAAGTTTGAATCCTTTCAAACCCAGGAGTTAAGTCATTTTTTCTAGTTTTTGGTGCTCCAGTGGTAAAAATCATCATCGTTACACCTTTTTCGCTCTAACTATTTTTTGGTGCTCGAGCGGTGAAAATCACTGTCGTTGCACCTAAACTTTTGTTTACTTGTTGGTGCTCGAGTGGTGATTTTCACTGCCCGAGCACCTAATTGTTAGTTGAGTCGAGTTCGCCTGTTGCATTCAATGAGCACGATTTAGGTTATTTTTTAGGTTTTTATTAACTCAAAACATGAGTTGTTTTCGTATTTTCGCTAAAAGACTCCTCTCCACACTTTGCTCCCGTGCTATCACAAGTTGCCTCCCTTGAGATCGAACCTTGGTGTCTACCTCCAATGCGCAGTTTTCACAATGATCTTCGCCATAGTTATCACACCATTGAGGTTTGGTCACGTTTTGCTTTCCTTTCAGTTGTCAATTTTCTTTATTTAAATTTGATAGCTTTCCATTTCTTGTCAGTCTTTGGTGTGTTTCTATTATCATTGTCGCTTAGTCTTTTTTGGTTCTCTTTGCTCCTCCCCTCGTGTCTTTCCATTTCTTCTAAATAGGATCATGTCGTTTTTCCTTGCAACCTTTGTAAATTCCATGGCAAAGGAACTCCCCGCCTTCATGCACGTCGGTCTTTGTTTTTCACATCGGTGTATAGGTGAGGTTTTTCAACTACATCGCACGAAAATGCTAAGTCATGCATTGATGTCTTGGCGGTGAAAATCACCGCCATGACACCCAACAACTTTGACATGTCGGTGCTCGAGCGGTGATTTTCACCACCTCGACACTAGCATTTGCTGACCACCGAAATTCTCCAAGTCTTAGACTTCGGTGCTCAAGCGATGATTTTCACCACCTCGACACTAAACCAAAATATCACTTCGATGCACGAGCGGTGATTTTCACAGCCCGAGCACCAAAATTTGCACTTTTTCTCTAAACACTCTGAAATGTGTTTTCTCTTCATTTTTGCCTTCACGCTCATTTTCACACCTCGTTTTTTGAAACATACGACCAAAACACAGTGAATCCATATCGCCATGTTCATGTCACGTTCCCCCATATGACATGTTTTTCCTGACAATCATTGAATCCACCATTCTTGCAATTAATTTCCAAAGTTCCATCAAAAGATCCTCAGAGATAAGAAATACATCAATCTCTGCTCCCCTAAATGTTAGCTGAAATACCATGACCATCTCCTAAAGAAAAGGGTAAGATGAAGTATAAGTACCAGGGCATTTTCCCTCCGACCGTGGTGTTGTCCAAGGTGGATGAGATCAAAGACACCGAGATCGGTCATCAAGATTTGGCAGATTTCGTGAAGATGATCCAACAGAGGCCATGGGATGAGAATCTGAAGGCCATTGTACATATCAATCTTCATATGGTATCTACTTTCCCAACTTCATCTCATCACACAGAGTTCGTACTTTAGGTTGCTACTCACTATATCCAACAAGACAGAACTGTGAGAGATTCTGCAGGTCAGGTTGTAATGAGGCTTGATGGTGAATTCTTTGATATAGTCTTCAAAGTTCCACAAATCGAATAGTACACTTCTATCACGATCCAGAAGGTTCAAGAGATATTTGACAATGATTCAGTCAAAGCCAAGATGTTGATCAACTCACAATGGTTGAAGACTCCCCGACATGCTATTTCTAGGTGGCCTAAGGGACTCCCCAGGAGTGACTTCAAAGAAAATGTGAGAGACATGATTACCTTGTTAAGTAGAGTTAAGGGTTTGCCTAAATCCTCTCATTTTCAAGATTGGATGTATGAATACATCCGAATCATCAGAAGGAGGAAAGTACACATTGATTGGGGAACACAGATCAGTGATGAAATCCATGAGCAACTGATCAGGGTGCCCACCACCTTGAAATTTTATATGAATTCTTTCTTGGTGTACGCAATAGCAGTAATGAGGTAGTTTCTAGGTTTATCTACCAAAGGTAATAGACATTCTACCCCTATCTATGATTAATATTACCAATTGAACCCGAGGGAAAGCTTCCACCACTTCAGGAGAGTCACAGATGCTTTCTTTGCTCCTTTGGTGTTCACTTTTGATCTGACTCTGGAGAAGAAGAGAATATTAGATGAAGCTTACAAAGCGGTCAACAAGGTTGGATGTGTTTTTCTAAAATTCCCAACCTTCACTTACATAAGGGTGGGTTGTTTCATGGGATGTCCTTATATGCTTTCCAGGTACCCATCAGACAAATGGATTCTTATGGAGTTGTGTAGGCAATCAATTTCAGTGCACAAAGAATGACAAAATAATCATAAGCCAGGTTTTAAGTTTCCATTAACCATTGGCAGATACACGATCAAAAGTGTGTAGAAGGCAAAGAATGTTTCAATAGAGATGCACATAATGACTATCAGGACCTACAGGTACAGGCATGACTTTGACTTCAGAGATGTAAAGAAGAAACTCAAGAAAGGTCACAACCATGTTTACCATTTTGAAGACCTATGGGCAGAATGTAGAGATGAGGAGGATGTATGTAAAATGAATTTCTGTAGGTTAACAGTTGAACAAATCAGGGCCCTCCATATAGCTGATTTGCCTGAAGATTTTATAGATCTAGGAGACGTCCTCAATTCTACTTATGATGAGGATAATATTGCTGGGAAACCTTTGCCTCCAATACAATGGTCCAAAAAATAATGTACTTACATGAGGGAAAGGTTAGCCCCTATCCTACACAACATAGCAGAATGGCTTCACAAGCATTGCCATTAGATGAACGCCTTCAAGACAAATTTTGAAGGTGAGCTTCCCAAAGAAAAACCCAGTCCACAGCCAGAATCCCGCGCTAAATAAAAATAGGCCATGACTCCCTCTTCATCCCGCAAAGGGCCAAGGATCAATTTCACTATGGGAAAAAATACTCCACAAAGCATTGAAATACGAGAAGCAATGACTACCAAATCTCATGCAGAAGAGAAGGAGCTTGTTTCTGAGGAATTATCTTTAGATGAGGAAGGAGGAGAAACAAAGTTTGAATCTGAAGAATCAGATGATGAAGACTCTGGAGAAACCAAATCAAATGAAGAAGAAGAGCAATCCACATAAGAGGTTGTGGAATACCAAGAGGACGAGAAGATTTTGTCCCCTCCTTAGAATGAAACTGAAGAGATCCCAGTATCTTCACCTCCTCACACTCCTTTAATTCCTAAATCTCTTGTTCCTCCCATTCCTTCTTCTCCTCTTCCTATCATAGTTACAGGAGTAGAAGATGTTTCTTCCCCACCAGTAGTATCAATTGTGTCGGTTTCTTCTATAGTTGACCGAACAAAAAATATCAATGTTCTATCTAGTTCGCGAGTTTCTCTCCCTAGTTTGTCATCTCCATCTTTTGAAATTTCTTCTGAAGCTGAATTTAATAGATTCATGAATGAATCTTTGTAGAGTCAGCTTGGCATGCAGACAACTAGGCCCATAATGACTACAACAACGCCCATAGTTACTATCTCAGCTATTCCTCAAGGAACCCCTACAACTCAGGAATTAGCGGTAAGAGGAGATGTATATACTTCTTCCCTCCCTCCTTGGTTGGTGTCACGGGTTCCTAAGCGTAAGAAGTAGATGATCTCCCCCGATGAGCTGGACCTGGAAGAAATACCTACCCCCAAGATCAAGGAAAAGAAAAAGGCTAAGGTGTTGTCAAGACTCCATGTTTAATAAGCTGGCCAAAAGTTTGTTGAGGTAGGTTTTCCTCCACAACCAGAGGGAGATGTAAGTATGGAAGATTATACTATACAAAAAATACAACTTGGGAAGGTAACCAATGAAAGTGCTAAAGCAGACGCCCAAGTAGTATTGGATCCCCTTGTAGGAAGGCTTGACAAGATGGAGTTGGCTAAGAATCTATACAAGGAGAAGGTTGAACGCTATGCGAACATCTTGAGAAACATAGCGGGATCTTCAATGAGTGATACCAAATCTATGACCTTGGTGAATGTTGAAGAACCAACTGTACAAAAGGCGAATAATCTTGCAGCCAAAGTTAAAGTCTTGAATGAGTTCATTGAAGAGATCATAGATCATGGGACATAAGTCATCACCACCGCAAGTGAGAAGAAAATACAAATAGCCCAGCTACAAACTGAGCTTAATAAAGAGGAAGAGTCACTTGTGAAAGAGCTACATGAGATGGAAAGGTCCTTATCATCATGGCTAAAAATGAAAGAATCCAAGATCAAAAAATTGGTAAAGAATGGAGTAATACCTGACAAGGAGAAATATGTGGAGGTGAAAGAATCACTCAAGCATAAAATCTAGGTATTAAAGTTTTTGACTGATGACATTCACCAGGTATAGGAGGATGTAGAAGATTATCGGGTTCTATTAGTAAATGGAATGGAAGAGATGCTGGGTGATCTCCTCGATGATGAGCACACCTTTCTTCCTCTCAATGAGATTATTCAAGTGTATAAAGAGGCCTTCATGAAGCTGGTGGATTATAAAGTTTTTTCCAAGAACACCATGCACATTGTGTGTGATCTACGACTTTCACTTGATTGTTTCAAGGCTCATCTTCAAAGGTGTAAAAAGGTTTCTTCATCTGCAAAGAAGATGATTACCAAAATACACACGCTGGTGGATTATATAGTCGGGCCACATGAAAATTTCCTACTAGAGATGACAAAAAAATATGAAGACTTCCACGCCCAGTGCAAAGAACAATACTCTTCTGTTTATCTCTAGTGTTCGTCATTTTTGGTGTCCCCTACTTTGCAAATTGTAAATAGTTTTTGACATCTTAGATGTCTTTTTGTAAAAGGTAATTACACCAAAATATGAGGTGCAATTATGTAGAAATAAATTACACTCAGTTAGATTAGGGTTTCCTATTTTTACTCATTTGATTTCCTAATTTTTCTGTTCCCTCTTTTCTATAAATACGAGGTATTTCTTTTGTAATAGTTACCTTTTGATATTTTGTGATGAAGTGCTGCTCCTTTGAAACAAGCATTGAGACTTTGTGTTCAATATTGTGAATCTAGATCTAATCAATAAAGAAGAGGATTGCATACCAGACTTTGTGTTGGAATCGATTGTCTTATGTTTTGATTATATCGGTGGTGACTAGTGTATGAGATTGAAAGGGATTCAAGTGGTTTACGTAAACTTTGTGTTGCATTTATTGTTTGGATTTTTTTATGTTTGAAGGTTTTGGTTGTAGGATCTACAAGACTTTGTGCTTTTAATCATTCATGCGGTTCGAGGAATTGTTGTATCTAAGAAGACTTTGTGCTTCTAATACAACGAACACTACTTCTACAGGATTCAACATTGAAAAGGCTATTAAACAAATTTGTGCCTTCGTGAGCCTTCCCTTTTCCTTTTCCTTTTTGTTATTATAGATCATACCTGGTATTTCTACGTTGTGCTTTGACAAGATAGAAATATCGGCATTACTACTATTGTTTAAGTTTAAGTTATCAGATCTAAAACTTTTCATCGTGAAGCATTGTAAACATCTTCTTTGAAAAAAGAGAGAAGTATGAATGTAACACACCCCCCCCCATTTCATGAGTACAGTGTACATTTTGTGAGTATTCCTTTAAGTTTACTATAGTTTATAATTAACAGTAAGAAGGGCGCCTCCCCTTTTGTAAGAGGAGAGATTATATCTCACATAGTTGTGGCTGAAGTCTAGATGGCATAATCTGTTGAAAATTTGATTACACAATTTTCACCCAAAAAAAATAGAGATTGGATTCCAATCCAATAATAGTTTGATCATATAAAAGACATAACGTGCCAGAGTGAAGCAATGTTCTATAAATTTTTAAGAAAATACTCTATTAACTATGAAAACTAAGGAAAATTTTCCAATAGGAAATTTTTTTGGAACCCTTTCTTCATGTTGTTGTTCCCAATATATAGCTTCCAAGGAGAGAGAAACACTGACCTCATTCAATATTAATGACTGCCAATCGTCTACACCTGATAGCTTGGAAATCCAATCCTAGATCTTTTGTTGATTCATTGCAATCCTTCTTACCAACTTTCAACTTTCACATTAATATCGTTTAGATATTTCCTCAGGATCACCCCTCGTAATCACTTGGATCCCAAATAGACAGTTTGGAAAGGGTCTTGTCGATCAATCAAGCGGCCTTGGTGGCACCAAATCATACTCATTTATTGGAACAAGGAAAAATGCACTCTGACGGTCTCCGCTTGAAGACTCCTAAGATACAACTCTACTGGCGCGAAGAGATGACGTGTCATACGGGCGAACAATTTTAGATTCAAAAAAAGTGGATTTAAGAAATCATTTGACCAGTCGACACATGGTCCGACTCTTGACTGAGAAGAGAGGAATTAAGAAGGCATGCATAACCACCATGTGGCGCATTGCATGCTCATCGAAAATATAATCTTTTTGTGCGAGGATCATCTTGAAGACAAAAATAAAGCCAAAAACTAAAAATAGACTAAGGTAAAATTTTGATTCAGTTCTGGCAACTCACAGGGCTCTTTGCTTGTGAAGGCACAAACCTAGACCTCTGGTTATTCTTGGAGTTTAAGGAAAGTGGAATGGAAATCTCCCATTTGGCATCAATCGGTCGGGCAAGGCTACTGAAAGCTTTACGTGCCTGGTCCATCTCAAAGACTTCTTTGAAAGAAACAAATCCCCATCTAACTGAAACACTCCCAGATGATAGTAAAGATGAGAAAGTTGAAGAACTTCGTTCTCAACGTCATTTTCCACTGGTGTTGAACTTAGCCTTGGAAGGTCTGCAAAAGTCTGAACCTTATTTCCTGACCTCTTCTATAATCTGCTCGACAGATAGTACATCTCCATTTTCCAAAAGGAAAGGAGGTAACCTAAAACTGTATAAGACCTTAAAATACTTCTTGATTTCTTCTACCCTTTTATTCAATACTACTTGGTTGTTCTTTTCCTGGATGCTACATTATGATAGTGGGTGAATTCACTTGCTTTGCTAGAAGCAGCTCTCTGATCGGTAATTACTGTATTTCTTAAAGCCTTGTCAATCACCACGCAGAGCTTGGAGATCAAATTTTGTGACTCGGTCAATCAGGGAGTGTACTCCTGGAGGGTTTGATCGGCCAACAAACCAACCTTTTCATTCATTTCTCGAGCATCCCTAAAAAAATGTAGGGCACGTTTCAGAACGACGAGTGAGACAATGATTCGCTCCCAGTAGGTGGATACCAACCTCCTCTTCATTGGAAGGGTTGTAGACCTTTGTGCAACTACTAACTCTTCTTGCAGTTGAGCTTCCTTTGTCTTTAATCTCTGCTTCAACTGATCTCCTTTTTCTAGAGCCTCTGTTAGTTCGGAGATTAAATTTTTGACTTCTTGATTATGAACCTGCAAGGCAGACTCGAC
This sequence comes from Sequoiadendron giganteum, assembly GCA_007115665.2. Taxonomy (NCBI): domain Eukaryota; kingdom Viridiplantae; phylum Streptophyta; class Pinopsida; order Cupressales; family Cupressaceae; genus Sequoiadendron; species Sequoiadendron giganteum. The sequence goes on along the minus strand of CM021108.1, from coordinate 139,144,914 downwards.
TTCCACTTTCTCCCTTCCTAGCTTCTCGGCCTCCTCCTAGATCTTTTGCAAATCATTGGAAGCTTGATATTGTGCACCGTCTAGCTCCTTCCTTATAATTTCTTGAACACATTGATGTTCTATGTTAGCTTGGCATTCGGCTGCAAGCTCACCCTTCAACCTATCTATTTCAGCATACAATTGGATTCGCTCATCTTGAAGCGTTGTAAGAGATTATGTTGCTTCATTTTGCTAGTCTTGTACTTGCAATATTCAGGTCATTTCTTCATTTTGGGCCTTGAGTTCTTACTACAACCAATTCACCATTTATTTTACATTCACTAGCTCATTTTTGCTCTTTCTCAACTTCCGATCCAATCGCTCATAATTTGTGTATACCACCTTCTGAGTGGTCTTGGGAAAATCTACCTTGTCGCATAGGCGGATCTCATTCAAATCCAAACCCACTACTTGAATATCATAGTCCTCCATCCGCATCTATCCTTCAGGTCGGGCTGCGAGTGGATTCATGGTAGTGATCCATAGTTAATTTCTTTCTTCATTAAAACACATTTGAATCTTCTTAGCAGTTGGCAGTTCAACATTCTTCTCTCTTCTTTTCTGCTTTCTATTTTGTTGGGCCTGCTTAGCTGCATCGAAATGCTTCTGAAGGGTCTGTGGGGAATCAATGATTTGTGCTGCCATAGAAGCACTAGGGGGTAGACGAAAAAGAGTGACAAAAGGGGATACCTCAGATGTATGGTCACGCAAGGAGGCAAATCAGAGAGTAATCATCGAGAATGACAAAATGTCAAATTGGCATTGGGCGCTAGGAGTACCAGTCAGAGTAAAAAGAGTAACAAACGAAGCAAAAAATTTCTATTTGAATACGGATGAGCCTAGGGTAATAGGTAGCATGGATGACTCAAATTTCTCAATGGGGGCACTAGAAAGGGTGATTAAGGAGTCAACAATGACCGAAGTGGATGCTACTTGCTGCCGCGGGGGCACATCACTTGGTAAATTAAAAATGGCAGGTGGATCATTTAGAACTAATAACTCAGGTTAGTAGGTGGAGGATTATTTTCAATAGGTGGGGGAAAAGGATTGACCAAAGATGCAGAAATAGGAAGAAGAGGGGGAGTAAAACTTACTTGAACCGCGACTGTCTAAACATTCTGGAGGGTGGACTCTGCTTACTATTCATTTCTAACAACCGCATCGGGTACGTCTAGGTCTCAGACTCACCATAACTTCGTTCGATCTGAACTAGAGCATCCTGACCCTTATGTAGATGATCTCGTTGAAGCTTGACCTTCTTGTTCTACGGTTGATTATCTCAGGGACTATTGGGTTCTCTTCCCTTTTCTTTGAGCACTGACATAAGATGTAGCCTATGAGTCTTTTTTCTTAGATATTTTCCCCTTGTCTGGATTCTATGGTCGGGAATTAGGGCATGGTAGTCGCTCCTCTATCACTTCATTGCTGGACTCTGGGTTTCTATTGTTAGAATTAGATTCTCGGTCATAAATGTCATCAAACTTTTCATCATATAGCTAAAAGTCTCCAAAGCGACTTATGAGTACCTCCCATTTCTTGTTGGAACCTCTAGAAGTCTCCCATCTTGTGTTCTGACCATCCCTATCATTTCATCTAATTTCTGAGGGTTTTGCTTATCGGAACCTCCCTCTGATATCTCAACTGTGGTGTATAGAACCTCAACCACTTTGGCCTTTTCATTAGTATGAGGGCTAGTTTAACATACAATTTTGGCTTCTTCTGAGTTGGGTTTTTCTTAGATTCCACATATTCTCGGGTCTTGTGCTTCAAAGGAAGTTGCGTTGATGGATTATAATCACATTCGTCGCACATCAGGACTAGGCCCAAAGCCACCAATAGATTGGTCAGTTCTTATGTGCTTTATGCTTGTCCAACACTACCTTACTATTCGCAATATAGAGGGGAAGCAAATATGACTTTGTTTTGTTCCTTCCCTTGCCATAGGCGTTGTCGGCAAGAGTTTCCTAACGACATACCTCCAACGTGAAAACCTGATCCATCACAAATCTGGAGAGTCGGAAAGGTTCCCCAAAAAAACCATGATATCCGATGAACGTAAAATCTTCCCTGAAGAAATAATCTACCGGGGTCGATGATTTTTTTATCCATAGCAAAACATCAAGAAGCAAGCGGTTACTTGACGGTGGCAATAACTCTTGCAACACTAGTCTTAGGAAGAGATGTACAAACTAGTAATAATTACTTATTTTTGACAAGACATGTCTATATAGAAATTGGTTGAATTAAGCCCTCTTTATCTATCCTAGAAACAGGCAAATTTCCCTCTAGAAACCTAAAGTTCTGATGCAAGATCAAATGGACCAAGAAAGGAGAATACCTGAACTTAGATTAGGCTTGGCAAATCTTCAGCTACAACAACATGTTCACAACTATCAAATCGACAAAATCAAAATACCTTTTCTCCCGCTCGTGTTTGAGTATTAGAGCTAAAGCCATCTTGAAAGGATGGACCTCTTCATCATCATCCAAGCCAAAAACCCAGGCTAACATAGAGAAAAGATCCCGTGTGTTATCTAGGAACTTTTTAAACGCTAAGGGAAAAACAAAATGACCTCTAGTCAGTTTCTCCTTTGTCTGACGATAATAGAAAGCCTCTCTTTCATTTGATTCGTCCCAATAGGTCTCCATGTATAGTTGGGAGGGATGCACAACATCTCTCGTATAGTTGGAGCAAAAATTGTGATTATGATCTTGTTGCATGTGATGGTTCTAGTTTCTTCATTGAATATTTTAGCACATGCATCCACTAGATCTAGGCAAAAGTGTACAACATGTAACATGAACTGTGGTAGACCACAACTCCAGAGCCGACAAGAAAAACCCTTAGAGGCACCTTTCTCTTTCATCCTCTGAAATGTTTCTTCTCTTAGATTTTTAGGGTTCTTTTCTAACCTTGGGTCAAAAACATTATTGGTGATATCTCGAACCGCTTCCCTTTTAATACTTCTATCTATCAGTACCTTTCTACGAAACTCAAACAGTCAATCCTCTGGTACTGGGGCATTGGAAAATGATCTTCATCTAAAGATATTGGCGAAAACAAGCCTTCTTGGTGTGGATTCTGCTCTTTTTCTAGTTGTCGATGGTTCTACCATGGTTGCTTCAAAAGTTGCAGAGAGTTTTCACCGAAACAACCACCTTATTTTTACTTCCCTTGAAAAGAAATCTACCTTTTGGTATAATTAATTTCCTCGATAAATACACACAGTTAAGGCCGTGCAGTTACTGCTAGTCCATTAAATGCTGCCAATGAGGAGATATGTGTGATTTGGAGATCTCTATCCCTCGGGAATGCCAAAAATCTATGAGAAGGGATTTAGTACATTCCTTTCACCGCCTCTTTTCCCAAATAAACTCATTGCCTTGGGAAGGGTGCCCCTAATTATGTCAATCTTTTCTTAGTGATACAAAGTACCTTTGAAAAGATGAGCTCATTAATCTGTTAGATATTAGTGTGTTAATCCACGTCCTTTCACTTACGTGAGCTAGCTGATGCTGATGATGGCCAAGGAAACACATCAAAAATTGGCCTATGCAAAAATTTACTCCTAATGCCCAAAAATTAATTTTGAGACCTTATGTCAATTTTTTCGTATGATTTATTCTTCGTTCATCGGCTGCTTTGATATTTTCCCATTACTGTCCGACCAAAAATAAAACCTTCATTGTTTGGGTTTATCCACACCTATTTTCTATAAATAGTTATGCCACCTAAGGGCTATACTCATTCAAAAAAGTAAGACTTTGGATTTTAGCCAATTTCTTATCTGTTTACATATTGTCTTCTACTCTACTACTTTTACCATGTCTGCTGGCCTAGGTACTCCTATCCGTCTTCTTCCACGAAGGCCACAGTATGCCTTCACTAGGGAGATCACAACTGAAATAATTAAAATCCTAGTAAAAAGGTGTGACCGACTGGGGGTGATTGCTTTTTGATGGGTCATTGGTAGGGACTTTATTGAAGATGAGAACCAGATGCAGAGAAATTGCAACATTTGTCCCGCTTTGTGGCCTCTCTACTGGACCTTAATGTCACCAAAGCCAATATATTGGAGTTGTGTCACCTCATGTTCGACGTGTCTCTATTGGAAGGGCTTGGCGAAATTGTGCAAGTCGCTATCCCTGGTGTTGGCATTCCCAATGTGATGGACCTCCGGTGGTTCATTGATCATGGCGTGGACGTGCATTGGCTTCCTTTTCTGAGTGACTTCCACACCATGGACATGGAAAGCCACCGCGCTCTGTATCTCCCCGCCGCCACCTACCTCCTTCGAGAGTATGGTGTTGATGAAGCTCCTGAGTACGACTTCAAAAAGCACTTTGAGCTTGTTGTCTTCAGCCACAAAGACTGAGGTTGAGGTTCATGTTCTATGCGTTGTGTTTCCTCGCTTTCCTATTTATGAAACAGAAAAAGAAGAATAAAAAGAAAATGATTATGGGCAACAACCCCTATAATGATGTCTGGAGGCTGATCTCTTTTTTTTTTGTAAAAATTGCCTCCATTTTGCTTTTTGTACTTTTGCTCAATCGAGAGAGCTTTTCTATTAAAAATATGAGCCTCGAGCTACCTCATACCATAAATTCAATGAAAATAAAATATATATAATGCAAATTTTCATACTTCTTCTATCTCTTCACTTTATTTCCTACCCTAAAATTTAAAATCTTATTTACAATTTTCTTACATATGGTACATATCTGTGACTTTTTTTTAAAGAATATCGTACCTTAATGGAATAGTTTTAGATAAATAAAGTTTACCAGTATCTCAAAATAATTTCCTTCCATATCCTCCAACTCATATCCATTCCTCTCCTTGCATGCGCTGATTCGGAAGGGTACCTTCCACAGTGCTTCGAATTTGGTGTGTTGCCTTGGTTTTACAATGCGTTCATCATATTTTAGTACTAGACTTCCTTCCTGGGAATCTAGGTCAGAAGTATTTTTGTCAAACCATCGCTTGAACATTTGTTGGTGGCCAACCATAGCTTAAAAATAATTTTCTCTATCCTCCTCCAGCTTGAGAAGTTCAACTATTCATACCTCCATTCCACCACTTTCCTCTATTTCTAGGGATTTCAGTAACTGTAAGGTAGGGAGTTCCAAGAAAAAGGTAAGACCACTTCCTTCCCATATAGTAATTTGTATGAAGATGTCTTCAGGATTTGCTTCGGCATGATTCAGTCCGCCCACAAAGCAACTCGTATATGTTCATGCCATTCTCTTTGTCGTTCAAACCTGATGCGCTTGATTAACCTAATTAGATTTTTATTCGTTGACTCTGCCAACCCATTCCCTTGTGGTTAGTAGTTTGAAGAGGTCTTAAGATAGATCATCCCATTTCTAATAGAAAAATATGATACCTTTGAACCTACAAAGGCCCTAGCATTGTCAGATATGACAGTCTTTGGCGAACCAAACCTAGTCACCAGCCCCTCTAGAAAGCTGACAATCTCGCCTTTTGTAGCACTTTTTAGAGCGATAGCCTCTGTCCATCTTGTGAAGTAATCAGTTGCCATGAGGATCCACTTATGACCAACACTAGAGATAGGATTTATCATTTTGATAAATTCTAATCCCCATTGAGAAAAAGGCTCTTCGGTTACAATGGGACTTAAGGGTAAAGCATAATTCTTCCTCTTGCCAACAAAGAATTGCCACTGAGCGCACTTCTGCACTAGACAGTGTGCTTTAGAAAACATTGAGGGCCAATAGTATCCCACTTGCATGATTTTCAAAGTAGTGGTTTTAGTAGAAAATTTCCACCTTCATGACTACTATGGAATTCTGATAAAACCCTCTCCACTCGACACTTGTCTAAACATCAGAGCAATACTCTGTCATAATTTCTTTTAAATAAAATTTCTTCAACCAATACATACCTAGTGCCTTGCAGTCGGTAGTATCTTCATTTGTGGAATGGGAGAGCCACCAGGTAGTGTCCTTTCTACATGTATAGTGTCTGATCCATCACCCAGGATTCATCGGATTCGAACTTATTTGAAAAGACTTGATCAAGCTCCTTATCAAGTTTAGAATTCGATTCTTGTGCAAGATATTCATTCAGGCCTCTTCCACACACTAGCTTAGTCAAATTTATATCTACGTCATACTCAAGGATCTTGGTGATCCAATTGGCTCTCTTTTCAATTATTTCTCCTTTAGTAATGTATTCCCTTACACATAGGTGGGCAACCAAAATGGTGATCTTATTGGCCGATACTAGGTGTCAGAACTTCTTGAGGCTCTTGACAATGAAAAAAGCTTGATTTTCTACAAAGTTGTACCTGATTTCATAACCTTTGAGGGTTCTTGAATGAATAGCAATCAAATGCTCCCCATTATCCTTCTCGTCCCTTTGAGTGAGCACAAAAGCTATGCTATGCTGACCGTTGTACACATATAACAAGAAATCTGTAGAAAAATTTGGATTGTCCAGTACCAGAGTAGTGGAGATGGCCTTCTTAGTTTTCTTGAAAGCTTCCTTGCCTTCAAGAGTCCATTTGAACAGCAAATTATTTTTGAGCATCAACGTGATTGGCCTTGCGATTCCCGCAAAGTTTGAAATAAATCGACTAAAAAAATTGATCTTTTCAAAGAAAGACTATAGCCCCTTTTGATTTACCGGTAAGGGAAAATCCATGATAAATTTGACTCTTTCATAATCTAATGTAATTCCCTCCTTGGATACTACAAAGCCAAGTAGCTTACCTTGAGGCACTCCGAAAACACATTTTTTGGGATTTAAAGAAATCCATAACTTTTGGCATCTTTGGAAGACCTATTCTAGGTGATCAAAATGATCAACCTTCAATTTTAAAAAGACTGTTAGGTCATCAAGATAAATCAGAATGATTAAATTAATCAATCCTATGAAAGCAATGTCCATAGCCCACTGAAAAGCCGCGCCAACATTTGAGAGTCTGAATGGCATCTTTTCATATGCGAACGTCCCCCACTTAGTGGTAAATGTCATTTTATGTTGGTCGCATCTCTTGACAAGTACTTGATTGTACCTTGAAAAATCATCAAGCAATGAGAACATCTCCAAACCGGTCGCCATTTGCAAGATCCGCTTCATGGATGGCAAAGGATAATGATCTTCCAGCGAAGCCCTATTCAGGTCACAAAAATTGACACAAAGACAAATGTCACCATCTTTCTTCCTTACCGACACCAAATCAGACACCCAAGTTGAGTGTTTAATCAGATAAATGATACGGGACTCAATTAGTTTAGTGAGCTCTTGTTCCATCAGTGCCTTGACCTTTGGATTGATAGGCCTTTGCTTTTGTCGAACTAGTTTTGACCCTTTCATCAAGTGAATGGTATGCTGGATTATACCAAGATCATATCCTCTGAGATCATCATAGGTCCATGCTATAACTCCATCATACCTAGAAGATAGATCTCTTAGCCTTTCTCTATCTTCCCACTATATGTTTCTTCTTAATTTCAACTTTCTACCCTTTCTGACATCCAACTCTTCATAATCCTTTTCATCGATTGTGAACCTTTGCTTACCATTCCTTACATCTTCACAATCAAAAATATTCTCAATGGAAATCAAACCCTGAGGGAGCTTATTTCCTTTTAGCTGAATGACCTACCCTTCAGACGGTTGAACCTCTGATTCCAAATGGTTGGAAGGTCCTCCCGACTTTTGGATAAAAGTGGCTATTTGGGTGTCATCCTCAAAAACTTGCCAATTTTGATCATTGTTAGGAATCGACGGTCGAACAATGATGTGAATGACACTCTGCATTGAATCAGTGGCCAGTTCAAACTATGACCCAACACAATCCATCTAATCAACTATATTGTTTTGGGATCATGGAATAGCTTGCACATTGAAAGCTTCAAAACCTTCAAATAGATCCCATATCTGATGTCTGTAGGCCTTCATCCTTTTAGTTTTAGCTATTGCTTTCCCTCAAACTTGACTCACTATCAACTCAAAATCACCAAACACTTCTAACCTCTTCACACCCATTCGTTCAGCAAGGAGCAAGTCGTGAATTAGGGCCTCGTATACTGCATCATTATTTGAGCACAAAAAATGAAATTGATAGGCTCTGAGAGTCTCTGATCCAGTTGGAGACAGTAATTAGATTCCTACTCCAGAGCTGGTTTTGCATTTAGCGTCGTTGAAATATAAGGTCCACAAGTGATTATCCATCGGATCATCATAGATTTCCTGGTCTTTCATCAGTTTCAGATGAACCATGTCATCATCAAATATGACATAAGTGCCCAGTCCCGTGGCATGGAAATTGCCGAATGGGTCAGAGTCGATGAACTAGTTGAGGAGGACCTATTCTTCAGGGGTCCGCTCACTTGTTTCTTCTTCATTCTCCAACATTTCCACACATTACCCTTCTTTCTTTGAAAAAGAAGTATGTGCTACTTCAAAATAGAGGAGTGAACTGTCCACTATGTGTTTGGGATGCAAAGATTCTGAGAGAATCTTCATCTTTGCCCCATGCTTGGTTCTTAATATCAGATGGGACCAATCTAGTGCCAAATATCCACCCAAATTTGTGGCGAAATATTTAGAAATATGCATCCCGAAAATTGGGGGAATGTCTATTATAACTACCTCTTGTGAAACTGTCGGGATTGGGCACAAAAAAAGGGTTAAGGATAGATCTTTTATCTAACCAATTGTCGAAACCTTCTTTCCATCCAAATGCATGATTCCCTTTTCCAAAGGTTCATACTTGAGCATTAAGGCATCAACCACTTGCTTTGGCATGACTATTGTATTGGCTCCCGAGTCAATCATATTATTGTGCAAAAATTTATCTCCCACAATTAATGTTAAAAAGAAAGGTGTGGGATTTGGCTTGCTTACCTCTTTCTATTTTTCTTCATCCGCGTCGTTTGTATAAGCTATGGCCTTCAGAATTTGAGGATTTGACACTGGCACTTTATCTTTCTTTAGATCACATGGCGGAAGTTCATTCATTTGTGGCTTTGGTTCTTCACTTTTTAGTGCTTCCTAAAGCAATGTCTTTTGATCGAGGACAAATATCACATCCCATAGGGACATATTAGCAAGTGCCTTCTTCAATTGCTCCACCACATTGAGCATTTCAGCTAGCTGAATCTTTGGTTTGAATGGTAGAATCTCTCTCGGCTTCAGAGGAAGATGATCCATTGCGAACGGGTTTGACATCTTATCAAGTAGCTTGTCTGTTGATGGTGGAATCCGTTGTTGCCTAGTTGGCTGAACAATCAGCTGGGGCAGTCGTCCTTCTCGTGAGGGTGGCTGGCGGAGCTGAGAATGGGGTAGAACTTGTGGCACATATTCTCCTGTAAGTCTTCTCTTGGATTTGGTATTGTAGTTTGATTGCACCTGCGGGGTGCTGGTTGTCGGGACTTCATTCGTGAATACTACATCTTCTTCTTCCATCCAAGAGAAAAGTGCCTGATTAGGTGCAATGTCCAATTCTTTCTCTAAGGACATTCCTTGCATTTGTGCTCTGAATCGATCATTTTCCATCTCAAAAGACTCATACCCTTCCATGTTTGGTTGGGCACCTTTATTCCTTTGCTCCGCTATTAGTTGTTGTAGGTTTCCCTTGGGGAAATTCTGGGGCATATGACTATCATTGCAGGGAAAACACCATGCATTTTCATCATCCGACAGGTTATTTTGACCTAGAATTAGCTCCTTGCTATGGCTATCCTTGACTATTTGTAATGGCATAGTAACCAAGACTATTTGATTGGCGGAATCCACTTGCTGACCTCCCTAACCCAAAGGTCCTTGGTATGTACTCTATTGATTATGTTGATAGAAGGGTCTACATCCTTGGTATGTCTGAGTTTCTTGCTTCAGAGGAGCTGCTTGCTGTCGCTTGATGAGAATGAGATCATTAGCAAAGGATCACATCAGGCTCTTCATATCATTAAGATCTATTTATACAGAGGAAGAAACTGATGTGCTCGGTTGCACGATAGGGTACACCTACATATATTGGGGTGGAGTTGAGCTCATCATTTGTGTCACAAAAGTGTTCAAAGAAAACTCTTCTCGGAGTGGCGCACCTGAGATTTTTGCAAAAACAAGCATGGGGGGTCATGGTGAAAGCTTTCCCACATCTATCAAACTATTCTCCGCACATACCACCACCTCATAGGCATCGGGTAAAGTATCTCCTCACATGGAAGTTATCAAGACCACAATATCCAAATTAATGGCCTTTAAGTAGAACATGAATGCCATAGCAGCTAGAGGTCGTGTAGTAGCTGGGATCCTTTGCCAGGTTTTGTTAAACCTGGTGTTGAATTCACTCATAGATTCTTGTGGGGCTCTCTTGATGGTAATCAGTTGGTGTAATAGCAAGGAATGATATCCTTTTTCCAAAAAATGTTCAAAAATATTTTCTTTGAGATCGTCCCATGAGCTAATGGAACCGAGGATTAGAGATCTATACCAATCTTGAGCCTTCCCTTTCAAGGAAGCAACTAGTAACCTCATAGCAATATTTTCCTCTATGATATTGTGCACCCTACATACTTGTGCTATGTCTTGGAGGTGCTCGAAAGGGGTTTTAAAGTCCTCCCTAGAGAATTTTAAAATAGCCTTGAGGGCGTTAGCGGGTATGGCGAGCTAGATGTTGAGTGGAGTCGGTGGTAGTAGTGGACTACCACTGTCCCAAGTTACAAAGTTTTTGGGAGCATGAGGGGGTATGTGAGCCATGGAGAAAAGGTTGCTATATATCAAGTAAACTAGTATTCTTATTTGGAAACTTTGGCCTCCAGGTGGAGTAGATAAAGCTCTAAACTTCAGACTCCTACTTCTTATAGGTGATACAGAACTTGCAACTCTTCTTCTCCTGGGTACTGAGGTTGGTTGCTAGGATTACTGAAAGTTACCCTTCGAAGACGCTCTTGTTTGAACCCTGGGCATGAAACCTCCAGTTTCCTTCCTCTGGTCTAATTCAAAAATATTTATGAATTCTAATCAAGCCTTTGGAATTTGTCCCATCAGGTGTGCCAGAAAAAAGAACTGTTGATCATCAAAGCTTGCACCTCTCCAATAGTCTTATGGGAAATTCAGCGAGTGGGGGACAATATGCGCCTCACTGAATACCTCCAGGATTTTTATAGAAAACCGACTCTTCTCTAAGTTTTGGGAAAAAGAGTAGAAAGAAATGCAAAAAAGTGGTGATGCGCTAATGCTTTTACAAAATTTCAAAACCAAGGCTGATGCAAGAAGTTGGGTCCACAAAAAGCTCAAAAAGTGGAAGTGTTTTTTCTGTTTTTCAGAATTTGTCACACTTGGACTGAAAATTTGAGGCACTTACACAATGAATTTTAAAAAAAGTCAAGAATATGAAATTTATAATTTTGAATCTAGTTTCCAAATATGTAATTTATTCAAATACCCAGATGATAGAAATTAAATTTTGATAGGGATGTATAAAAACCACTTTCTAAAAGTCCCTATTTTTTTACCATACCATGCATGTGTACGAACACCACTTTTTGACCCAAATAAAAGTATTTTTCTAATTCCTTTTGGGGAAAGAAAGCTAACAAAATGAAGATTGAAGAGGAATTTTTTTTGTAAATTTTTTTATTGAATTTTTATTGGCCTTAATTGTTGTTTTTAAAAATCAACATGTATGAACAACATAATTGGACCTAAACTAAAAAAATTTTGAATATATTTTTTTTCATTGTGTAGAAAACTTGCCTGAAGATTGATCGCATATAAATTTTCTTACAAGAAATGTAACCAAAAAAATGTTATTAAAAAACAAAAGAACCTGATATTTCAAGTTTAAGGACTAGTTTGCTTAGAAATTAATTAAAAAATAACAAATATAATCCAATCTTAATAAAAATTATATATTTGGAAACTAGACATCGTGTTCTCTAATGGGTTTTAATTTTATAGATTGATTCAGAAAAAAAGTTCATCAACCATATTGCCAAAGTTGGACATTCTTCTTCAATCTGCCTTAGTTTTTTAGTTGCAGGTCAAAGGCTAAGGGTTGGATGGCCAAGCCTTTCTCGAGCCTAAAACCAAGGCTACATGTAGGTTGGAGATTCAAATTTTTAATAACACATATGCATTTTTAAAAACGCGTATGCATTACAAAACACATATGCGTTCTTTATTTGTTTGTTTATTTAAAAAAAATAATGCTTTTTAGAAATGCATACCCATTTAAAAAGGCGTATGCATTTTGAAATGAAAAATGTGTATGCATTTTAAAACGGGTACACATTTCTGAAATTTTTTTTTTTTTTAATAAATGATTTTTACGTGTTATAAAACGCATACACGTTATATAATGTGTACGCGTTATTTAACGCATACGCATTTTTCTAGGCTTGGATACCTGATGCATAACGCATACACATTTTTTTAAAAACACGTATGCATTTTCTACGAGATTTTTTTTTTGGCCGAAACTTCCCCTCTTCGTGGACCCAACTTCTTGCTTTTAACCACCACAAGTTTCCTTCTATGAGTGATATGATAGACACAAAACACCACATCCTGTCATTGTTGGGAAGAGAACGAACAACATAGGCTTGATATAAGCACAAATGCATTCATTCAATCCACCCAGAGGAAGTACGCATTGAGATCTGACCAAACATAGAAGTTCAAGAATCAATAGAAAACATCAAAAAAACAACAAAAACCTTCCTCTTAATATAGCATATCATGAAGAAACGATAATCTTCAAAGAAAATGGAGAATTCCAATGACATAGTCTAGTTTCTACAAATTATAACTTAATCATATACACAAACAACATGGAAATCCGATAATCAAACTATTCAGATTAAGCAAGACACAGTATTCTATTCTGGATAAAGATATAAAGAAAGAAATATTGATAAAGACCATATCATGCACAGTTTCAAATATTTCCTCAAAATAACTTGTACTTCAAACATAGATGAACTTTAAAATAGAGATCGGATTTCAATCTGATAATAGTTTGATCATATAAAAGACATAACATGCTAGAGTGAAGCAGTGTTCTATAAAATTTTAAAGAAAATCTTCTACTAACTATGAAAACTAAGGAAACTTTTCGAACAGGAAAGCTTTTTGGAACCCTTTCTTCATGTTGATGTTCCCAATATATAGCTGCCAAGGAGAGAGAAACATCGATCTCATTCAATATTAATGACTGCTAGACATCTACACCTGATAGCTTTGAAATCCGATCCTAGATCAATTGTTGAGTCATTGCAATCCTGCTTACCAACTTTCAACTTTCGTATTAATATCATTTAGATATTTCCTTAGAATCACCCCCCGTAATCTCTCGAATCCCAGAAAGATAATTTGGCAAGGGTCTTGTCGATCAATCAAGTGGCCTTGGGGGCACCGACTTATACTCTTTTATTGGAACAAGGAAAAATGCACTCTGATGGTCTCCATTTGAAGACTCCCAAGATACAACTCTACTGGCGCGAAGAGATGACGTGTCATACAGGTGGACAATTTTAGATTCGTGAAAAGCGGATTTAATAAATTGTTCGACCAGCTGACACGTGGTACAACTACCGACTGAGAAGAGAGCGATTAACAAGGTGTGCGCAACCAACACATGGCGCATTTCATGCTCATCAAAAAATACAATCTTTTCGTGCGAGGATCATCCTGAAGACAAAAATAAAGCCAAAAACCAAAAATAGACTAAGGCAAAATTTTGCTTCACACTAATAAACCAATATCAAATAGAATGGTTTGGGATATATATTGGTTACTTCACTTCCCATAACATAAAATAGTGGGTGGAGGCTTGCTTGCTTTTGCTCAACACCTTGATATATTTATCTACTTGCCATCTTTTTCCTTTTTCTTTCTTTTAAAAATATAAATTTTGTTCTATTACATCTCTCACATGGAAGGTATTTGGCCTTTCTAGTTAGATTCATGCTCCTATGAGTCCTTTTATTTCTCCAAAAATGTATCAAATCTTTAAATTATCAAGCCCCTTCTCATTTTTTTAGGGTTTTAGCTAGGTAATTTTATAAGGTTCCTTATGAAGCTAAATGAGCCTCACGATTGCATTCAAAAGGCCCAAAACTCCTATTTTCATACAAAGAATGATAGGATTTGGCAGCAAAAATTATGTTTTTTTTGGGTTGACTAGGTTTACACTATATAATTTGTACAATTATATGGATTCATATAACTATACAATCACCATTAATATAGATTTGAAATTTTTTCTAGTTATTAGAAAATATATTTTTTAGTTTTGCATATTGCTATAGTCATTGCTACGCTGTGTTTTCAAACATGGCAAATAATATGAGCATTTTATTTGAAGCAATCAGATGAAGAAAGGTAGAAATGACATTTGGACTGTATGAAACAATTGTTAAAAAAATTCAAAGTGAAACAAAACTTTTCATAACGAACTAACTGTGTAGGGATAGTGTGTTTTCTAGTAGTGCAAACAATGTGACCACTTTATTTATTCAAAGCAGATGAAGAATGTGAAATGCCATTTTCATTGTAGCAAAGAGCTGTTCAAAAAATTGAAATTGGTTTTCATAACATTGTCAGTGGTAAGGAAACAAAACTTTTCATAAGGAACAATGTGAAATGAGATAGTGCGTTTTCCAGTAGTACAAACACTATGACCATTTTATTTGTTCCAATCAAACTGAGAATGTGAAATGCCTTTTTTAACTATACCAAATAGTTGCTCAAAGAATTGAAAGTGGACTTGATTACGGTCTTCTTCATAAAAAAATAAAACTTTTCATAATGAACTAACTGAAATTTGTACTGTGTATTTTGCAACAGCTAACAATGAGAGCATTTTGTTTGTTCCAATCATATGAAGAAAGTTAAATGACATTTTGACTGTACCAAAACATTTTAAAAGTGGAATTCATAACATTCTTGGTTGCAATGATACAAAAAACATTTCAAAATGATCTAACTAACATGGGAGAGTGTGTTTACCAACACTGCAAATGATGTGAGCATTTTTTTTTGCAATGGAAATATGGAAACGCACAAGTGGAGAAGGATGTACTAGAATGCCCGAAATGAAGAAGAGAACTACTATGAGAGCACTGCCAAAGAAATGAGCAATGTGAAAGAGATAGATAAAGTTTTGACTAAACAAATTATTCTTGCTCTTCACGGGTTGAGGGAGGACCTCATGCACTATACTTACCTGCAAATGAAGGTTCACTGAAGTATTCTTGTGCAATCCTTAGTAACTCTTGAATAATAAGCATAGTGAACACACATTGGCCGACATCAACTTGTCACTATAGCCAAAATTTTATAAGGAAGCATGGTATTGCATAATGCCATACCAAAAATTGGACTTACCTATGTAGATTTATTAAATTGGAACCATACCTTCCATTGGGTTTACACTTGCGGAAGACAGTCATCGGTGAGGACTCCTTTCCCTAGATTGGAATATTGAGGTGAACAAAAAAGGCCAAAAAAGAAATAATAAAGTGTGTGACATGGTAGAAGCACATACTGAAAAAAAAATCTTCAATACCATTTCCTATTACAATATAGAAATTGAAATAGGTTTTCTCATAGTCACCCGTATTAGATGTTGTATCCTCTGCCCCATCTATAGCACCTGCACTTGAAGTCTCACATTGCATATTGACATTCACATTCAAGCTATTGTTCATGGAGAAGGGAAAGGAGTCATACAGAGGAGTTCAGTGATCTGAGTGTTCTACAACATGCTTCGTATGATGGGTTGCATTTCGATGACGATCCTTGCTTGCACTAAACCATGGATGCATGCGAACAGTGCTAGTCGCAGATTCATCAGGATCGGGAATGAATTCAAATGATAATGCATTTGATTAATGTAGGTCCTATAGAAACCTCTTGACGCACTACAAATATGATTGCACCTGTTGTAGACACTATGACGGTGTATGCATCACTTTTTTCAAGATTTTGTTTGTGTCATTCCAAATAAACATTTTCAGCAAATGTTCATCATATACATGAGTGATAAAAGGAGCTTGTGTAGTGGTGAGAAGATTAGGATTATTTTCTTCGACGCCCCTCTATGATAATGTCTCATTCAACTCTATCCCTTTATCATTTGGTTGACCTCCCCTATCTAAATGACCACACAAAAGAAACTTGTATTACGTAATAGAAAATACAAAGAATAATTGAATCCCATAAAGTAACACAATTCAAATTAAAATTCACTTATCGTGGACCACCGCTTAAATGATAGATGATATTTTAATCAAGTAAGCAACCTTTAGTACATGTTTGCAAGTGTTCCCATACAAAATCCAAGGGCACTCACAAACAAAAAGGTGCTCCCCAAATTTTTGAACAAGGTAGTGGTCGAACCTACTTTGACTTTTCACCCAGTACCATCTAGGATGTGTTTCATCGGGAACATAATGATCGTCTGGAATTGCCTTGGCCCACTCCCAACTAGATCGCATGTTTAAAGATTTATAGTTCATTAAAAAACCATAATGCTGAAACTTTTCCTTTTGCCTATAGAATGGTTCCATTTTATACACAAGTGTGTAATACAAATAGTCTATTCTCCTAGTGCATTTTTTAGAACAATCACACAAGTACTGAGTTTTGAGTGTGGAATGGTACGACTCAATGGCTGCATTTGTATGGATTGGTTGGCATGTGGGAATAGTCTGCAATTTTTTGCCCACATTGTTACAAAAAAAATCCAAAAGTCAAGTAAAACACAGCATATTAGAGGTAACATCAAAGAATGTGAATGGTGCAAATCCTATGAGGTGACATAAATTGTCAACTCACCAATTCAACCTTCTCCTTCACACCAGGTCTTGTTGAAGTACTCTAAAAATCAAGGTTGATTAATGAACTCCTCAAAGAAAGAGTTCAATAGCTGAGTGATGCAATCTTTGTTATCATCGATTTCCATCATGATCATGCCAAGTCTGCGGAAGATGTCCATTTCCCTTTCCTTGGTTGTGTACTTATATACATTCTTCATCCTTAAGCCCTTTTAACATGCCAAAGGCATATAAGAACACAACGTTGAAAGACAAATCTAATACACAATACAAATGATATTGTTTATTGCGCATCTGCATGACAAAGTGGCATTGAAAATAAATATTAAATGAGAAATGTACCCAAATGAACAAAGAGATGCAAATACTGTATGGCTTGGATTTTTGCAATTGCATCATTGATAAAAAATGAATCGATTCTCCAGTTGGATCTGACTCTTCTTCCACAACCATGCAATACGTGTAGCCACGCAAAGATGTCCTCAATCTTGTTTTGTGCGGAGACTACCCACGCAATGGGCACACCAGTCTATTGCTTACCAAAAATGAGAAAAGTATACAATGGAGACTATAGACATAATAACTCAGTGTGAGCATTGTCTGGTTTATAGCCAACAAGATCATTGAAAAGATGAAGAACTATAAATGTCAATGTTTCTAAGGCCTCACCCCATATTTGTTAGTGGAAAATGTGGAATCCATCGAGATGACTGAATTGTGTGAGTGGCTAACCATCCTATCTAACATCCATGGAGTTTGAACTTTGATAAAAAAAGGTGTATCCTTCCCATGAGGCCATTGAAAGTAAAATAAGTTGTCAAAGTCCTATCCATTACACATCATGATACTTGTCGAATCGACTATATGTTTCTGTGCGTGAATATAACACACCTTTCACCAGGCATTCATTACATCCTTTCTTGTAAGGAATTGATCTCTCTTTGACATCATGCCACATAAGATAGGATCGTTGATGTGTCTATCCATTATTGAATTGACACTGACTTCCATGAGAAAAAGGCTTTCAATATAGATTTTGCACTCTGCAGATAGATTAGCAGAAAAAATAGAATGCCTATCTCCACTTGTGTCGTTAATGCCATATCAAAATTAATTTTTTTTATCGATGTGGAACATTTATTTGTAGATAATATGGGCAACATCAGGTCTTCCATGCATAACCTTTCCAGTGAAGCAGCATCGACAACCTCACATTTGTATAAACGTCTTTGATTGTTTCGTCTTTGTTGGAGGCTTGTCTCTGAGGTCTGTAGAACCGTATTGACACCTGTAGTTGTGAATAAGGCATCATATCATCATCCTAAAGCAAGAGAGAGAAAAATATCATTCGACCATACAAATGAATGTTGAAAGATACAAACCTACGATACCAAATTATTTTTCCATAATTTTTGTCATTGAGGGGACCCGTGATAGTAGGATGTCTTTTTTTCTTCATAAATTTAGTTTCAAAATCTTCAACAAACATTTCACCGTGAATGAAATCATCAAGTCTCATACGAGGAATTGCTGCAAAAAGGTCATGGACCCCGTCCTTCTCGATGCAAATAGGATTCCATTACAAATTGGAAGAGGAAAAAAGAGAGCCTCCATCTCATACATCTTGCACCTCCAATTCGTTTTCCTTTTTCCATTTCAAACCTCTCCCTATTCTAGGAGGATGGAATTGGACGAACATTTAAAATTAGTGTGGATTGTGTCAAGAAAAAGAAACAAATAATTCATTGAACATAAATAAAATGTGCTTGCATTGCTATGACCCACGTCAAACCAATAGGATGTTGCGGACTTGAACTGAGGAAAATTAAACGTGATAGATTGAATCAAGCTACACATAAAATATAATACAAACGTGGGCTGCTAATCAGACTTTGTATCTCAATGTACAAGTGGACATAAACAACGAGAACAGAAAATGCAAACCAAAACCTTTGATGACATCCTTGTATATAAAAAAAAGTGCATCCATTTTTGCCAGCAACACCAAAATGATAACATGTTTGTTGCATCTGTTGAAAAAAAAGATGAATCAATAATGGAGAGAATGAGGAAAGGAAGAAAGGTGTAAAATGTCCTATCAACCATGATTTAAGCAAATGAAGGTTAGAAAACATAGTGTGTAGATGAACCTCCAAGCGGACATAAAGACCACAAGTAAATTCGCAACCTTGCATGTAAATATAACAAAGATTTCAGAGTATATGGGGTGTACAAACCTCTTTTACCTCAGGAGGCATGTTGTGATATTTAGCCTTTCATTTGGCATGACTTAACTTGAGGAGAAAAAACACATCTAGCAATTCATGAAATAAACAAGTGAATATTGAACCACATGATGAGTGGTTCAACCTACAAATTTGTATGTGGTGTAGGAGTGTAACCTGCATAACAGTATGTAGTTACTTATACAATTGCAACAATAGATGTATTATCATGCCAAGATACATTGGTTGTGATGCATGTGTATGTGTTAAAGGAGAGGAAGGGTTAGAGGGCAACCAAAAATTTGATGACAACCTTATATGTAAAACAAAAGTGCATCCATTGCTGCCAACAATGCCAAAATGATAACATGTTTGTTGCATCTGTTGAAAAAAAGATGAATCAGTAATGGGGAGAATGAGGAAAGAAAAAAAGGTGTAAAATTTCCTATCAACCATGATGTAAGCCAATGGAGGTTGGAAAACACAATATGTAGATGAACCTCCATGCGGACATAAAGACCGCAAGTAAATTCATGACCCCACATGTAAATATAACAAAGATTTCAAATTTTCAAAGTATATGGGGTGTACAAACCTCTTTTACTTGAGGAGGAATGTTGTGATATTCGACCTTCTATTTGGTGTGACTTAACATGAGGAGAAAAATAACATCTAGAAATTCATGAAATAAACAAGTGAAGGTTGAACCACACAATGAGTGGTTCAACCTACAACTTTGTATGTGGTGTAGGAGTGTAACGTGCATAACAATATGTAGTTACTTATACAATTACAAAAAAAGATATATTATCATGCCAAGATACGTTGGTTGTGGTGTGTGTGTATGTGTTAAAGGAGATGAAGGGTTAGAGGGCAACCAAAACCTTTTATGACAAGCTTATATGTAAAAAAAAGTGAATCCATTGCTGCCAACAATGCCAAAATGATAACATGTTTGTTGCATCTATTGAAAAAAAATGAATCAGTAATGGAGAGAATGAGGAAAGGAAAAAAAGGTGTAAAATGTCCTATCAACCATGATGTAAGCTAATGCAGGTTGGAAAACACAACGTGTAGATGAACCTCCAAGCGGACATAAAGACCGCAAGTAAATTCGCAACCTCGCATGTAAATATAACAAATATTTTAGAGTATATGGGGTGTACAAACCTCTTTTACTTGAGAAGGCATGTTGTGATATTTAGCCCTCCATTTAGGGTGACTTAACATGTGCAACAAACACACATCTAGAAATTCATGAAATAAACAAGTGAAGGTTGAACCACACAATGATTGGTTCAAACTGCAACTTTGTATGTGGTGTATGAGTGTAATGTGCATAACACTATGTAATTACTTCTACAGTTGCAACAATAGATGTATTAGGGAAGATACATTGGTTGTGGTGCATGTGTATGTGTTAATGGAGAGGAAAGGTTAGAGGGAAAACAAAAGCTTTTATGAGAACCTTGTATGTAAATAAATGTGCATCCATTGCTACCAACAACGCCAAAAGAATCAAAAGTTTTTTTGCATTTGTTGCCAAAATCATGAATCAGTAATGGAGTGAATCAAGAAAGGCATACATGTGTAAATTTTCCTATCAACCATGATGTCATCCAATGCATATTTGAAAACATAGTGTCTACTTGAACCTCCAAGAAGACATAAAGACCAGAGGTAAAATCACAACCTCACATGAAAAATACTAAGGTGTCATAGTATATGGGGTGTGCAAACCTGTTTTACTTTCCTAGGCATGTTTTCATATCGAGCCTTCCATTTAGGATGAATTAACATGACCAACAAAAGCGTATATGACAATTCATGAACTAAAAAAGTGTAGGTTGAAAAACACAATGAAAAGTCCAACCTACAACTTTATATGTAGCCTATAAGTGTAACATGAATAGTAATATGTAATTACTTCTATGATTGACAACAATGTGAAAAGAAAAAAACACGTTATTTGCATCTAGTGATAAAAGAATGACACAATGAACGTAGTCTAAAACACATTATTTTTTTGTGCTTTTATTTGTGAAACATATGAAGAATTTGAAAAGCAATTTTAACTGTAAACCACAATTACAATAAACTGTGAAGCTCACTTGCATTGAAAACCATAGTGAATGAGATAGATATTGTGTTGACTTAAGATATTCTTTATACTCTTGATTAATTGACAAAGAATCATCTGTAGTATGTGCAAAGGCAAAGAAACAATGCAAATATGGAGGCAACAGGCTCTATAATTTATGAAATTGAAAAGGAATCTGCTCTAAAAACACTTGAAAACAAGCAGATCAAGCTTAATGAGATATAAATTGTTTTCACTAAAGAAATTCTTACCAATCTTGAGAAGTTGAGGAAGAAGCACATGTAGTATGTGCAATAGGAAAATCACAATGCATAAGTGGATAAAGTCGAGAGATTTTGTATTGCATATGAATTTGTCTAAGCAGAGAAAATGAAAAATGATGCTATAACTAGATTTGAACTAGTGAAGTCGAAAATCTGTGAACATAAAACTAAACATGACCAACAAAAGAACATCAAGCACAAAAGAAAAAATTCCACCCTTCAGCTTACAACAAGCAAAAATATAAAAAATACAACCCATAGTGTTTTCCAACATGCCTATAGTTTATTAATTTGAGAAAGTTGAAACACAATTTTTAGTCTACCTAAGACTTGTTATATATTTTGAAGATGTTCCTTTCATTACATTCATATTGTGTAGAAAAGAAAAGGTTTTCATTGCAATCATATTGTCTGTATAATCAGAGATTGGAAAATACAGTGCGTTAAGAAACCTACAACCCACATAGTGTTGGAAAACCCTCTATGTATAAAAATGCAATTGGTTGGTCACCCGCCAGCTAAATATGGTTACTTTTATGTATCCCCCAGCTGTAAATCCTCCCCCAAATTCTCCACCCTTCAGCTTTGTACAAGCTCAACAAACTAACTCGCATTCCACTGTGTTTTCCTACTTGCCTATATTTTAATGATATGACAAAACCCAAATGCAATTCATACTCTAAGTAATAGTTTTGGTAAATTTTTAAGGTGCCTTTTCTTACATTGATAGTGTAAAGTTCTCATTACACTCACTTTGTCTATTGATAATTAAATCTTGGAAAACACTGTGGGTTGAGAAACTTGAGTTCTTCTTAATACTTCATGAGGCAACAGGTACTAGAATGTATGAAATGAATAAGGAAACATTCCTAAAAACACTTGAAAAGAAGCAAACCAAACTGTATGAGATATATAATGTATTGACTAAAGAGATTCTTCCTAGTCTTGAGAATTTGGGGAAGTAGAATTTAAAGTATGTGCAATGGGAAAATGACAATACAAAATTGGATGCAACAGGCACTAGAATGTAGGAAATGACAAAGGAATCTGCTGTAGAAATACTTGAAAAGAAGCAGACCATAGTGAATGAGACAAATACTGTATTGATTAAAGAGACTTAGTGTTGTTGATAATTTTACGAAGGTGTGTGTGCAGTATCCACAATGGGCATATGGAAATGCTTAACTCGAGAAACAAGTAGTAGAAAGTATGTAATAAAAAAAAAATCTGCTTTAAAAACACTTCAAAAGAACCAGACCAAAGTGAATAAGATAAATAATGTATCAACTGGCAAGATTGTTCTTGCACTTGAAAACTTGATGAAGGAGCATCCTATAGTATCTGTAATGGGAAAATGCCAATGCAAAAGTGGATAAAGTCTATAAATTTTGTATTCCATATAAATTTATGCAAGAAAAGAAAGTGAGAGATGATGCTATAAGTGGAGTTGAACAAATGAAGTCAAAGATTCTTCAAATTAAGAATTCCATGGAACAAATAAAATTTGAAATAGATGATAATGAAAAGGAAAAAATAGATCTTAGAGAAAAAAAGAGAATCAGTTGGCTGAAGATATGGAAGCCCCATGTGAAAAGCTAGACAATTTCTGTAACTAACTTATCAAACAAAAAACATCTACATTCTCTAATTAGAAAGACACACTCAACGCTAAGCAAATAGTGGTTGCAAACCTACAAAAAATGTATTGAAGACATTAAAAACTCTATCAAAAAAATTGATGTTGCTATTCGAAGGACTGATGAGGAAGCAACTACTCCAAAGCTACAAATAAAAGATATGAATTAGAAGGTAGCAAGGAAAACTTTAAGAACGCCCCCCCCCCCTTGGCGAAGGTGTAAAATCCTAGCGAATCGTGTATACTTCCCGATAAAAAATATTAATCTTATTGGTGAATTTTTTAGTTTTTCGGGAAAAAAGAATCCCAATTGGTGAATATTTTATAATCCATGGAAGTCTGTGGAAAATCTTGGCGAATTTCAAATTTTTTTAATCGAATAAAATATTTTTCATTGGTGATTAAAACCGTTTTTCAAACCAGAATTTTTTTTCCATTAGCGAATTAATCTTGTTTTCAAAACAAAAATAAAAATAAAAATTTGTTGGCGATTAAAACCCTTTTTCAAAGCAAAAAATATATTTTCATTGGCGAATTAAAAAGAATCTCAAAATAATAAAAAAATTCAGTGGTGAAATAAACGAATATGCCAACGAAAAATCATAGGGACCGTTCGATGAATGTTTGATGGACGACTGTAGTTGCATTTCAGAAGTAAATCTCTACAGCACTAGACTTGCGATTTGAAACCTCCGAAATAACACTAGAACTATTAGATTTCTAGAAATCAATGGTTGAGATTTTATTACCATACAAATGGTTATAAAGTTCTGTTTCTTAGCGATTGGGCGACCTCGGCGGGATGCACAACTTTTGAAGTGTCAGCTCATTTAATGAATTGTAAGGTGCCATTAAGGGATGTCTTCTCAAATGCTTTCAAATTACAACTTTAGGTTTAACGTAATCTTTTAAATCCTCCGAAAGGATAGCTCTTAAATAAGGAGGTTGGAGAAACAAATTTAGTAGCAGATTGGCACTTTTTTCTTGTTGGTTGCATGTTTCGAGGAGAGATGGTGTGGGCCCCATCTAAGAAGAAAGCAGGCCCATTTCTCCTTTCTGTGTGGCCACATGTTAAGCAATCGAAGCTCGGTAGAAGGAAAGAGAAGCGTCTTGAAGGGGAGCTCTGATAGGACACCACATGGAGGAGGTCGGAGAGTTGCAAGTGGTAACCCAACGAGAGTAAATGCCATTGGAAGAATCTAAGAGCTTGTTCTCCTGACGCAATGATGAGAAGGCAACATTCTGTAGTGGGACCCAGTTATAATGACGTGGGTGATATTGACGATGAGGATGAGTAGCTGAGATTAAACGAGGTTGATCGGACAACATACTAAGCTAGTGGAAGATGACGTATGTCATGAACTATTGGCAACAATTAACGGTGGAGATCAAACAAAGCTTTGATCGGACGTCTTTCTGAGAGATTGGTGTGAATATTATAGATTCCCTTCTTGATTCTTTGGAATTACACAAGCGGTGTACCTATGCATGGATCTCTCACCATGACAAGTGTTGACATGAATGATGATGGTGCAAACATGAGGATGACAAGGTGAGTGTGAACCCCAGGTGGAGTATGAAAGCCTTATCAACATGTGTGAAAATCATCGGTAGGAAACTTAGGGATGTCCCCCCAATACAATGATGGCCTTCCTATCAAATGGACAAAGTGACATCACCAGGACCTTAAAGAAGGTCACAGCCAAAGTGTCACTCAAAGTGGTGACGACTATCATGTAAGATTAAATGTTTGTATGGGTTTTGGGTTGTAGTTCACTTTGGGTGGCCACCTACATAAAAGGAGGGTTGTCGACTTGAAGACATTTTGTGATTGTCATGATGAAAACCTATGTAATGGGTGCCTATTTTGGGTTGTATTTTAAGTTCCACTAATGGAACAATTTTGTCAATTTTGTATTTAAATATGCTACAACCAGAGGTTTTCTTCCTGATTCTTTCCTCCCAGTATGCATTTTGAATCAGGTTCTATAATATTTTATAGTAATTATAATAATATAATATAATGGCTATGCCATTTTTTCCAAAAAAAAGAAAAGAAAGTGTGTTTGGCATATTGCTAGTACTGATAGTGGTGACAATTAATGCCATATGTGATATGAAAATTTCAAATATCTCAAAGTCGATAATGCCCTGGGATGTCACATCAATCTTTCACTGATAGCCACCCTCTCCACCAATGGACACCTATCCTTCGTTCTATCAGTGGGACGCCAAATAATGTTTCCCCAATGCGCCATAGTTCCCTCGATATACATAATGAATTGGATAATTCATGCCCATGGTTATAATTCATGGCTACTTTTGTTGACAACTTGACTCTATCGGTATATTGGGAGAGCACCTTAGGACTCAGCCCAATAGAATATTGTTACACCGATACTAGGTTGTGAGCTATTCATCGGGGCATCAATGGGATTGTGATGGGGGTTCCGTCAATGAAGCATTGTTAGGCTGATGGTATTGAATTTTTTTAGGAATGGGGGAAGGAATACGTCACTACTAAATTTCAAATTTGTTTATGGATGCAATGTAGGCTATAATATGGATCTTGTCACAAAAATTTCTACAATTTGCATTTTTCATAATTTATGAATCATAAAATCAAAGTGTTGTATATTTTTGTCATTATTGATATGTGGAAGATAAGTGGGGTGGACTCGATGGAGGCTAGTTTCTTTTTAAAGAAAAAATAAATTTCCTTTTAAGAGATCAAATTTATATTTTAATATCACAATTTCATGGATGATTGAATACAATATAAAATATCATCAACTAAAGTTTGACTTTCGCATATGATTCATGAAGTGAAATATAATATAAAATATGATGAAGTGCAATATAAAATAAAATATCTTGAAGTGCAATGATTCATAATTTATTTGAATACAATATAAAAAGTCATCAACTAAAGTTTGGAATATGATCCATGCAATGCTTGAGTGCAATATAAAATAAGATATCATGATGTGCAATGATTCACAATTTCAATGTTAATTGAATACAATATAAAATATCATCAACTATAGTTTGGAATTTGGAACAATCGAAATTGACTCATGAAGTGTAGTAAAAATACCTAAAACCTGCTAATTCTCTTCCATTTCCCAAATGGGGTCAGGGTCCTCAAACCGATGCTCATCTTGAGATAAAGTAAAAGAGTCATCTTGATTCTGAGTCTGCTCTTCACTTTCTTTGGCCTATGTCTCAATCTCAACATTCATTGTGTGATTTGTGTCAATTTAAATATCATTGTCATTTGTCCTAGGCCCACTGCCACTGCCACTGCCACCAATACCGACGCTTGGAATTGGAGAGCCTATATTGCACAACTCGGTCCCTCTTCTTTCACATGTGGACCTCCATATTGCGAGTGCCCTTTCAAAAGGATTTTTTTTGACATTATACGTAGTACCTTTCATCCTCCAGAAATTTTCCAAATTCTTGTCTAGTTTGTTTCTTAACTTTGATTTCAAAAACCCCAGTGTACTGAAAAATCTCTCATCCTCCATCGACCCCAATATCATTGTTTGACATAAAATCAACAAGTTTAAAATATTCTGACATCAAACCACTAAATATTTCACTCTGACCTAAGCTTGTCCAAACCTTTTTTATTGATCCTGATTCAAAGGCCTTCTCCTTGCCCATGGATTTATACTGGTCCCTCATAACTGTTGTAAAACTCCTACATTGTTGTCTAAGCTTATTTTCATTTAGAATTCCTTCTATTGTTTGCTCATTGTATGTTACCTCTTTCAAAAACTGTTTGATCAAGATTTTTACTTGATCATGAAAATATTTTGGGTTATCTCGGTTTACCCAAAATTGAGGATACACAATACCCATGGCTTCAAGTATTTCATGTCAAGGGAATCTTTCACAAATCTCTGAGGAAATATTTTTTGAAATTTCCAAATTATCACTAACATATTTAGCAATGTTGTTAAAATCTTCCTCGTTAACAGGTACTTCTCTACTAGAGCACTTGGTTGTCTTACAATGGTACATTGGTATCTCATATACATGTACACATATACATAAGTGTCTGATTGCATTAAACTATAAATAATTATCAGGATTATTCAAATCAGTAATTCTCCACCACATCAAATAATTTGTGCCTTCTTGTGTTAGATCTAGATATAGATGATCGAGGGCCAAGCATGTAAGTTTACGTAGATTGAAAAATTCATAAATATACATAGTCCTGTCTTGGGATTTCTTCACAAGATTGTTCATCACATCCAACATGGGGAGAAGACTAGCTAAAGTCAAGAGTGTCTCTATATCGCTTAACCCATGTAAGAGGTCAGGAGCTTTGTCTATTGTGTTGTGATGCTCGTACGTCAATCCAATCAAGGATTGATATTCTGAAAGAACTCGTTGCACTGGTCCATGCAGGGAAATCCATCTAGTATCAACATCCTTGAG
Source organism: Sequoiadendron giganteum (assembly GCA_007115665.2). Classification (NCBI taxonomy): domain Eukaryota; kingdom Viridiplantae; phylum Streptophyta; class Pinopsida; order Cupressales; family Cupressaceae; genus Sequoiadendron; species Sequoiadendron giganteum. Next base: position 139,117,383 of record CM021108.1, on the reverse strand, counting down.
AAGCTTGTTACTAGGTGTTATTCCCTCGAAAAAAATTGAAATTCAAGGAAACGTTTGGGACTTTGACAGAAGTATGCGTGGATCTTGCAAACTAGATTTTCAACTTTTAATACTATAGGAAACTTGATTACAATTTTGAATGCTAAATTCATTATGTGGGCCATGCAATGCATGCCAAACATGTATGGTGCACAAGTAGTTTTTAAATTTGTGCAAACACCACTCCTTTGACCTTGCATCACTGCAGATCCATCAGCTCCTACACACACCAACTTTTTGGCAATTTTCAACTCATCCATACCTGCAATTTCATTCAAAGATTTCTTAACTAGTTCAAATAGATTTTGCGATGTTGAACTGTCCTTCATTTTATGAACACAAAGAAGATGAGCTTGGTGAACATGTTGTTCTACAGTATACAAATGCATACAAACCCAAGAAGTATTGTCTACCACAGTAACTTCATCTAAAGATAATGCAATGAAATTTGACTCTTTTACTTTCTCCTTTAAATCTTCCTTTTCCACTATAACAAGACAATTTGCCCAATCCCATCCAAATTTTACTGACCAATGTGAGAAGGGAAAGTGGGGAACACTCAAATACAAATAAAACAAAATATTCTAGGTAGTCTATCATAGGATTCCCCCTGGACAAAATATGAAAAATAACACTCATTTGAATAATTTTTGATAGATTTGTTGTTGCCATGGCTTTTCCAAAATGAGCCTCAAGTGTACCTTCACTTTTTTCAATCTTTGATATTCTATGGTTATGTTCTCCATAATCCATGACATAATTAATATGAAGACATTCTTCCTTTGATTTCCATCATACGGCTGATTGTTCCTTTCCGTCTATGATTTGTTTTTCGTAAACTTTACCGATATGCTTTTCTATAGTGTCAAGCTTTAGCTGCATCGTCTTGTCTCTTCTACATTTCCAACTACAAATATTACATTTGATCTTTGTTTCCCTTTCAATATCATTTTCGTTTGATACCCCATTGGTTCAAGGAATGGGTACTTCGACAACCAAGCAAGTTGAAAATTCCTTGTCATTTCCCACTCGCGCCCCAATTTTGATTTTCCTTTTCTTTTCTTGCTACTAACATTATCCTCGTCTAAGTCAATTATCTCATTCTGGCTAACTAGGGTATGCCTTGGAACATCTTCTGTGGTATTACCATCCTCATTTGATACATTTTGATTTAACTCAATGACAATCTCACCTTGACCTTCCTATGGCGGTGAGGTATTGTCAATGCCATCTTCAATAATATTTGGTGGAAGATTTGATGATGTAGCTCCACCTTGATCTGATGGATTAGAAGCTTTTCCAATTCCAAAGTAAGACTATATGGTACCTCCACATTTTGGGCATTTTGATGGCCTCCTAGTTTCTTCATTACCCTTAGGAGTCTTACCCTTGCTACTCGACATATTGATATCTCACTTCGAATAAAAGATGAAAAAAAATGTCTTCTTGTTTAAGGAAAGACCGATAGAGAATATAGATCCCATTCCCTACTCAAAATCATGTTTAAGACTGAAACAAGAATGGAAAACGAATAAAGAAATCTTATTATTATAACTAATAACTAATAACAGTATGAAAAAATGATCAATCACCTTTCAGTCTACGTTTTCGGGTTTTGTTGACTTCTAAATCAAGAAGTAGAACCTCAGAACCGAACAAAATGTGTAAGAATAAATAACAGTTTCAATTGTATTTATATCAATCCATATTTGGTGAATTCTGTGGGATTTTTAAATGGTATGTGAAAAATTTGGTGAATCCCATGTGCTTATACAACGATACTTTGTAATTTTCAAGGCGAAATGTGTCCTCAAATGTAATTATTTTTAAATATTATTGGCGAAATAGGTCCTCATAAGCAACTATTTATAAATTTTAATTGACGAAATGGGTCTTCAGCAACAACTATTTTTAAATTTTAATTGGCGAAATGGGTCCTCATATAATGTTGCTTTAATAGTATTGGCGAATATGTTGGTGTTTTATGACATGCTCCCTTGGATTCCAGGCGAAAATATTAATCGGTCCATTGGAAATGCGTAGTATGTTATGGTGAATTTATTGCCTAAACATGCCTCATAAAAAAAACCGCTGGTGAATGGACATGCATTGGACCAATAGTTCGTGAAATCTGGGCAATTTGAACACCCTATTGGATATGGTAAATTCGCCAATTTCAATTTTCCTGATTCCTAGAATTCACCAATTGGCAAAGATTCGCCACTAAAGTTTTCCCTGGAAGGTAGAAGCTCATGAAAAGGAATGCCAGGGGGTGATAACATGTAACAACAATGGGGATGAGCAAAAATGTCTGGCTGGTCAACTTGCATATGCAAAAGCAATAGTTGGAACTGCTGAAACTATAGTGAAACAACATAAACACTACAATTAACCACTTGGAAAAGAAACTAAAATATTAAACAAAAGTTTTATCATCAAAATAAAAGGAGTTTAATTAATGGTGTTAACACACAAGTGCAATATAAAAGATAGGAAGTTGAAAAAATAAACACAAGAATGGAATGTGTGATTTTGAAGACATTCATTCTATTTTGTAACATTCCATGTAAAATAGTAGGTGTTAAGAAACAAGCAACCCACCGCTAGACAACCCTTTACATTTAAACAAGGAGATTTAAATATCTGAAACCCAACATTGTGTTTTCCAAATTACAATTATTTTGTGTATTTTTTCTTTTCAATCATGCTAAATTTAAACACAAGAATGGAATGTGTGATTTTAAAGACATTCATACTGTTTTGTAACATTCCATGTTGCGAAACCGTAGGTGTTAAGAAGCAAGAAACCCACCGTTAGACAACCCTTCACATTTAAACAAGGAGATTTAAATAACTGAAACCTAACATTGTGTTTTCCAAATTACAATTATTTTGTGCACTTTTTCTTTTCAATCATTCAAAATTTAAACACAAGAATAGAATGTGTGATTTTGAAGACATTCATACTATTTCATAACATTCCATGTTGCAAAATCGTAGGTGTTAAGAAGCAAGCAACCCACTGTTAGACAACCCTTTACATTTAAACAAGGAGATTAAAATAACTGAAACCCAACATTGTGTTTTCCAAATTATAATTATTTTGTGCACTTTTTCTTTTCAATCATGCAAAATTTAAACAAAAGAATGAAATGTGTGATTTTGAAGACATTCATACTCCATGTTGCAAAACCGTAGGTGTTAAGAAGCAAGTAACCCATCGTTAGACAACCCTTTAAATTTAAACAAGGAGATTCAAATAACTGAAGCCCAACATTGTGTTTTCCAAATTACAATTATTTTGTGCACTTTTTTTTCAACCATGCAAAATTTAAACACAAAAATGGAATGTGTGATTTTGAAGACATTCATACTGTTTTGTAACATTCCATGTTGCAAAATCGGAGGTGTTAAGAAGAAAAAAACCCACCATGAGATAACCCTTTGCATTTAAACAAGGAGATTCAAATAACTGAAACCCAACATTGTGTTTTCCAAATTACAATTATTTTGTGCATTTTTTTTCAATCATGCAAAATTTAAACACAAGAATGGAATGTGTGATTTTGAAGACACTCATACAGTTTTGTAACATTCCATGTTGCAAAACCGTAGGTGTTAAGAAGCAAGCAAACTACTATGAGACAACCCTTTACATTTAAACAAGGAGATTCAAATAACTGAAACCCAACATTGTGTTTTCAAAAAAATACAATTATTTTATGCACTTTTATTTTTCAATCATGCAAAATTTAAACACAAGAATGAAATGTGTGATTTTGAAGACATTCATATATGCAAAACCGTAGGTGTTAAGAAGCAAGCAACCCACCATGAGACAACCCTTTACATTTAAACAAGAAGATTCAAATAAATGAAACCCAACATTGTGTTTTTCAAATTACAATTATTTTGTGCACTTTTTTTTCAATCATGTGAAATTTAAACACATGAATGGAATGTGTGATTTTGAAGACATTCATACTATTTTGTAACATTTCATGTTGCAAAACCGTAGGTGTTAAGAAGCATACAACCCACCATGAGACAACCCTTTACATTTAAACAAGGAGATGGGTGATCCCACAATAATGGTTTACAATTTTTGGCCAAACTAGACATTGAACTAATTTTTTCTAACTAAATCTTCACTTTCAGGCACCTATAGTGCCTAAACCGTGAGGAATTTGGAGATGATGCAAACTAGTGATTTGTGACATTTTGTCTGTAGATTCTCAATATTTTTGGAATCAGATTGCACTTCTTTTTCTATCTCCTTCAAAAACTAGTTTTTTCAGTAAACACCATTTTTAAGGAGTGATGATCACCGTACACAACATAATTTTTTTTCCATGAAGGATAAAATTATATTTTTTTTGAATTTAGATTTGTAACTACGATATCTAGCGCTTTCATTTGGTTTCATTGTTTTATTGAATATATTTTCCTTAATCAAGTTTCAAAGTCAAACCAATTACAATTCAAACATAGGCAGATAGTATACAACATAACTCTTTTTGTCTGTATCAAAATTCCTTTTTTTTGTTGGATCAAGGAATTCAATATCTAGTCCATTGATATTTTTCAAATTTTTATTGATATTCTGCTATTTTTCCACATGTAGAACAAAGAGCTTGATTTTCGGTGAAAAACCTACATTCACCAGAAATAAAAAAATAAAAATAAAAATTATTTAAAATTATACTTTTTGGGAAGCTTATAATAAGGAATAAATACTTACAAAAAATAAATTTTAAATGAATTCATTTGATCCCCGAAAAGGTAAATCAAAAGCGGTTTTTTATCAGCATTTTGATAGGTGTAAAGGAGACTATGTTATAGGTATAGTTTAAAACTAGTGAGGTTCTATCCAAGGAGGTTTGAGCTAAGGTGGTTCGATCAAACCCTCTTCAATTGGAATCCTTTAAATGGAAATTTTTAAGGTTTAAATCATTATATTTTTTAAAAACGTGTGATTTCAGCAAAAAATAGGATCTCCCAGAAATCGTAAACCAGTATTGTGGGATCACCCAGTTCAAATAATTGAAACTCAACATTGTGTTTCCCAAATTACAATTATTTTATGTACTTTTTTTTTTAATCATCCAAAATTTAAACACAACTATGGAAGGTGTGATTTTGAAGACATTCATACATTTAAGCAAAAAGATTCAAATAACTGAAATCCCACATTGTGTTTCCCAAATTACAAATTACAAGGTGTTGTAAAACCCTCTACAATTGAATTGGTTAGCACCGTTCACCTCAATTTCGTCGGGTTTCTCCTCCAACTCCTCCGCGTGCACTATAGACTTCAACTTACAACGTGTAGATTGCCTCCAACTCCTCCATGTGCACTCAAACCTTCATCTTTCAATGTGCAGACTAGATACTCATCATGTTTTCAGCCTTCTTTTTGAAACAAAAATGCACACTCCACGTCAGTTCGCCTCCAATTTTATCGTGCCAAAAAAGAGAGGATAAAAGAAAAACTTCACGAGAAAGATAAGGAGCCTGCGTTTATTGGCTGACAAGAGGTGAGAAAATTGACCTAGTGGCGCCATTAACTCCTACCTACCATTTCCCAGACGTTTGGTCTCGTCGACCGATTTCGTCACTTTTCTCCCCTGTCTGGCGGGCCCCGCACTACAACGTCTTGTCATGTTATTGTAGAAATTTAAATTTGATCACTTCCACATGATCAAAATCATCTACTCTATTCATCTATGCCATTAATAGTGATTAAATAATTTATTTAATCATTATTTTATTTTTTGCCTAAGGTTCCTAAAGTATGTAATTAAATAAATTAAATACTTTACCTTACACCTTTTCTTCTCTAAATTAAATAAATAAGACAATTTATTTTATTTAGTCATTTGACCTATTTGGATTAAAACTAATTTTTAATTCCTCTTTTTCCCTCTCTTTGTCACATTCTCCATAACCCTCTTTTAATCCGGATTAAATTAATTAATCTGCGATTAGGATGTGCACCACTTAATCAAGATTAGTGTCACATCCTCCATAATCTCCCAATTGCCTCTAATCTCTCATTAATTATCATAATCCTATGTTTTCACAACCTTAATCAAAATTATTAGCCACATTTGGCATACCTTTTCTGGTCAACCTTTTCACTTGCCTTTCTTGGCCTTTACTCTCTTTCCCATGTGAATTTTTAATTCACATTTATTCACCCAAGGCTCCTCTCTTCCCCATGTGAATTTTTAATTCACTTTTATCTTTCCAAGGCCTACCCTATCCCCATGCAAAGTTCTAGAAAGCTTGACTTGTCACTTTACATGTACCCAAGACTTCTAGAACCTTGGACTTGTCACATCACCCACATGTGACAAATCTTCAGTTTTTTGGAGACCCCCCTTTTATCCAATAAACTCTCCAATGAATGCGAATTTTTAATTCAGATTTATTTCTCCAACCACTTCCCCTTTTTCTCATGGAGATTTTTGAGGAATTCTAAAATTCCTCAAATGTCTCTTTCCTCCTGATTTGGGGGCAAGAAGTTCCTTTTTGAGGAAATCTTCTCAACCCCCAAGGTACCTACAAGCTACTTGTCCTTCATCCACCTCATCTAATTCTCTTCCACCTCATTTCCACATCATCCCACCCCAAGACATCTCACATTCCACATGTCAAGATGTGAGGGCTTGTGAGTCCTCAACTCACCATAGCCCTTCATCTTGATCTTGCTGGATCAATCTCAACCGTTGAATTCTCTAAAGAATTCAATTTATCCTATAAATACCCCCTCATTTTTTCTCATTTTAAGAGGATAAGTCTTTTGCTATCCAAAATCTTGCAAAATTACCATTTGAGCTCTCATCCACCATAGTATCTAGCATTTCATCCATCTTGCATTTCATTGTGCACATCCAATTTAGCTTGTCATCCAAAGAGCACGCAAGTCTTCAAGGATCAAAGGGCCAACCAAGGAAGGAGCAGGATGAAGGTATAACCGATTTTAATCATTTTTCATCTTACTTTCATGTTTACCTTTTCTTAGGCTAATCATTGAGGTGTTCTCTTTTATGTTAGTTCTTTTCATTGCATCATTATTTGTTTAGCATCTCACCTTAGGAACATAGCATTTTAGGAGATCACATTTTTGCCACGCCTGGTGGGACCCACAAATGGGTCTCTTTGCTTTATGTTTTGTTGTTTTTTAGGTTGTTTGCAAGTTCAAGTCACAAGGGGGCGGATTTTCCTTGCAAAGGGGCGAACTTGCCCTCCCGAGCACTGTAGAGGGGCAGATACGCCATCCTGTTCCGACGTTTTCTGATAGTTTTTACTACAGAAGTGCAGATACACCATCCTGTTCTGAAATTTTTTCTAATAGTTTTCTACAGAAGTGTGGATACGCCCACGTGTTCCGACATTTTTCCTAATTGTTTTCTGCAGAAGTGCGGATACGCCCGTGTGTTCCGACGTTTTTCCTAACTGTTTTCTACAAAAGTGCGGATACGCTCGCTTGTTCCGACATTTTTTGCTAACTATTTTCTGCAGAAGTGTGGACACGCCCACCTGTTCCGACATTTTTTGCTAACTGTTTTCTGCAGAAGTGCGGACACGCCTGCCTGTTTCGACGTTTTTTGCTAACTTTTTTCTATAGAAGTGCGGATACGCCCGCTTGTTCTGACATTTTTTGCTAACTATTTTCTACAGAACTATGGATACGCTTGCCTATTCAGACATTTTTTTCTATTTGTTTTCTGCAGAAGTGCAGATACGCCCACCTATTCTGATGTTTTTTGCTAACTGTTTTCTGCATAAGTGCGGATACGCCCGCCTATTCTGCCATTTTTTGCTAACTGTTTTCTGCAGAAGTGCAAATACGCCTACCTATTCTGACATTTTCTAACTATTTTTTGCAAAGGGGCGGATTTTCCCTCTTGATCTGACATTTTTGACAGTTTTCTGCAAAGGGGCGGATACACCCTTCTGTTCCAGCATTTTTCACTACAGAGGGGTAGATTTGCCCTAAACAACACGTTCAGGAAAGTAAAAAAGTTGCATTTTAGCTTTGTTTTTGCCTCTATTCTTTGTTGTTTGAAGTTCTAACCCTCTAACCTTGTTTGTTGGTGGGTGAATTCAGATTTATTTCTAATACTTCATAGTATTTTGTTGAAATTCACAAGGGGTAAAAAGATAAAACAACTAACATTTGATTGTAGGGCCTTTATTTCATTCAAATTTTAAAGTTTTCCTTACTATTTTATCTATTCACTTAGCATAATTAGAGGGAAGTAATACTTGTTGCTTGTTGTGTTTTTTTCTTTATGTTACCCTAAGGGGGCATTAGTTTGTTTTCATCTTCCCCTTGCACTTTGTGCAGACCGAGGGGGTAGTTGGAAATGATTAGTGTCTTCTTCTTAGAGGGACCTGCTTGGGGATTTCATCACCCCAAGGAACGATCCCAACCATGCGTACCGATAGGGTATACAAAGGGGGGAGAGCCAAAGTAGTACCCCAATCCAGTTGCGTCATAATTGGCGGAGCGTCGAAGCTAGGGTGATACCTAGATAGATGTGAAGAGTTGGTTCGAGCCTTTCAGTATCTCACTGGGGTTCCGACTCATGCTTGTGACAGATTCGTGTTCATGGTTGTGCCTCACGTACTGATTGTATATCGAGGACTCCCTAGAAACCTTATTCATCCTAGAGTAAGAACTTTGCTGGCCATACCCCTTAACACTAATCATAGGATTGTGCTTGTTCAAAGTGTCTTTCTATGAAAAATCAGTAAATTTTGATAAGTTAGCCTCATTGAGTCATTTCAAGTCCTTGCCATAATCCCATCATCCAAACCAAGTCACTATTTCTCTGTAGAGGGGTGAACTTGCCCTCTTGTTTTAGCATTTTTTACTACAGAAGTGCAGATATGCCCCACTATTTCAACATGTTTCACTGCAGAAGTGCGGATACGCCTCCTTGTTTCAACATTTTTCACTATAGAAGTGCAGATATGCCCTTTTGATCCATTGTTTGACTGTAGAAGGGTGGATACACCCTCCTAAATGGACAGTTTCATCCATTTAACCATTCCAAACCTCCGTTTAACCAATCCAAACATCCATTTGACCATTCCAAACCTCCGTTTAACCAATCCAAACATCCATTTGACCATTACAAGCCTCCATTTAACCTTTCTAAACGTCCATTTATCACATTCCCATTGATTATTTCATAATTTGGAAAACCCATTCTACCATCTTATCATGTGACCTAAACATTTCCATCAAGACATCTTCCATTTGCATTCATCATCATCTCTCAACACAAAATCCCTTCAACGTTGTTTTAGGAGTTATCTCCTGAATTGACCAAGGCGTTAATTTTGATCGTTATCCTACATATCAATCATTGTCTTTAACCTAATCAATCTGCTTCTATCTTGAGGTGGATTTGTGTTGTAAATCAACATCATTGGCCCAAATCAATTCCCTTCTATCTCAAGACAGATTCAGTGTCGTGATCATTGGTTTAGCCAGTTTAATCTGATCAACCAACGTATTAAGTCACCTAGGGTGATTTCTGAATTGGGGTTAAGACCCTTTCCATCAACCAATCCTAATTCATCATCCAATCCAAAACAAACTTATCCTATCATATCTTCTAATCCAATCCCAATCTAAGCTCCAATCCAGTTCTAATCTAAGCGTTAATCCCATCATCCTAATTTGAGCTTTTATTCAATCCCAATCTGAGCTTTCATCTAATCCCCATATGAGCTTCCAATACATCCTAGTTCTCTATCCATCATCTATTATGTCTTGCTAATCTGTATCCATCATGAATCTCTATTCCCCTCTCACACGACCAATAATAGTAATCAAGGGGAATCCTAATTGCGTTGATGATGATAACGAAAATCTTGTTGATCATGAAGATTTTTCTATAGATTCCCTTGATGTTATCATTGCTAGCAAGCTCTCTCCAATCACCTCCAAAAATCCCACTACTTCTTCAAACTATCCCCCCATGCCTTCATCCACATCTAATAACGGTCCTTATGCTACCCTTGACAAGGGATATCCAACATCCTTACCATCGACATATTCATCATGTCCTCCCTTTCAACCTCTATCATACCCAACCTCCATATCCTCCTCTCCTTATCATCATCAACAATCCCAATACCTCTACCTTAAGCCCACATCCCAATCTTCCCATCCTAATCGAACATCCACACCCTCCTATCACAATCCCCCATCGCAATACTCCCCTTATCCTAATCCACCATATCAATCCGCTTTTCCTAATCCATCATCCCTATCCTTCTATTCCAACTCACCATACATTTCTTCCTATGGTGGTTCACCACCTCAATCTTCTTGTTCTAATCCAAAATACACACCTTCCTATCACAATCCCCCATCCCAATACCGTTACATTAATTCCACATCTCCCCATTCTAATCCCTCATCCACATCTTCCTACTATTACTTACCATCCCAATCTTCCCAATCTAATCCCACATCCACATCCTCCTACATCACTCCCCCTTTCACTGCATTATATCTTAATCCTCCATCTAAACATAACCCACCTCCAACCACTCCTAGTTCAACATCTAATCCTCATCCACCCATCCACTCATCTAATCCTCCAATCCATAACCCTCCCCCTAGTCCTCCATCCATTTCCATCCCCTCATCTAACCCTACCCCACCAATTCCTAATCCCAATCCTCCATCTCCTCCTAGTCCTCCATCCATTTCCATCCCCTCATCTAACCCTAACCCACCAATTCCTGATCCTAAGCCTCCATCTCCTCCTATTCCTCCATCCAATGCCATCCCCACATCTAATCCTACTCCTAATCCACCAATTCCTAATCCTAATCCTCCATCCATCCCTGATCCTCCATCCATCGCTGATCCTCCATCCATTCCCATCACTCTACCTAATCCTACATCCCTTCCAAATGTCGCCCAAGGACTCATAAAAGAAGAGAAATCATGCCCCCCCACTCTATCATGTATTGTCACTAGTGATGAGGCCCTCCTCCATCCTACCCATATCCCTCCCATCACCATTCCTGACACCATCCAAACAGTTGAGCCAGTCAAACCCATCAAATCCGTTGAATCCCCATCTTCTACTACTAGATCCACCCAATCCATTGAAGACATCCAATCCCCTCCTCCTAGTCCTAATATTCATAAACTTCAATCCAATGACCTTCATGAATCCTCCATCCTCCTATCTCCCCCAATTGAGGAGTTCCTCCAACACTCTTCCATCATCATACATCCCCCAAAAGATGAGTCATGCCAAGAGCTTGATCCAAAGCTTACAAGCATATATCTTCCTCCAAATCAAGATCCTACCATCCCATCCACTACATCCCAAGATCATAATCCCCCATCCATCCCATCTCATGATTCCTACCCTCAACCAAGTCATGATCCTATCCTCCCATCCAGCACATCTCAAGATCACACTAGCTCATCCACTCCATCCCATGATCCCCTTTGCATTCAAGATCCAATCACTCCATCTCATGAGCCCTTATCATCCACTGCCATAAATCCAGATCACATCATACTCCCCAATTCCTCTCCTAATCCCTTATCACTCATTCCTCCTAATGTGGCTATCCCCTCATCTCCATCGCATGATCCTTCATTGCCCATCCCAACACCAATTTTGTATCACCTTGGTCACATTACACTTATCTGTGGTGGCCTTCTTAGAGAAGAAAAACAACGTGTATGCATCACCCTACCTCTTCCACCTACTAATGTGCTCGCATCATACTTCCAAGAGAATAAGAATCCTACCATAAATCACATGCTACAGAACATGAACTATCAAGGAAAATTTTTAGGCCTTCATGAGCAAGGTACTTTAGAGCCCATCCAAGTCAAAGAACATCCAGGCACACATGGTCTTGGATATATCTCCCCAAACCCACACTCTAAAGATGTTGGTATAACCTCCATACATCCTAAACGATCCTCTTCTAAAGGCACAAGAGGTAATTTCCATCGTTCTACCAAGTCATTTGCCGCCATCCCCCCTCCTCCATCATATTACCTTAAAACAACCTTCCATCTTCCTCCCTCATCCTCTCAATCATTTTGGGTCCTTATGTCCCTCCATCCATCATTGCTCATCCTCCATCTACTATGGGTTCTTATAGCTCTCCATCAAACCCCACACATCTTCCATATACACAGTCCATTTTGGGTCCTTATATCCCAAAATCACCCCCTCCATCTTATCCTATTCATCCTTTCATTCATCCACCCCCTCTTCCTCATACACAACATAAAAATCATACCTTCATAACTCCTAATTAGGATCAACAAAGGCACATACCTACACATTCTCCATCTACATATAATCCCTATAACCCTACCTCTATCTTCTCTATATCATCCATCTCCTCATACCCATCCCATTGCTACTAAAAGCACTTTAGATGCCAAAGAAACAATGCATAAATCTGAACATCCACATGAATCTAAAGATTCTCATGTCCCCTTCAAAAGACATGTTGAAGAAAAGAAAAATCAAGTCCAAAATCCAAATCAATCCAAAAGGCCACAAAGGCCCACCAAAGGAAAAAGAAAAACCATGTGGATCCCAAAGAAAAAAGGTGCCATACCTTCAATTGAAAAGTCCATAATGACATCCAAAGTTTATATTCCCCTACAAAATCATTCACCTCCTCCATCACCTAAATCTATTTTGGGTCCCTACATCCCAAAAATCACTATCCCAACTCCTCCATTATCACCACCCTCTCCATCCATTCCTCCACCTATCTTTTCACATCCACCACATGTGCCAATGTTGGTCCTCAAAACCTTCCCCTATCACACATCCACTCCATCATTCCATCCATACACTTTTCAACACCCCATCCACTATCCCCCCTATCTCCCTCGTCTAATCCCTTTCATTCATCCTCTTGCATAATCCATTTCTTCTACTAAGGTTGTACCAACATCTGCTGGTCACTTTACACATGCACTCTTATTACTTCATATGGAACTTGATACTTGAGTCCTTCATCCATCTCCTTATCAACTATCCTCCAAATCCGCATATCCATATCCCTATCTTTATCCATCTTCATCCACATCCTAGTCCAAAAAAAATACCAAAAAATCAAAAAATCAAAATTAAAAAAAATTAAAAAAATAAAGAGAAAATCATTCGTCCAATGGTGAAAAATTGGCACACAAGCACCTTGGATAAGTACCCTGATGAAAACCTCGCAAACAGGCATCATGCATAAATTCCCCATCTAGTCTCCTTCCACGATTGGGGGCAACATCCACTTACGCATTCCTTTCCTCCATCTCCCACATCTGCCTCTCTTTCACATCCTATCCATCTTATCCCATTTATCCCACTCCCTCCATCTTCCTTGTGATCTTGATAAATGTAGGGGAAAAACTACATGCATGCTTTGGACACCTCTTGGCATATATTCCCCTCATCCATACACTATCATATTCCTTATCCACCTCTCTTTGTCTTCCATTATCCGTGCATCCTATCCACCTTTCTCTATCTTCCATTGTCCATGCATCCTATCCACCTCTATCTATCTTCCATTTCCCATCTCACTCCCTTATCCACCCATCTTGCTATCCCTCTTGCCTCATCATGTAGGACACATCTAGAGTGGGGGCATCTCCTTATTTGCAATTGGGTCCTTGGAGACATTGTCCATCCATTCCGCCAAGTAATCCTCTCCATCTCCCATCCTCCCATCCTTACCTCCCCATCCATTTATCCATCCAGTCATACCTTCCATCTACCAAATCCTTATCTTCCTATACTCTCATCCACTAGTCCTTTTCATCCTTTCATCCTTATCTACCCCATTCCTCTATCCTCTTATCCTAGCCTTACATCTTTCTAATCTCCTCTCAATCTTTATCACTCATCTTTCCATCATCTATCCACGTATCCTCGTATCTTCTTATCCATCCATCCCTTTCCCTCTATTTTCTTCCTATCTCATCATCCCTTGTCATTGGTATCTCGCTATAGGATACCCCCATGCACTCCAATTCCATTCACATCCTAATTCGTCCCTCCTATCTATTTCCTACATCATCCTCCTATCCTATTACTCTTCATCATTCATATATACATCCACTCATCCTCCCAATTCATCTTCTAATAATCTATATCATTATCCCATCCCTGAGCTTCACATAACCGACATCCTACACATATCCACCATCCCATCCACACGGCCTATCCTGTCTCATCATATCACCATCCTTCATGTGTCTTCTCATCATGGTCACCTCATTGTTTGTCTTTGGTCTTGTGTCGAACTACGTTGCCCCTACGATTTCACGTAGGCAAGGTCAATCATTTGATCCACCCTCGGGGCTCTGTCTTTTGTCTGTCTTGTCATCTTCCACCATTTGTCTTTGGCCTTGTCAAACTATGTTGCCCCTGCGCTTTCACGTAGGAAAGGTCGATCATTTGATCTGCCCCTGGGGCTCTGTCTTTTGTCTGTCTTGTCATCTTCCATCATTTGTCTTTGGCCTTGTCAAACTATGTTGCTCCTATGATTTCACGTAGGCAAGGTTGATCATTTGATCCGCCCCCAGGGCTCTATCTTTTGTCTATCTTGTCATCCTCCATCGTCTGTCTTTGGCCTTGTATTGAACTACGTTGCCCCTGCGCTCTCATGTAGGCAAGACTAAATCATGTTGTTTTCCCCTCGGGTATCTTTCATGTCTTTCGCCATCCATCATTGGTCACCCTTGTCCTCTTTTCGCTTTTATCCATGGTCTTTTATTGAACTATGACGGCTCTATGCTTTCACGTAGGCAAGGTTGATCTTTGATCAACCCTCGAGCCCCTAGGTCTTTAGGGTTATTTATTACCTTATGTCTTGTCATCCTGTCATCTTGTCCTCTTGTCGTGTCGTCAAGTATGTCCCTATCCTAGCTGGTGCTTACGAACAAAGGTCATTAGTCTCATGAGGTTCACTCAGTTTCAACTATCCCGCGTCATGTCAATCAACCAATCTATCCTCCATCTTTGGTCTCAACAGGATGTATCTTTCCTAATAGACCACATCAACCCCATCCATCCTTTTGATCCTATGGCAAAGGACGTTTGAAACTTGATTGTGATCTTTTGATTTTTTTGACATTTTGTTTATCATTTGAGCTCCCTATCATCACTTGTCAAGGCCACCATGATCTCTCATATCATGGTGTGCTTTGCCTAGTCAACATAGGGGCATATCTTGCTCTTTTATCTGTTTATGTCTTCTTGGCTATCCCATGTAGTACCCACCAAGATCCTCGAGGTCTTGTGTTACGTTGGGGCATCCTTTTGTGCTTGTGGTTATTCCAATACCTGGCCTGACCAAATTCATTGCAACTTTGGGATGTTGGGATAGCCTTCTTGTTTTTTGTGTTTGTTTTATGCATTAGACACTAATCCGTCTTGGTTTACATACCCTGACGCTCGATTTATTATGCTATAGCAAAAATTAGTGCTTTGAAGATGAAAAATTGTATTAGGATTGCATTTCATTTTCCATTCCATCATCTTGCATATCTCCCCCATCCTAATCCATTCAAATCATCTCATCCCACTCTTGGTTTTGTTCCCAGCCTTGCTACAAGCCTTGATCCAATCACCCTCCTCCTCATCATCGTCATCCTCGGGATGTATCTTTCCCTATCATTTTGTGTTGTTTTGGGTTGTATCATTTCCTCATCAACAATACTATCATCATCATCGTCATCTATGGGATGTATCCTTACCTCATCAACAACACTATCATCGGGATGTATCCTTCCCTATCCTTGTGTTGTTTTGGTATGTATCATTCCCTCGTCAACAACACTCATCCTCATCCTCATCCGGATGTACTCTCCCCTATCCTTGTGTTATTTTGGGATGCATCATTCCCTCATCAACAACACTCAACCTCGTCCTCATAAGGATGTATCCTTCCCTATCCTTGTATTGTTTTAAGATGTATCATGTCCCCATCAACAACACTCCATCAACCATCCGCCCAACTTGGCTTGTAGCTTGACTGGGGCAACATCATATTTGTCGTTGAATCCATTTGTGCTCACCTTTATCTCCCATCGCCTATCATCTTTTTTTGTTCATCACTTTACATCATCATTTTCATATCCCCTTTCATCATCCCATCTCTCATCCTCTCCCCCTTCTCTTCCTCCTTCATCAATCTCCCCCCCTTTTTTTCAGGTTGGGGCGGACCCGCCCCTGCATTGGGGTAGACTTGCCTCCGACTGGGGCAGACCTGCCCCCGCAGTGGGATAGACCCACCCTCGATCGGGGCGGACCCGCCCTTTTGCAATGGGGCAAATCCGCCCCTCTACAGGAAAACAAGCCATTTTTATTTTCCTTCCCGGGGCTGCCATTTGCAAACCGTGTGTCAAATCGACTTCGTTCAAAAGGAAAACTTTCTTATTTTTTAAAGATCTTTCCAACCATACCCTCCATTTCTTCCTATTGAGAGGTCATCTGAGACCCCTCTCTTTCCCCCCCCCCTTTTTTAAAAGGTATTTTTTACCTCTTATTTACCTTTTTTCCTCTGATTAATCTCTTCTCTTCCTGGGGCCGCCATTTGCACCCTGTTTATCCGATTGAATTCGTTCAAAAAGAAAACTTGCCTAATTTTTCACGCTCTTTCCAACCATACCCTATGTTTCTTCCTATTAACAGGTCGCCTAAGACCCCTCTCTTTTCCCCGTCACCCTCTCAAGGGCGCATACCCTTCCCATTTCTCTATTTTCCCTGCCATAGTCATTCCCTTGGAGGATTGGGGAATCTTCATCCGTTCCCTTGCTAATTGGACAACTCAAGTCCTCCCCACGCTGGGGCACCATTTTCTGGTTACTTCCTTTATAGAGTCATCTGCATTTTCTTTTCTTTGATGCACGATTATTCTAACAGTACTTCGAAGAGGGGAAAAATTTAGACATCTAAATTTGATCACTTCCACATGATGAAAATTGTCCACTCTAGTCATCTATGTCATTAATAGTGATTGAATAATTTATTTAATCATTATTTCATTTTCTACCTAAGGTTCCTAAAGTATGTAATTAAATAAATTAAATACTTTACCTTACACCTTTTCTTCTCTAAATTAAGTAAATAAGACAATTTATTTTATTTAGTCATTTGACCTATTTGGATTAAAACTAATTTTTAATTCCTCTTTTTCTCTCTCTCCTTGTTACATTCTCCATAACCCTCTTTTAATTCAGATTAAATTAATTAATCTATGATTAGGATGTGCACCATTTAATCAAGATTAGTGTAACATCCTCCATAATCTCCCACTTGCCTCTAATCTCTCATTAATTATCATAATCCTATGTTTTTACAACCTTAATCAAAATTATTAGCCACGTTTGGCATACCTTTTCTGATCAACCTTTCCACTTGCCTTTTTTGGCCTTGACTCTCTTTCCCATGTGAATTTTTAATTCACATTTATTCACCCAAAGCTCCTCTCTTCCCCATATGAATTTTTAATTCACTTTTATCTTTCCAAGGCCTACCCTATCCCCATGCAAAGTTCTAGAAAGCTCGATTGTCACTTTACATGTGTCAAGGACTTCTAGAACCTTGGACTTGTCACATCACCCACATGTGACAAATCTCCAATTTTTTGGAGACCCCCTTTTACCCAATAAACTCTCCAATGAATGTGAGTTTTTAATTCACATTTATTTCTCCAACCACTTCCCCTTTTTCCATGGAAAATTTTGAGGAATTCTAAAATCCCTCAAATGTCTTTTTCCTCCTCATTTGGGGACAAGAAGTTCTTTTTTGAGGAAATCTTCTCATCCCCCAAGGTACCTACAAGGTACTTGTCCTTCATCCACCTCATTTTCACATCATCCCACCCCAAGACATCTCACATTTCACATGTCAAGATGTGAGGGTTTGTGAGTCCTCAACTCACCATAGCCCTTCATCTTGATCTTGTTGGATCAATCTCAACCGTTGAATTATCTAGAGAATTCAATTTATCCTATAAATACCTCTCATTTTTTCTCATTTTAAGAGGATAAATCTTTTGCTATCCAAAATCTTGCAAAATTACCATTTGAGCTCTCATCCACCATAGTATCTAGCATTTCATCCATCTTGCATTTCACTTTGCACATTCAATTTAGCTTGTCATCCAAAGAGCACACAAGTCTTCAAGGATCAAATGGCCAACCAAGGAAGGAGCAACATGAAGGTATAACCAATTTTAATCATTTTTCATCTTGCTTTCATGTTTACCTTTCCTTAGGCTAATCATTGAGGTGTTCTCTTTTATGTTAGTTCTTTTCATTGCATCATTATTTGCTTAATATCTCACATTAGGAACATAGCATTTTAGGAGATCACAGTTATGTATGTTAAATCATGAATTTTTGTATGTGCATAGGTGATTTTTGTCTAAGAGTTAGCCAACTCTAAATAACATGTGGTATTTTTCAATATTGAATGTTTTGATTAGATTAAAACTGGAAGGGCTAGTACCTATTACAAAGCAGCCATAGAGGCAGAGGGAGGTGGCTCATAAAAAGTGAGTCAACAAAAAACAAGACTCACAAGAAGTGAGCTTGGACATAAAACCACACTAGCTGAGCAAAGAACTGGTAACAAAGCCATGCTTTTGACCAAAGCATGAAATCGAGAAACAAAGACTAGCTGCAAAGAAACAAAGGCAACAACAACAAAGGAACCAACACAAAAAAACACCACCCTACAAAAATAAGGGAAAACTAGTTAAAGCCTTCAGCTTAAAATACTGAACAAAGGGCTACAACCCCCAAGTAGAAACTCGAGAAATTTTGGCTTTGAACGTAAAATAAACTAAAGGGTAAGAAAAAAATCCCTTTCTACAATAAGCCCACCTTACTAGCAAACCCAAGTACTACCACCATAGGGGCAAAATCCACCTTAAAAGGAGCTACAAAAGAGAGAGCCAACAAGAGGAAAGAGAGCCTCCCAACAAGACCACAAATTAAATCTCCACCTCAATAGGAAAACTAGACAAAGTAAGCAACAAAGGAGAGGAAAAACCAACATGAAAGAGCTCTTCGCTATTGGGAGAGGATGCCATGCACACCCTTACAATGAAAACTAGAAATATCTAGCAACCTCAAGCACCACCTCAATAGGCACTATTTACACCTTAAGAGGAACAAAAAATGAGTATTCCATAAATGAGAGCTTCCAACCATGACCACAATACCCATTATCCCAACAAAAATCCATAAAGCAATACCAGGGGCAACCACTGCTCCCATATACATCTTAAACAAGGAAATCCCATCATTCTCTGAGTAGCACCACCAAAAGTAGGAAAACTGCCTCTAGTTATAAAAAATAACCCCCTTAAGCCACATAAGCTTCATAATCCAAAATGGGAACAAAACAATTCTTTCTTCGAATACAAACTCCCTGGTTATTAAAAAAGATGAACCAACTAACAGAAATAATCCCTCATCAGTAACCTTATAGGAAACCTTTTGCAATATGAGGTAGATACATATCTACAAAAGAAGAAAACCAAACCCCAACATCAAGAAGAGCCTTACATACCATATGGGGTTCAAAAAAACTATCAAAATCCTCAACAAGGAGGAACATAGAACACCCATCTTGTAAAAACAAGGCACCCCAGAGCTAAACCCAGGCCAAACACTTCACCAAGCAACAATGATGAGGCCTTGAGACCAAACAAAATCCTTCCACGAGGAAGAACAACAATGGTGGGTGAAGCCATAATAGTGGTTTATAATTCTAGTGAGGAAGGAAAACTCACAAAAAATGACCCCATGACAAAAAAATGTGATTTTGGGGGTTCGTACGAACCTATGGATTCGCTCGAACCAAGGTTCGAGTGAACCCATTCCCTAGTTGCCCGCCCAAAAACCAAATAAAAATGCATTATGTGAGGTGGTTCACTCAAACCAGGGTTCAAGTGAACCCCCCTTATCCCTCATTCTCCCCCTTAGACACAAAAAAACCTAATTTTTTTCACTTCAAAGCTTGGTTTGAACATGAAAATGGTGAAGAATTCACAAACCCAATTGGAATCAAGTATTCCTCAAAACGAGCTATCCAACGAATATAATTTTGATATGTTTTGGTTTTATTATGTATTTGTTTTTTTAGTTTTATTAAATATAGGTTTTTCACCAAAAATGAAGGTCTTTGTTCTGCACATGTGGAAAAATAGTAGATTATCAAAAAAAATTTGAAAAATATGAGTGCACCAGATATTGAAGTCCTTGATCCAACAAAAAATAAATTGAATTTCGATATATACAAAAAACATTACGCATTATACGGTCGCGCTATGTCTGAATTGTAATTGGTTTGACTTCGAAACTTGATTAAAGAAAAAATATTCAATAAAAAACTATCTAACCAAGTGGAAGCACTAGATATCAGAGTTAAAAATCTAAATTCAAAATAATTAGAATTTTATCCTTCATGGAAAAAAATTTATGCATTATACGGTGTGTGCCACTTTTTAAAAATGCTATTTTCTAAAAATAACCAGTTTTCGTGGGAGATGGAAAAAGAAGTGCAATCTGATTCCAAAATTTTTGAAAAAAACATTTTTAGAATGTACAGACAAAATGTGATGAGACTCTAGTTTGCATCATCTTCAAATTTCTCACAGTTTAGCCGCTATAGGTGCTCGAATGTGAAGATTTAGTTAAAAATAATAATTTTAGTGTCCAGTTTGGCCAAAAATTGTAAACCACTATTGTGGGATCACCTTGGTGTAAAAAACCACTAAAAACCACAAGAAATAGAATCTAAAAGGATGCTCCAAAAAAAAAAAAAAGAATTAATCCCAAAGCACAACATGACTGAGACCCAAGCCATACTGGAACTTCTTAGGGACAGTAGAAGCACCCCCCACACACACCAAGATTTTTAGATAAAAACAAGGAAAATAAACCAAACTCATAACCCTTTCCAAACAAGAGTAAAACCAAGAAAAAGGGGATGCCTCAAGCCTAAGAGAGAGGGCAACCTGAGAAAAGACAACGCAACTTGCAGCCAAAACTTCAATGCTGCTAGATAAATAGAAGACAATGCCCACAAACAAAAACACTAAAAGATTAGAGGGAAGAGGCATCATCCAAGCAACCAACCAACTTTCCACCGCAACTCCCACCATGTGTCCAAGAGAAACCCAAAACAAATATCCAGAGTGCCTCCTAGAACTAGTAAGAGAAAATTAAACATACTCAAACACACAAATGTCCCCTAATTCCCACAGAGAAACTAGTAAAAAAAACATGACACAAAAGCATCAAGAACCATACGAGTAGAGAAATGAAGAGGCAAGAAGCGCCTCTCCCAGAGACCCAACATGTGAACACACAAACACATGCTAACAATGGACCAGAGAAACTCATCTTCATCCTCTGAAACATCCCCGCCATCACCCTCTTCTTTAGGAATTTTTGAAAAACCCCTCCCACTCCCTTTCTTGCCCAGAGCCAGAGCCATGCCAGTATTGAATGTTAATCTTTAGTAAAGATGACATTTAGAAGTCAGAAGTAGCAACATTGAAACATAAAAATAATTTAAAAAAAAAACAATTAACGAATCTGAAAGAGAGTAAAAATCTTTTTAAAATGTGTAGAATATTTTGCATAAATTATATATCTAGCAGACTATTTCACTTCAACCAAGCTACAACTCTTAGCATAGAGTGGTCCAAAAATTATGAAAATCCTTAACAATTTTTTTTATTTTCCAAAACTTTATACTCTTCTTTCATGGGTTGTCATTTACAGGATTGGGTTTGTGTAACAACCGCCCCTCAATTGCTACCAATTTTTTTTTTCTTAAATCAATTCAAGACAAATACCAAACTTAATCGTGAACATCCTCCATGTAGCTTATAAGTGCTAACTTCAAAACTTCTTCATTTACCATGGTGGCATCAACTAGACGTCGACACTTACTTTCACACACATGGTAGTGGTAAGCTCCCAAGGTTAAGGTCATTCCTAAACCCAGACCTAAGCCTTGAGGGTTCATTCTTGATGACCCTACCTACTTATCCTTTCGTAGGAAATCAGAGGCTTCATAGTTCGCCCCACTATGTTAGAGGGAGTTCATTCTCTCCTCTTGTATGGGATTTTTGATCTCTCTTTACAACATGACTATTTATAAAAGTTAGTCCAAACAAATATAATAATAGCAACTCACCATCAATTGTTGGTTTTATACCAAACATTATCAATAAGTAGTGTGAAAACATACACAAATACTCAAGGGTCATATCAATCCATAATTTCTCTAATTCCCATTAGGAGTGACTCAAGCATACATCACATATACATAAGGTGACTAGCTCATACACATCACATTTACATAGTGATTGGTTCCAACATATATCACATATACATAATGACTAGCTACACCTACGTCATAAATACCCAATGACTAACTTCAACATACATCACTTATACACGAGGTGACTAATTCATATACACATCACAAGTATATTAATGACAGGATCATATGTAAATCACATCACAACCATGACTAGCTCATGCATACATCACAAGTACATTAGTGATGGGCTCATATGTACATCATTTCACAACCGTGACTAGCTCATATGCACATCACAAGTACATTGGTGATGGTCTCATATGTGCATCAAATCACAATTGTGACTAGCTCATACACATCACATTTACATAGTGATTGGTTCCATCATACACCACATACACACAGTGACCGGCTACAACATACATCATAAATATCCAATGACTAGCTTCAACATACGTCACTTATACATGAGGTGACTAATTCATATGCACATCACAAGTACATTAATGACGATCTCTTATGTACATCCCATCACAACTGTGACTAGCTGATGTGTACATCACAAGTACATTAGTGATGGGCTCATATGTACATCATAAGTACAATAGTGATTGGTTCATACATGTCATATATACCATAGTGACTAGAAAAAACATTCACATTGACTCACATACTTGCCCTTAGTGCATCCCAGATAGAAAGGAATGTCGATGCATTGCACACTACACCATGGGTCCCATCCTTTTCTTCGGTCTTCAACATAATTGGATAGTTACTTAGAGGACTTGATGCATCCCATACCACACCAGGGGTCCACCCTCAACTTAATAGGGTCAAGTATTCTATTTACACTTCAATACATTCCCAAGACATACAATGAGGTTGGCCCAACTATTACCTACCTATTCTTCATTAGAAACTCTCTTCCCTACAATCTATCAGATGAGTAAGCAAACAAAGATGGTCATCACTAGCATAGTATGCTCCTTGACTACTGTCCATCTCAGGCATAATATTTCCCCTAGACACCTACCAATCTCGAGCATAATAGTACTACTCTTTGACTACTATCCATCTTGAGCATAGTACTACCCTTAGACACTTGTCAATCTCGAGCATGATAAGACTGCTCCTTGACTACTGTCCATCTCGAGCATAATAGTACTGCTTCTTGACTACTGTCCATATCAGGCATAGTACTTCCCCTAGACCCTTGTCAATCTCAAGCATAATAGTACTTCTCCTTAACTACTATCCATCTCGAGCATATTACTACCCTAGACACCTGTCAATGTCGAGCATAATAGTACTGCACCTTGACCCATGCTTAGCACTATAACTAGAAGATAGGTTCTTAATGTAGAATAAGTAGATCACACTCGACTAGATTAGAATCCTATGCATAGTCATTTAAGTTTGAGGTTAATATTCACAATACAAAATATAAATTTCACTTAGTACCGACATGAGGTACAAGCTCAACTCAACTTGTAACCAATACCAAGTAGTCCAATTCATTCCTTTCCTTTAGCTTACTATTTAGACACACATTATGTATTGAATACAAGTTATCAAGTTTTCTTTCATTCAAACCATTTAGGAACAACCCCAACATCTAAGAGTTATCCCCCCCTAGAACCTCCCTTTACGAGCTTGAGGTCACAGCGGTATCCTTCGCCCAAGGATTGCCTACGAACCCGCTTCCAAACGGATCAAAGCTACACATAATTCTCCTTATATGGTCTCTCAAAAGACCTACACATAGGTTCTCATAACCAAGGTTTCATAACACTCAATATCACCACTCAAGGAGGTTCTTAAACCATAGTCAACTAATATTTATTCTGACTTCCAAACGTACCAAGGTTCATCTTATGGACATAAGGGTTGGATTTAGTACACCACACATTTAACTTGGTTCCCACAACCTCATTAGGTTGAACAAAGAGTTATACTAGTTCATGATGTACCCTAATCATATTTTCCAAGGGTATACAATGTTAATATTATTTATGCCAATGAAAATGATTGTTAGCTTATCACAATATGATGGTATTACTAAGTCTTGGGTTTTTTTATTATAAATATATATTAAACTACATGAACCTTACTACCCAAGTTTTTAACATCAAAGACTTCCAATTGAGGGTCAAGTATAATGTACCTTTGTCTAATTTATGGCACACGATAGTAATCAAAGATATAATAGTCTTAAGACATATACCAATTTCTTGTGCTTAGCTGACCAACACTATTATGTCTACTAAATTCCCAGCTTGGAAAGTTTACTCATCACATACACCCCAGTGTAGGAGTATGCCACCAATTAGAGTTTCCCTCAAGAGATGAGATACTACATTTATTGATGCCAACCTATATGGTAGTTATTGTATCATATTATATTAAGGTCAATAAGATAGATGGTTGCATGGGTATTTAGATCGACTTACATTAATACCCACTTCACCTTGCAATATCAAGCTAATAATACTTCCATCAAAATACAAAGTTTACATGAATGTTCTACCATAATCGAACACAGATACTTCAAAATATTATTCAAGTTAAAAAATCATTCATCATAATTAAACTATATAAGATATGACAATCAATGAGCTATTATAGTATAAAAAATAATATTCATATATTTATTTTGTACCGTAACATCAATCCCCCCAAACCTCTTATTACCTTAATTATATCATAACCTATATATATCAATCACATATTTGATAGATATTGAAGGCATCGCCTTGTTATTAAGTACGTGGTACATAATGTCGATTATAACGATCGGGTTATCATGGCTTCTCATTCTATTCTATAGCAACCTCCTAAATCTCACTAGAAGAGAGTTACATAATCATATGGCATAGCTCAATGCATTGTTTTCATTAATATAGTTTAAGGAAATCAATCAAATTATTCAACTATCCAAAATGACTATTTATATTTAAGTGTTCCATAATTCATTCGTGAAGATGTGAATTTCAATATTCATATATGCCATAATATTATATGAATCCCTTGTTACTAAAATCAATAACTCTTATATTTGGATAACTTCTACCAAAATATATTTTTCTTTCCTCACTAGTATATCAGGATATTCTTCTCTTATCTTTTTAAAGCATTTTTTTTTTATTATAGTTTAATTGTGACTTAACAAGGTAAAAGACTGTTCACAACTGCCCTTAAGACTTGTTAATTGTAGTAACTCAATCTTTAAATAAAATGAGTATTCAATTTATATAAAGGGTCGAGTATGTCTATATGAAGTAGGAATTCTTAACCTCTTTCCAAAGACTCCCTTACTCATAGATCCCTACTATGATCTATGTCATTGCACGCTATAAATAAATATGAGAAGCTTGCCTGGAAAATGTATTTGGCATGGCCACTCCATGGGAATTCCATTTTCTTGTTGGCTACTAAGAAATCAGAGATGTTCACAAGCTCTCATTTTGAATGAATGAATGAATGAATGCTTTTAATTAAACATCTACGAGACCAGCCAGTCTATGGGACTCAGGGAAAAGAATTGAAACTGTTTTTGCAAAACAACAAAACAACTGCCGACCCCACCAATTACTTCTTGTTTCTTTCTAACTTTTTGCTGATTTTGTTTCTTCTGCTGTGTATTTTGATCAGGTAACTTGCTGTTTCAACAATCTTCTCCTCTTCAAACAAGACCAATAACGATCTGACTTTTAACAAATCCAAGTAACTGTACTTGATGTCCTCATAAGCCTTACACTGCATAACATAGTGCCACTCTGTCTCCACTAAACCCGAAGAACAGAAACAGCAAAGCCCACCCTTAGCCTAAACAAGGAGGATGGCGACAAAGGCTGTGGAGTCGGCTTGAACAACTGTCTGCCAAGATAGTTGCAATCTGATCCCTCTGAAGGGTTTCCTCTATTTGTTGGCATAGCACATGCTCTTTGGACTACATAACTCACCTTTATCCATGCCATAATATTTCTCCAATCTAAGCTTTCTTGACTGTGGTCGCAACAGTTGTTGGAAATTCCCCTCGCTGTGGCCAAAGATAAAACTCCCTAGCATGTAAAAGGTTCTATCTTTTTCTTGTAGTCAAGTCTCCTCTACTGTGCAAACTCTAATTTTTCATTTCCTTCCCATTCATTCTATGCCTTCCCTTTGGAATTATCCCATCTTCTCCTCTGCTGCACGCATACACTCCTTCCCGTGCAAAGAAAATATGGTGAAATCTCCTTGTGCCCCACACCATTTTCTTCACTTTCCTCCATGTCATTCAACCCTTTCTCCTCGCGTTGCTTTGCACTTTCTTCCTCCTCTCGACCTGTGCTGTTCACGTCTTCCTATGTGATTTTTGTTGCCCTTTGCCTGTTCGAAGCTACCATTATAATGCAGCCAGAAATAATGTTGGCAAAGATTGGGAAAATTTAGGTTTTTCACCTGCCAATCGCATTTTCCTGAAAGCTTCTAAAACCTTTTTAACAATCCACCTTCTGCACTTCCTACCCCTCTCTACCTCTCACCATACGAGCTTCCTTTTCTTCCCAAAATAGAGCACAAGAACTCAAGATTTCAGAAGGGTTGCACGTCTCTTTCTCTTGCACACCGTCCTTTTCTTTCTTCTCTCACGTTTTTATTTCCAAAACCTCTGAATATCTGTAGACATGGGTAGTAAATAAGGAAGGTACGCCATTCTTCCAGTCGCTTTGCATTGATGGATGACTATACCTTCAGGTGGTTCTTGCTCTGACACCATGCCTCTTTCTTCATTCATTTTCTTTTCAAGCACCCAAAATTTGCAATTAATATGCCTCCTCTTTCAAGTAAAAGTTGGACGAAATGCTGAGGATGCCATGCCTTGTTAATGACACGACACATCATTCACCCCTGGTCAAAGTTGCCTCCATATGCGCATTTATTTTGTTGTTTTTCCCCACAACCATCCATCATGGAGGTGGCTAACGTGGGGATGTGACAGTTTGAGGATTCAATATCAAAATTGGTATTCTCGCTCAAGAAATTCAAAAAACAAAGCATAATGTTGGAATTGTACTAAATGAGAATTACTGCTCACTGGCATACTGGCCTCAGGTGAAGTTAGTTGTGCCATTCTCTTTATCAGCTTAATGAGTAGCTTGTTAGAGTAATGAATAAAAATGCATTTAGCATTTGGTGAATAAGTGCTGGCAGTTTACTTTTGTCTTGGTAATAGAAGTTGTAGACCTGTCACAGTTTGTTTGCTGTCAACACTTCAGTTAGATGTCATGTTAATTTCCATGTCTGTAAGAATTTATTATGAATTTGTTCAGTTCCACTGTAATTTCTACTAATTGAATCGATGTAAAACTGCAGTTGTTATAATCGCAGTTTTGGTATGTATCAAACAAAGGTATAGAAAAAGCCATCATTTATTCTTAGTGTGCAGTTCTCTCTTTTGTCGCCTATGTGGTGTAGCTGTCAGGAGAAAACCAACTGAAAGAAATCACCGATTAGTGGTAGGAGCTGCTGCTGCTTGGTGAAGAGATTGGTAAGCGCTGTTATTTGTGTGAGCAGCCAAATCTCTGCTGTAGAATAAAAAAAAGGAGGAGAAGGGAGCTGCCATTTGTTGCAGAAGAACAAAAAGAAGTTGCTGCCTCAGAAGGAGATACTGTTGTTTAGTAGGAGAGGCTGTTGCTGCATCTGCTGCAGATACAAACAAGCAAAAAGGAAAAGGGGTGTTGCTACCTTGCTGCCCAAGTTCAAAGTGTGGCTGAGACTTGAAGGAATCTAGTGTGATTTTTAATAGGAAATATCTCTTGCGACTTGTGCCAAATCATTGCTGATACAAACACAAAGTTGTCAGTGTTGTGAAGAGCTTTTAGGTAGTGTTGAGTTTTGAAGTCAAAGAGTTGATGTTGGTACCAAAAGGGACTGAAATTTTTATTTATGTTGTCTCTTTACTATGTCGAACTTGTCAGAATTTTATCTCACTGGACCAAATGAATGAATTAGATGGTGACAATTATGTGAAGTGGAAATTTAGGATTTTGATATTAATAGAAGGCTATAATGTCTCATCAATTATGAATAGTGTTGGGGTTAAATTAGTTGAACTCCAGCCTTTGTTTAAGATTGGGAGAAAAGAGACTGCAGAGGAAAGATTCTTTTGTGGATGTTTGTTAAGGATTCAATCACTTCTCATATAAGAGACGTTAATATATTTGTTGGTAGTTGGATAATGTTAAAAGGTTTCTATCAAATGATAAATATAAATAGATTTTTTTTTTTTTTTTTCAATCAAAATGAAAGTATATGAAAATATTGTTTGTCTAGAATAAAAGAATTAAGGGATAAATTTAGTGATACTGGTTAAAAAGTATCAAGTAGCGATTTAGTTATTGTTACAAGTATCAAGTATTCATCAATAATTTGGTTGTAAGGGAAAATGCACCTTCTTTTGATGATTTAACAGGGATACTTCTTCAAGTAGAAGAAAGGAGGAAGCATATAGGCAGTAGACAATAGATTTCAAATTTTTCTTTGATGGCCAAAGGCAAGAAGTCATACAAAAGAAAATCATAGGCAAAGAACAAAGGAGAGAGACCTAACCAAAAAAAGTATCAAGGTCGGGCACCATTTAAATCATATACCAATGTAAAATTAATGTTAATTGTAATTATTGTGATAAATTTAGATAATATGAATGTAGGAAAAATAAATAATGAGTCTGAAGACAATAGACAAGAAGGTAACTTTGTTAATAAAAGAAAGAGATAAATAGTGACTTTGATAATCTCAAGTTATTATTTTGGACACAATGTTTTCTGCTAAAATAAATGATTGTAATTCTTAGTTTATTGATTTAGGGGCATCCATTCATATGTGATGTAGTAGATATTGGTTTGAAAATTTTCTTGAGAAAAGTGATGGTAGTAAAATCTATCTAGAAGATGATAGATCTCATGATATAAAAATTTATGGTGATATATATGTAAAGTTGCCTAATGGACATGTGAGACAAATTGAAAATGTGATGTATGTTCTCGGAATTAAGGAAAAATAATCTTTGTTGTAGCAATTACAAATCAAGGTTTAAAAGTTAACTTTGTGAGGGACATGCAAGATCACTATAAAGTGATAGTAGAATGAATTAGAACAAAATGATTATACAATGATGTAATTGTTGAAAGTCGTCAAACAATGCCTTCAACATGTGTGCCCATGTAAGAGTTATGGCATTTAAGGCATGGTCATTTGAATCTTAGAGATCTTGTTTCAGTAGAAAGAAAACACATGGTGCAAGGTCTTCTAGTTTTTAAGAATGAGCATGTTAAATGTGATGATTGTGTATTGAGAAAACAACATAGAAACGAATTCTCAATAAGAACAAATAAAAAATAAAGAAAATTTCTTGAATTTGTTCATACTTATATGTGTGGGCCAATGTAAACTAAGTCACTTGAGGGATCTTCTTACTTTCTTATATTTGTTGATAATTGAACTATGTTCACATGAGTCTATTTCTTAACAAATAAATGAGTGTTTTGAATGTTTCAAGGAGTTTATAATTATGGATGAAGAATAAAAATAACATAATATTAAGATTCTTAGGTCAGATCGATGAGGGAATACACTTTAGAATAATTTTTGAAGTATCAAGTAAAGAAGATAGAACTATCAGACAATACATAGTTCCTCATAATCCTTAGCAAAATGGAGTGGCTAAGAGGAATAATATAACTAAATTGAGTGTGCTAGAAGTATGATCAGAGGTAAGAACCTCCCAAGTAGTTTGTGGTCTAAAGTTATAAATACAACTATGTTCTTGCAAAATAGAAGTCCAACCAAGTTCTTAGAGAATAAAACTCCATAGAAGTTTTCATTGGTCATAAACCAATTGCATGTCATTTAAATTTTTTTTGAAGCAAAGCATTTTCTCACATTCTAAAAGAAAAAAAGAAGAAAACTTGATGCAAAATTATTTCATTGGTTACTGTGCTAATCATAAGGCCTACAAAATGTATAATCCTATTTTCTATTAATTCTTTGTAAGTACAAATGTTATATTTCATGAATATGTAGATGATATTCAAGAGGAAAATAGTCCAAATTCTTAGAAACTTCCTAAATAAGACATGGATAATACAAAAGTTGATGATGGCATTGATCTTCAAAGTTGGATTGAAGCTAAAACCAACTTGAGTACACCAAGAAATAATGAAGCTACTCCAAGTAGTGAAGTACTAAGAAAATCAATGATACAAATCAAGACACCAATAAGGTATAAGGACTATGCTTTAGTGTCTCAAGTAATGAGTACACATGAACCTCTAAATTTCTAAGAAGCTAAGGATCATAAAAAATGAATCAGTACTATACAAGAAGAATATGATTCTATTATTAAAACGCCGCTTGAGAAATACTTTAATTACCTACAAATAAAGTTCTTTTAGGCTTAAAATGGTTGTTCAAGTCTGCATTCAATGTATCTAGTATAGACAAATTTAAAGCAACATTGGTTACAAAATATTATTCACAAAGTGAAGGAATAGATTATAGACACACATTTGCACTTGTAGCTAAAATGAGCACCATTAAATTTATGATTTCACTTTATACTATTATTGGGATTTGCATTAGATGAATGCTAAGTTGATATTTTAAATGATTGTCTAAAAGAAAAATCTCGTATTCAACTAGAAGTTTTGTAAAGCAAGGATACAAACACATTGTATGTTGGTTATAGAAAACAATATATGGTCTTGAACAAGCTTTAATATCATGGTATGTGAAATTAATAACTTCTTCCTTCAATAAGAATTCATCAAAAGTAAGTGACCCAAATTTGTACATAAAGAAGGATGAACATGGGAATGTTGACTTGATTTCATTGTATGTTGATGATTTGATCATAACAAGAAGTGTTCTAGACTTGATTGATGAAATCAAAAGAGATCTATCACATGAATTTAAAATGAAGGATCTTGGAAAGATTCATTATTTCTTGGGAATTAAAGTATGGAGGGAAGATGGTAAGACTTTGATTACTCAAATTAAGTATGAAAATAAACTATTCAAAAGATTTAGTATGCTTGACTACAAATCAATCTATATTCCATTATAATAAAATATTAAGCTTTCCATGATGACGATACAAAATAAGTAAATGACACTTTATATAGATAGTTCATGGGAAGTTTGAACTACTTAACTATGTCAATAAGACTTCATATTGAATACTTAGTCAACAAACTTAATCAGTTCATGTCTAAATCACATGAGACTCATGGGAAAACAACAAAGAGAGTTCTTTGATACCTATAAGGAATTATTAAATTTGGTATTGAATACACTAATAATTTGAATGTTGAGTTGATAAACTATTTAATCTGTAATTGGGTAGGTGATCTACTTGATAGAAAATCCACCACTGGACATGCATTCTATGTAGGATAAAAAATTATGTCTTACAATAGTAAAAAGTAACCAATCATTTTCTCATGTCCTCTATTGAAGTTGAGTATAAAGCATTGTGTATTGCTACTTGTGAATTAGTTTGGCTAAGGTGAACTCTTGAAGATATGGGAGAAAAGAAAGAAGGGCCAACACCTATCAAGTGTGATAATCAAAGTTAAATGAATTAGCAAACAACCCAATTTATCAAGCTAAATTAAAAAACATTGAAACTCAACATCATTTTGTAAGAGAAAAGATTCAATTATAAGAGATAGAGTTGAGGTATTTTAATGAAAATGAAAACATAGTCGATGTATTTACTAAACCTTTAGGCAGGATGAATTTTATAATATGTAAGGATATGTTAAGTGTCTAAGAAAACTTAATTCTTCATTAAGAAGGAGTGTTGGAATAATAAATAAATACAATTAGCATACGATGAACGAGTGTTGATAGTTTAAGTTTTTGTGTTGGTGATCAAACAAGTTTAGTTAAGTTTTTATGTTAATTTCCCTGTTAGGGTGAAAAAGATGGGTATAAGTCATGTTTGAAACCTTCTTAATGACAACTAGTTCCAAATCCAAGAACACAACATAGTGAATATGGTTTCCCATGCCTATGTCAAAGGATAAAGTGTTGAACACACCATCATTTCCATCCACAATATTTTCACTTGGTATTTTAACAATTTCTCGAGAAGTACAATTAAAACCCATAAAACATCTATCAAAATTGCTAATAAACACTAAAGCCCCCAAAATTGAAAAGAAACACTTGAAACTAAATGAAATCCTTAAATTTGTCCTCATTCAAAGAAATCTAAGAGCCAAAGAAGAGGGAAAATAAAAAACTAGAACACAATCTTTTTGAAAGACATGTTGAAAACCTCATTGTGAAGGAAAGCTTTCCATGAAACAAATGCTAAAAACCTCAACATGAAAAAATATTTGCATGGAAGTAAATAAGCATGTGATAATGGGAGGATTTCAACTTTGTGATGTAATAAGACTGCATCTCTTGATCTCTTCAAAATGTAGAGTAGTAGAAACAATCTCTTACAGTACAAAACTTTAAGCCTTGGACATCTCTTTTTTTTTTCTTTTTCTTTTTTTATTAAACTGCAAGAATCAGGTAGCACAGCCCCTTATAAACTGTAGTGTGCCTGGTAAAAATTTTAACGTGATCGGTGGCACTGGCATGACACACCCTCCAGTACCACGGGGGTTGGGGGAGACTAGACCTTGTGACCAACCTCTTGCAATAGGAAAGATTTAGCCAACCGAGCTAGGGCCCCAACCCCAAGCCTTGGACATATTTTGTCTTCACTCATAATGTGCATTATTTAACTTCCTTTGATCTTGTATCTCAAACAACAAGGTTGCCAAGAAGCTTTGTAGAAGGAAAGAGGCATCATATGCTCCCAATTGCATATATTTCTTCTTTGTATTAATGTTGATTTTCATTGCAATAGAAACCGCACCCTTAGGACTAGGTGCCTTATATTTAAACATGTTCTCATGTTTAAGAAGGCTATGCCATTGACAATAGTTTAAAAGAACTTGTGACCAACACATCTATATTTTTATGTTGGAGGTGATCCCATGACTAAGTAGTGTTTTATTACTTTGTAGTCTCTTGCAAGGACAAGAAAAATTTGAAGATCTAGTTATATATATTTGTTATATTTTAAAAAAATGTAA
The DNA here is from genome assembly GCA_007115665.2 of Sequoiadendron giganteum. NCBI lineage: Eukaryota > Viridiplantae > Streptophyta > Pinopsida > Cupressales > Cupressaceae > Sequoiadendron > Sequoiadendron giganteum. Next base: position 139,083,830 of record CM021108.1, on the reverse strand, counting down.
GATTTTTCAAAGCATATGCTGATATAAATTGTCTTGTTTTTGAAAATTAAAAAATTGTATTCTAAATTTTTGATATCTTTAGAAAATTATCTTGATTAGCTGATATTATATAGTCTAATAAAAAATTAGTTGAATGGATATTATAGTGGTGAGTACTAATAAGAAAGTGTCTTATACCACAAATCAACTAGGATTTGCTTGTGCCATTTTTTTGTTGACGATTTTTCTACATTTTGAGAAGTCAATTACAAATTTATTTCAAGGATGGGATCCTCCAACATCTATGTTACGCTAGGTTCTAATTGTCCTAGAGTTTGAGGGTTTCCTTATTATAATTTTAGAGTATGTTCACACTCCCTCCACATACAAACTAGTCACCATATTTCTTAAGTGTATTGTATTTGTAGTATTTGTTAAATAGAGCTTAAAATTGGGGATTATTTTATTTTTAAATGCTTTCATTACTATGAAATTAAAGGACTATTATTTTTCCTTTTCAAAGACTCTATAACTCTCTCTCGACCTTATTTTTATGAGAATTAGAGATGTCTAACTCTTTTCTTTTGAAAGATTTTTATCTTCATTAACATTTGGTTAAAAACTTTACACATTAAATATATTTCAGAATTTATCTTTTTTTTTTAAATTTAAAATTAAATATGAAACCATCTCATAATATAATTATTAATAACTGTTTAATATGAAACCATCTCATAATATAATTATTAATAACTGAAAAAAAAAACATAATTATTAATAAGACAAAATCAATAAAATATATTCTAAATTTTTATTTATTTATTTACTTTTTCTTCTATACATTTTATAATTATTTTTAATCACATGAACCAATTCTAGCTTTTGTAAACCTTAAATAATATCAAAATTCTAGAAAGAAATTCAAAGCTCCACGTGAAAAAAAGGTTTGCTTATATAGAATTTAATATCTTATTCCAGTTTAATAATTTAGTTTTTATATATTTGTTTGATTTTTATGCCTTTCTATCTTTAAATTGCTTGGAAACTAGTTTTTCCAATTATCTATTTTTTTGGTTGTAATAGAGCTCCTTCCTATGCCTTTTTTAATTAAAAATAATTTGAAAACTATTAAAAAAATAAAAAACATGTAATTTTGAATGGTTGCATTTTTTTCATCATTTTTAAATGGTTTTGAATGGTTGCACTCTCCCACTTGGTCTGATTTTTCTATCTTTGAAGGGACATCTAAGAACGGTTAGTGATTTTTTTTTTTATATTGAACAAAGTTGAAGAGGAAGAATACACTAAAGTTAAATTACAGTCCAAAATCAGACTGTTAAAGAAAGGAGACTAGCAGAAAACTGCAACTAACAATACAGACCAGCAAGCCTCAAGATTTAAAAAACAGTTACCAGTTGAGAAATATCCAACAACAACACAAAACACAACTAACAAAAGCATTCCAATAGACCTAAAAGTCACAATAACAATACTCCAACTGGGAATCAACAACCAGCAATACAAAAGGACACTCAAAAGGTACAACAACAAGGGGCATTACACTTTGAACTTGAAAAAATCCAGTATCAGCCTATCATTGTGAAGTTCCCCTCTATGTAATTGTAAGAACTGGTGCTTGATAGCCTTGAGACAGTTGGTACAATCATTATCCTTATCTCCCCACCTTCGCTGTGAACACATAGCAATGAATTAGAACAGGTTGTCAGAGTAAAACTTTAAAATATCTACTTCAGACAAAATGTGGTTAGAAAGCATAACTAAACATCTACTTTTCCATAAATACAACAAAATACACTGCCTCATGGTGTTAGCAACAATATCATTATGAAGTCTAATACCAAAAATCGCTTATGATGTAAATTTTTCCATGCCACAATCTGAGCATTAGCTTCTGCCTTAGACTTCCAAATTTGGGCACCAAGTCTTCGCCATTTTTTTTCTTCTCAGAAACAACAACTCCATTTTTTATTAAGTGTTGGGTTCAAATTCATGCGCAGTAGGAGTTTCAAGTAGATCTTCTTCAAAGGGAAACATAAGAACGGTTATTGATTGATCCATAACCGGTCTTTGAAGAAGTTGCAATGTAAAGAAGTGTAGATTTTCATTAGAAGCTCTACAAGAACTAATGATTTCATAAAGACCATAAAACTCTTGAACCTGTTGTGACTATTAAAGACATTTTGGATGTCTTGCCAACTGATCCAATCAAAGGAGTCAAAATTCCAAATGTCACTAAACTGTCTAACACCTTTTTTGAATAAATAAAGAGCTGGTTTAGGAAAGGAGACAACAAGAGGCTGTCCATGATATTGGACCAGTTTATTCCACCAAATAGAGGAAGTTGCAAAGCTGAAACCACGTTGTAAGGAATCCCCTCTCCAATTTATAAACTTGCAGACTTGTTGCCAAGCTTTCCATATCGATTGTAACAGAAAAGAGGCCTTAACACGAACATATTGAGCCATCAGAACTTTATCCAACCAACCCACATCATGCCATTTGTTGTTCATTGCAGCCATCATGATACGATGATGCACCAAAATTTTCCATGGTTCTTCTCCTGACATGATTCTAACTATCCACTTAAGTTGTATATAGTGTAATCAAGAGGAGGCCTTAAACCCCATTTTTCCATCCCATTTAGCCCACAAGAATTGACGAATGAGCTTATTAATATCCTCATAATCTCTTTAGAGGGCATCCAACAAGAGGAATAATAAACATGTGATGCCAAAAATATCTTGTCTATTACGTGAATCTTTCGAACTAAAGACAAGAATTTATTTCTCCAATTAAATATTTTAACTTTCAATTTACTGATAAACCACTTCCACATATCATGAAGAGTAACCCCAACTCCAAAGGGTATGCCAAGATACCTAGTAATCTGCCCATGTTTTATCTGCTTCTAACCTTTGGGAATCCAATCAGGAGCTAAGCCAACTTGAATTATTATGAACTCAGTTTATGTTGAGCCAATTTAGAACCTGACACCTCACAATATAAATTTAGAACCTGTAGAACATTCACGATTTCTGAAACAGAATTTTGAATAAACACCAAACTATCATCAACAAAATGAGAATTAATGACAACTGCATTGTTGAGAATGGAAACGCCTTTGATCAAACTCATTTGATTATATTTTTGTAGCAAGTAACCAAAGGCATCAATAGCTAAAACATATAAAAACGGTGATAAAGGACAGCCATGTCTAATAGAACGTTGTAAAAGGAAGGTAGCAGACATAAGAACATGTTTACAAATTGATATTTTAAATTATGATATTGCTATCAGGATTCAACCGTGTAGTTTTCGAGTCAAACTCATTGACCCATGATTCATGAGTAGTGGTTCACAAGAACCCATCTCTCATGATAATGAATGGTCCACTTAACACTCATTGCATCTAGATGATATTTTAGCTTTTTACTCATAATCAGACATATTTACAAAACAGGATATTTTACCAATTTATTAGATTAGATGTGACATGTGACAACTGATCGAACGAACAGATTTGCAAAGTAGCTGTGCCAGTAGGAAGGAAAACCTACACAGTGCATTTATCTGATCAACAAACATTCCATATAATTTAATGCAGGGATAAGATTTGGATTATACATGATATCTCAAGTACAGGAGTCAAATCACTCAGCAAGTGGGATTCTATGCATCATGAAGGCAGTAAAAAATTAGAGGAAACAAATCAACGGAACATATCAGTTTGATCATCTACTATTGCAAAACGTGTACCGTTGATTGCAAATTTCAGGCTCTTTTAAATTGAATTTCTCGTAAATAAGACAAAATCTATAAAACATATTCCAAAATTTTATTTATTTATTTCAAAATTCTAAAAAGAAATTCAAAACTCCATGTGAAAAAAAGCGTTATTTTTATAGAATTTAATATCTTGTTCTAATTTAATTTTTACATATTTGTTTGATTTTGATGCCTTTTTATCTGTAAATTCCTTGGAAACTAGCTTTTCCAATTATCTATTCTTTTCGGTTGTAACACAGCTCCTTCCTATGCCTTTTTTTATTAGAAATAATTTAAAAACTATTAAGAAAATAAAAATCATGTGGTTTTGAATGGTTCCATTTTTTTCTTTCATTTTTTAATGTCTGGATTTGTCTTTTTAGATGAGAAGAAAGCAATTCTTGTCACCTGATAGAGTTCCTTCAAACTTTCATTTGTTTTAGTTGTATTTTTATTATTAATAAAATAGATTTTATAAATTAGCCTCAAGACATAGACATTATGCACAGCTGTTCACATGAAATGCTTACATGGGATAAGGATGATCATGATTGAGAGGCTTAAAAAGTTTTGATAATTATGCTGAAAGCAGTGGAAGTAACGAAAGAGTAAATTTTTTGAAGCTTTATTGAAAATGAAGACAGGTAGAAATCATGTGCTGCTTTTTGTCTAATCGTTTCTATTTAATACATTTTATATTTTTGAAAAGAGATCAAAAAAGTTTTTAAAAATATTTTATATTTAAAATTTAAGAAGAAAGTTAAGTAAAGAAAAAATATTAATTATAAAAAATTAAAATTCATATTTTGATAACATTTAATATTTGTTTTTATAGAATCATCTTTACTTTGAAAAGAAACAATGAAATTATATATATATTACTTTCGAAATTAATGTAATGAAGATGTAAGCATTTTTCCTCAAGTCAATAGACGCGTGAATGATAACTTTCAGCGTTTTATATATATATTATTAATTAATATATGTATACTAGTTTATTAAGAGGTATAATTTTGAAGAGGATGAAAATAAACTCAATATGTTAACATAAATAAATGAGTAATTAAAAAAATTAAATATAAATTAATATATGGGTTAAGTTTTTTATTTGATTTTTTGTAATAATTATTTTTGGTGATTATAATTTTTTAAAATTTATTTTCATTATATCTTCATGTAATTTTAATTAACCAAAGAATTTATTGGATTGGCTACTCTAATTTGTGGCATCAACTATTCTTTTAACTTAATAAGTTATTATGATCTAGAAGTATTAGTTTTGTAACCTTACCAAAGTTAGCAACTCTATGCCACAAACTTGCATTCTTGCACTAAATAGATTAAACTTACTACATCAAGGCAAATCCCTAGACCTAGACCAATTCCTCAAGGGTTCATTCGAAATGGCCCTACCTACATATCCCTTTTAGGGAATCAAAGGTTTCAAAGTTCGCAATGAATAATAGAAAGACTTCATCCTTATAATTGGGATGGGATCTTTGATCTCTTCTTTTAAATCTTAACCACTACCACAATAATGGGTTACACTTTTTGGTCAAACTTGACATTGAAATCCACATGTTTCACCAGATCTTCACTTCCGTACACCTATAGAAGCTAAACCATTAAGAATTTGAAGATGAAGAAAACTATTGCTTTGTGATATTTTGTGTTGAGAATCTAATTCTATTTTTGTAAAAAATTAAAAAATAAATTGTGAATTATTTTATGTAGTTTTTATTAACTTATTTTGCTTACTAAACATCATTTTCAAAAACTGATGCTTACTTTAGTTGCATAACTTTTTTTATAGAAAACATACAATTATAATTTTTTAAATACAATTTTTTCACACCATTATCTAGGGGATGGATATTTTTTCATAATTTTTTGTTGCATACATATTTTTTAATTAATTTTCTAATTCAGTATAATTATAATTTGGATATATTATACTTTTGGTTGCATAACTTTTTTTGCATACATTTGAATTAACTTATTCTTTTTTTGTTGGAATAAGGACATAAATAGCTAGTGTACATGGTTTTTTAAGAATTTGTTTTCTCTCTTTTCCTATTTTTCTGTATGTGTGAAATAAAAACCTCGATGTTCATTGAAAAACCTACATTCACAAGAAATAAAAAATAAATATAATAATAAAATTAAATATATTTAAAATTATACTTTTTGGGAAACTTATAATAAGGACTACATGTTTACAAAAAAATAAAATTTAAATAAATTAATTTGATCCCCTAAAAGGTAAATCAAAAGTGGTTTTTTATCAACATTTTGATAGGTGTAGAGGAGACGCCATTATAGGTATAGTTTAAAACTAGTGGCTTTCTATCCAAGGGGGTTTGATATAAGTGGGTTTGATCAAAACCTCTTCAATTAAAACCCTTAAAATGGAATATTTTTAAGGATTAAATCATTATATTTTCTAAAAATATGTGATTTCAGCAAAAATCAGGATGTCCCAAAAAGTGTAACCTATATAGATATTAGTACAATAGCAACAATAATGTATGAACAAAAAACCACATAGCATCCAACCCACACAACATCATATGTAAATATAATGACCTACTTAATATTACATAACATATGGACATAATGACCAACCAACATGCATCACATGTACACATGGTCATTAAAGCATGCATCTATTACATATACACATGCTTACTAACTCTTAGATGTATAACATATACCAAACCTAGCAATGGTAGCAACTCTATGTCACAAACTCACATCCTTGTACTAAATAGGGTAATTTCTCCATGCCAAGACAAATCCCTAGGCCTAGACCTATTCTTTGGTGGTTCATTCAAAATGGTCCTAACCTATATATCCCTTTTAGGGAGCTAAAGGCTCTATAATTAGTATTGCCCAATAATAGAAAATTTATCCTTACAATCAAGATGAGATATCCAACCTCTTCTTTTGAATCATAATTAAACTAATACTTACAATTCCACACATGTATATTAGCATGACAAGTGTATCCCATAGAAATATTAGTATGATGTCAACAACAATGTACAAACATAATACCACATAGTGCCCAACTTATACATAAATCATATACATATATAATGACTAGTTCAAACATACTTCACACACATCACATTTATACATAATGATTAGCAATTATATACATCACATATACACATAGTATAAAACTCACACACATCACATGTACACATAGTGAATCACTAGTAGAAAGGAAGTGGATGAAACCCTATTTCATGAATCTTCTCCTTTACATGGTTCACTAACATAAGCCTTTATAATGAGGTGACAATAAGAAAAAGGAAAAAAAATGAATTCCATACTACATCGTGGGTCTATCCTTGCCCTATTTCATAGGCTATTGTGATGACAAGACAAGCATCAAACACTACTTATTGTCATCACTAACAAGCGATAGGTGTTACAACACACAATTCATGTGGCAATTAATAATATTTCTACATCTCGCTAGACCTTTGAGTTGGTGGATCATGATATCCATCACCTACATGCTATTGATGAAAGTTGGTTCAACTAAATATGGGGTGGCCACTAGCACCCTTCAGATGCATGCTACTAGTGAAAACTAACTAATGCCTATTGTACCATGTGTAGATTATAACATACATCACTTGTGTGCTACTAGTGATAGTTAGCTAGAACACATCTATATCAAACTTAGTTACAACACAGATTCATCTAATCTATAGATAGGCATAGCCAAGATATTCCAAGAGTTTACACACCGTATCCTAGTTGACATTGTTACAATTACCACATAGAGTGACACACTAACCTATACACACGATCCTATATATTTTGGGAGTTTGGTTGACCAACAAGAAAATAACATATTGAACCCACATTAGTTGGCTCCCAACTAATCACTTATTCATAAACCAATAAAAAATTATACCATAAATAATATCAATGTCCATTCATCTAGTTAACTATCTTAGAATTCCACAAGAAAAGTAACTCATATACCATCACATGTATCATAAGGATTATACATTAACATTTCCTTTCAATTTAGCATCCCAATATAACATTCATCCATACTAGGCATGTGGAAGCATGAAATTCCCAACCTGACAAGATTAAACAATGAAATAACTAGTCATACCTCTTTAATTCTTTTTAAAAAAATAGGAGGACCATATAAATTCACAAGTGCAAATCCAAAATTTGTATCTAATCATTCATAAACCAACAATAACCCCTTTCAATTATTTTAAAATCCAACCTTATAATATACAAGATAATGATGCAAATGAATGGTACATAAACTAACTTTAGTTCATACATTTATAATTCACACAATAAGGTCAAGCATAGGGACAACCCAAAATCCTATATCTATCCCATATGGACCTTCCATATAGGCTTGGATCATAGGGGAATACCTCACCCAAGGCTTTCCTACATACCTAATTCCAAATGGGATTAGTCACATGTAGTTATTGTGTCACAAAAACATGTATCCTTGACATTTTCACTCATTTGGGCCTTTTCCTATGGATCTTGGCCTGATTTTGCTTAGATTTAATGTTGTAATGTGGCCAACACATTCACATTAGGTCTTGAACGCTTGTAAATAAAAAAAAACCTAATGATGTCTTACAAAGGTGTTGTAACACGTTTTCTCACTTTTCTAAGACCTTTCTATCATAATTCGTCTAAACAACCTCTTTCCAAGCCTTATTTCAAAGTGTTGTAAAGAGTTGTACAAAACTCTGACACTTTCCTAGGCTTGTCATCAATAAATTGACCCTTTCTTATGATAAAATGACCCCTTAATGCACTTATAGGCCCTACTTAAGTGTGTTTCGGAAGACAATCTCGTTAAGCAACATTAATGAGACATTAATTCCCGACAAATAGAAAATTTTCCTTGGTGGGACCAAGTTGCCACCTTGGGCGACTTAGTCCCAACTGGCATAAAAATCAAATTTTATTCCAAATTTCTAGCGAGATATTGTTCTCTAAACCCTAAGGTCGACCTATGATGAGGTATTTTCAGGAAATTAGGGCACAACATGTATAAATAAAGGGTTTTCCCCTCATTTTTACTCCTCCATCTTCATAAGCAATCAAGTAATCTATCTTCTCAAAACATCAAGCATTCAAGCACTCTAAGCACTTCGACAAGAAATTATCCATTAGAGTTGTTACTTGCATATCTTTAGAATTTTACATCAAGGGTTTGGTGAGTTGTTGCACTTGCATGTTGTTCAATCATCTTTCCCTTTACATTTTATTTCATTATCTAGGGCTTGATTACCAAAATGGGGTTTGACTAAGGCATACCCCTATTCTCTAACCCTAACCCTTTTCCCCCTCTTTGCATATATGTTTTGCAGGTTTTGTATGCAGATTAGTCAAAGAGTAAGGTGTTAAAAGGTTTCATCTTTCCATCAACATCATTCAAAGTCAACAACCCTAAAAAGAGCTTGAAGACAACTTGTAGGTCAAATTTTGAAGATTCGGACCTGGATCTCTGTCAAAAATAGAAGTACAAGTTGATAGCTATAGATTCTAGTCTTGATATTCTCGAAAGCTATAGGTGGACTAAGTCACCATCATTGGCAAATTAGTTCCACTGCTAGGCCTGAAAAGTGATCTCTATAGTTTTGGACACCTATTTCCCCAAAACCTATTCCGACAAAGTTTCCCCAAAGTAGGACTAAGTTGCCCATCTTGGCGTAAGTGTCCCAGTGGCCTTCGATAGCAGAATTTGGAAGATTCCAGAGCTCCTCTTCATCACACTTCAGATTCCAGGTGCACCCCTTCTATTTCCTTAAGTTTTGCTATAGTTTGAATTCATTCTAGGTCATTCTTAGGTTATTTTACATAGTGTTTTCAATACTCTTGCATTTCATTAGTTTACATTCAATAGTTAGTTTCTTTTATCATATTATTACATTTAGAACAATTCAATCACACACACTTAACACTTAGTCTTGAATGAACCTCCAAATTTTGGGTGTGAAATAATTCTCTCCTTTTAGGTGAAAACCCTAGAAGTGCTAGAGAACCTCCTTTCCTACAAAATTTGCAATTCAGTTATATTGAAATCAAAAGAATTAAAAGAACCTTAGTCTCTCAAAAAATTCCATAATTCCTAATTCAAAGTTCTTATATGGTGAAACTATTCTTGTTATCATCATGAATTATGCAATGATGACACTATTGTATCCTTTTTTCCAACACATGGTATGCATATATAGAGATCACTTCACACTATACCTTATTTAAATTTTCCCTAATATAGAATGCAACTAGAAACTTCTATATGACCATGAGTTATTTCCCCTTCCATAACTAAGATAATCTATATTTTATGGTGTGTGTGGCTATTTTCAAGATTAAATTCTACACCATCTTTTTAGACACTAAGTTATTTGTGTTACATTCATCAATTGTAGCACTTTCTACCCAACTTGCACTTAGTATATGAAAGATACTCTTCCTCAACCATGACTCTTTATCCTTACATGAAATTTCTAATATAACCTTGCACCTCATTAGGCTAGCCTCTGGGGCTATGTTTTATTCATTTTATAATATGTCATCATCCACTTGAACAACATACATTCACTCTTTCCTTCATTTATGGAGGTTGAGTTGGCATCTTGGTTGGACTGGAGTTTTAAAGAGATTTTTCCTTCCTCTATTCTACCTTGTATTTCTCGTATTGAGGTTGAGAATCTTGGTGGAATGATTGTTTTGATTGGAGAATATTTTTGCCTTCGTCTTTTTGGCTCAGTGTTGTTGTTACTGAGTAGATAGTTTGATGCAACTTGGTTGCTTTGTGGTGCAGGAGCACCTTGCTCACTAGTTGCCTCTAATTGGAAAAATTGTAAAAATTGAACCTTCAAGTGTCAAAGCATGTAAATATTTGTAAAAATTAGTCATAAATAATGTAATTATGTCATACAAAGATCATTAGGAGGTCAAAATGAGGAGAAAAGTGAATTTTGAAAAAAATTGTAAAGTTACCAAATTTGAAAAAGGCAAAAAATTAGGAATATGAAAAGACAAAGTGGAAAGATGAAAGGATTGATTGATGAAAGAAGTTGGAAATTCAGTTATTGATTGGGAAATATCTATAAAATAATTTTATTGGATGAGAAAAGAAAAACTCTGTATTCTTGAATCAAATTTTGATAATAAAGCTCCCTGTTTACCAAATTTCTGTGTTTTATTCTCTATACTAGCTCCTGTACGGAGTGTACAGTAGATTATAAGCTTTAACATTATTGTGTTTTCTTGGTGTAAGATGTTAATAATCAATTAAAGAAGTTTTAAAGAGGTTCCATCAGTTTTTAGGGGCTAAATTTTTGTGTTTTGATAGTAAACCCAGTTAAGGGTTTGAGAGTCTTGTGAGGATTATCATTCCCATCCCACCAATGTAGGTCGAGTAGAATGGTTGGATGGATAGTTTATAGGGTTTGCAGTATGTTTGAAGTGTTTTGAATGTTGGCAGGGAGATAGAAGTTAAGAATACAGAGGTGATGTTGTTGCAGTTGACTCTTTGAAGATTTCCATGTAAAGAATGTTGCTACAAACTAGGGTTCGATGAGATGTCACTTGTAGTGGCTACAAGATTGTTCCTAGAGCATATGCAGACCGAAAAAAATGTGTTTGAAGAGGTGGTAGGTGAATTGGAGGTTTGTAAATGGTATTTCTTAAAAACCCTCACTTATTTATGCTTTAAAAGCCTACAATTTAGGGTCTTGAGGATCAATGTGTATTTGAGCACTTTAGCTCCTAAGAGTTGAAGATTCTTAGGTTTTGGGACCTAAAAAGGATTGTTTGAAGTTATTTTGTAGTTGGGAAATTTTTTTATGGTGTTGCCTTTGTAATTTTGGCCTAATTAGTGGCTTATTTCAATGTTCAGACCAGTTTTCTAAAGCTTGTTATAAAAAAAGTTATAATGGCATTTGGGTATGACATTGTATGGAAAAATGGGGTTCTAAATCTATGTTGAGTTTGTATTGATGCTAAGTAATTGAAAAGAGAACACCCAATTTAGCGATTTGCTAACCTACTAGGAAATGGATCCTTGGGTGCAAGAATCTGTTTAGCTGATAAAACATAGATATGAGACTATGGTTTTTTTATGAATCTGTCAAGAGAATGATGGTAACAATGTATAAATGCTTGTGCAAATTTTAGAGTGCAGATTATGTTGTTTGGGTGATTTGGTAATGAATTTCCAATGTGTAGTGAAAGAATGATGTCATGACCGTAAGGAACAAATAGATAAATGGACCAGAGGTTTGTGAGTGAGTATTTGTTTGATTTCAGTCAAGAATATGTTGTTTATAGGATCTTGGATTCCTGGTAACAATAATGGTTGATTGCTTGTTGTTTTCCATATAAGTTGTATTGAAAAAGTGAATTGGCCCATGAAGAAAGTATGGATTGTTTACAGATATTCTAATCATATTTTTGTGTGGAGTTTAGTCTATCTAATGTTGATTAAGGTGAATTGGAATTTGATAAAGATCTATGATATTGTTTTTGCGATTGTGATGATTGGTAGCCTTGAGAATGTTAAGTGAAATGATGAATTTTGTTGACAAATGAGAGAATCTAAGTCCTTTGTTTAATTTGATCTTCTCCATTTGAGTTTGGGTCAGAAGTACCCTTGAAAGTTTGGTGCATGACTATTTCAAGTGTTTTTTTCCAGTCTCTTTGGGTTTTAGGTCCCGATCAAAACCTGGTTGTTAAGGATTTAAAGTCCCTTCAAAACCTGTTGGATGCAACTTGTATTGATCTGAATATCTTGGTTAGGTTACTACTGATGGGTTGCAGTTGGTTTGTTGTTTATTTCTCTAGCAACTTCTTTGCCTTGTAAAGGGTTTTAGGTCCCTTCAAAACCTTCTTGTATTGGGTTTCGGGTCCCATCAAAACCTATTTGTCCCCTAATAAAAAACATACATTCACTTATCTACACAACCTTATTATTGCATTATGTCTAGAAATTTAAACACTTAGTGACCTACTTGACCATGTAAAGAAAGTCCCACTAAAGCCTCAATTGTGGCATCCTCTCTTCTTCTCTCTACCTCAACTAGAGATTTTCTCACTTTTAAATCTTCATGTGGTTCCACTTAAATTTATGGCATCCTTAGACACATGTATACTTCCCACTACTTGGTTTTCTATTTCCATCCTCGCCTTTGCTTTGTGTGATTCTTTGTCTATGGGATAAATTCTACTCTATATTGAGTGAAAAATGATATGCTTCTTATATCAAATAATTTACATACTTATAAAAAAATTTAATTCAATCTTCCACATGATCATAACATATGCATAGTTTTTAGAACTACTCTATGTAATTCTATGAGGTTGTCTCCTTGTGCCATATTTTTTCTAGGACCTTTTTGAAAAAATCTATTTCATTTGTTTAAAATAAATTTCCCCTCAAGTTTCTCACCACGTGATCTCACGATGTGATCTTACTCTTGTTCTTTTATTCATAACTCTTCCTTATAGATTCTCACTACAAAGAAGCATGATATTTTAAATTTTTGGTTGCATATCTAACTCTTTTCATGTTCTCAATTACTTTAAACTTGAACTATCTCTCTATCTTAGTGGTCTAGTCCATCAAATATTATATATTGAACCTTCCTAAGTAGCTTGGATACCAAATCATAGTTCAATCCCTATCTTCACTAAGGTAATTGTAAATATTTTCTAGATCGATGCCCTCAACCTCAAGGTCCACAATACCATTTATCACATCATATGATCATCTTTCTAATCATTGTTGATGTATTCAATCACAACCTCTCCTTTCCATTGTTTCATCGCAATGATTTTAAGTTATTCTCTAATTAATTTTAATATATCTATTGGATCTACAACATGGTTCACTTGATTTTTTTAGGGTGACTCCTCTACCAACTATGCAATTCATCTTATCTATTTCACTTGTAATGTGACAATACTTTTCATGAACACTTAGGCTACAAAATTATCATAAGTCAAATCTAGGACTTAAAACACTCACTCTTATACCAATTGGTGTAGAAATTGAATGGACATTCAAAAGATTAGGCACATATAATACACACATGTAAGATAAACAAGGAAGAACAATGGATATCAAACAAGAACTCTAATAGAAATGTAGTTGGGCCGCCTATGTTTGAAACTTGAAACAAACCATGATATTCAACCCTTAGAGAGAAATATGTAGAAACTATATACTTGATACAATTGATCAAGCTCTAGCTCTTAAGCTCTACCCAAAATCCACCAAATATTGAATCCCTATGAATGACCAAACATATCATATAAATAAAACCAAAATTAGAAGATCTAATCTACACAAAGTTTTATTATTGATACAAATCCATTTTTCCATTAATGTGTGCCTAGAAGGAAATCCAATCTACAAGGTAAAGATATATAATTTTAAAATATTTTTTTTAAGGTTAAAGATATATAATTTTTAAATATCTCTAATAAAAGTTATTTGAGATTAATAATATGTTTTGTGATTATCATATCTAGTGATATTTTTTAGGTGCACATAGGGTGATCCCACAATAGTGGTTTACACTTTCTAGGAGATCCTGATTTTTGCTGAAATCAAATATTTTTAGGAAATATAATCATTAAAGCCTTGAAAAGTTCTATTTAAAGGATTCCAATTGAAGAGAGTTTGATCAAACCACCTTGGATAGAACCTTGCTAGTTTTAAACCATACCTATAGCAGAGTCTCCTTTACACCTATCAAAATGTTGATAAAAAGCTACTTTTGATTTAACTTTGGGGGATCAAATGAATGCATTTAAAAATTATTTTTTGTAAGTATGTATTTCTTATTATAAGCTTCCCAAAAAGTATAATTTTAAATAAGTTTAATTTGATTATTATATTTATTTTTTATTTCTTGTGAATGTAGGTTTTCATCGAAAATCAAGCTCTCTATTCTTCACATGTGGAAAAATACCATATTATCAAAAAAAATGTAAAAAATATCTATGGACTAAATATTGATGTCCTTGATCCAACAAAAAAATAAAATTGAATTTTGATACATACAAAAAAAGTTATGTTTTAGCCAACAAATCACGTCTAAATTATAACTGGTTGACTTTGAAACTTAATAAAGAAAAAAATATTCAATGAAATGCTATGAAACCAATTCCATGCACTAGATATCGTAGTAACAAATCTAAATTCAAAAAAAATAGAATTTTATCCTTCATAGAAAAAAAGATATGTGTTAGCCAGTAACACCACCCTTTAAAAATGGTGTTTACTGTTAAAAATTAGTTTTCAAAGGAGATGAAAAAAGAAGTGCAATCCAATTCCAAAACTTTTGGAAAAATATATTTAGAATCTACAAAAAAATGTCACAAATGACTTGTTTGCACCATCTTCAAATTACTCATGGTTTAGCCGCTATAGGTGCCCGAAAGTGAAGATTTAGTTTAAAAAAATCAATTCAGTGTCCAGTTTGACCAAAAAATGTAAACCAGTATTGTGGAATCACCCCATAATTAATTTGTATGAGGTGAATATATTTGTCCATAAGGTTGCATAGGCATGTGTGGGATATTGGACAAGGCTTGTTTGATGCTATACATAAGAGAATTATTTTATGAATTTTAAGATGACTCAAACAAACTTATGCCAAGACCAATAGGGCCTATACAATAAAAATCAATTTTTACACCTTCAAGAAAATATAGGATTCGAAGATTGGACTACACAAAATAGAAATGCACCCAAGCTAAACTAGTGTATAATAAAATACCACACAAAACACCACATATAAAAATTTGGCTTGCATATAGAAAACTACTGAAACAAATACAATGATTTTGGTGATGCATGATTGCACCAATGCAAGATAGGATTCTCTTACATTATTTGATGTTATTCTTATGTTCTACATAACTAAGTTTCTTAAATCATTCATCAACAAAAACCTAGGAAGGTATTATGGTTAGAAAGGATAGTGAGATATATGCTCAAGTGGATTAGATTCTATACATTTCAATTAAATGACTCTCATATTTACAAATCCATGAATTATAGAAAATAATATCTTAACAAAAAAACTTTGGATTTTATCATTGATAATTTGATATTACATATTTATTCACAAGGATGGAAATCTCCAAATAGAATGATTAATTATCTCATTTGATCCTTGTCTACATTCCACATGTCAAAATCCATAACTTTGAATGTAATGTTAACATTAAAGTGATGAACAAAAGCATTGATTAATTTAGTGTATGAAAAGATAGAACCATGAGGAAGAGGTTAACACCATCTAAGAACATAGTCTATAAGGTTCGATTTTTTTAAATAAAATATTTTTATCATAAAGATAATACAAGAAAGTTAAATTAAATGAACTCAAATGAGTCATAGGGTCCCTTTATCATTGAATATTTCAAACCTAGAGGCCATAAAACCCATTGGAAATGGATAGGAAAGGATACTTGATGTAATTTTTAATTATTAATATGGGGTAAGGTGTAAACCTTACTTTGCATAGAATCATTTTTATAATGACGGTTTCAGTGGTTAAAGGATGGCCTTAGGAGTAATAGTATGCATACAAGTGGATTTGGCAACATGGGAGATGATAGAAAGAGTGTAGATGGGATGGGAGATGATGGACAAATATGGAATAATGGCGGTAGGTTGAATGTGAGAAGTGTGAACATTGATGCGATTGGATATAATAGGGACTATCTTATCATACAATTGAAAGATAAAGAAAATAGAAATAAATGTAAATCAAGATAATGTTCATATTTGATATGAAAATAAAAAATATTAAGGATGAGATCTAAGACAAAAATAAAAAAGTAAAACCTAAGGGGAAATAAAGTGATTCAAGTGACTAGGTTCACCAAATAAAGAGGATGAAAAGGAACTCTAAAGGTGCTACTCACTTTTAGGTAAATCTATGCCAATATAAATAAATTAGTAATGAAATAAATTATATTTAAACTAGATTAAATGAGTTGAGACAAATAAAATATAAGTAAATGTAAATGTTTAATAAAAAGAGTAGAGTTTGGAATTTCTAAGGGTTTAACGTTAGGATTTAGGTGCCATATACCTTATAAATCTTATGGCATTTTACATGTTTTCAACATCTTTGGAAAGTGTCTCTAGGCACTTGGTGTTATTGGAAATTAATCCATATATCTAATTCCACCTATTTTTTATAATGCATTCATAAGGAAGGAGGGGTCCATTAGTAGCGGTAAAGGTGACTTGTGAAGAAAACTAATAATTAATTTCTATCTCCAAGTGGAGGGCTTGGGAAAAGTGGAGGATGACTCTAGAGTTCTACACATATGTATTTTGGTATTCCTTAGGTTGGGTGCTTGGGAGAGTGAAGACAAAACACTTAGATTTTCCTTGAGAGATTCTCGGTATTTGAGGTTGTCCATTAGGCTTGGGTGCTTGGAAGGGAAGAAAGAGACTCTTGAGTTTACTTGGGCGTGAGAATTCATGAAGGGCCATTTTTGGATCCCTTGTTGGCACCTATTGAGCTTCCTCTTGTTTTGTAAACCACCAATGGTTTCCCATTTCTTAAAAGTCTATAAATTGGAGCTCTAGGATAGTGGAAAATAACACAATAGGTTATAATAAGAAGGAATATTTGTAGGAACATGATATAAATTTAGATGTGTTGATATTTTTCATAGGTACACATGTGTTACCAAATTGGAGGCAAATATGAGAATGAAAGTATGATTGTATTGTAATATTTATTTTAAAATTTATACATTCTTGGTCTATCTTCATGGTGGAGTTTTTTCTTGCAAGTGTTACTCCACATAAATCCTATGTTATATGTTGGAATAATAGTGTTTGCTAAATTTTACTATTTTTCAATTTAAATACATTACATCTCTTCATGGTGATCCAAGGTTATAAACACTTAATCTTAGATTTGCATACAAATTTTAGATTTCTATATTGTAGTATTCTAAACCTTATATCTCACCAAATTAGTATCATTAATTGATGTTAAACAATTGGTTTAGAGATTGAGATTACCCAACATATGATGTCAATGTAAGAGCCACTAGATTTGTAATAAGGGGTTTTATCTCACTTGGAATATTGGATGCTTGTAGGATAAAGTAGATGTTATATGTGTTAATATTGTTTTGTATATTTATGAGATTGAGATCCATGTCATATAACTCTTGGGTGGATATTTTCAATAAGATATATGTTGGGAACTAGAAGATCATGGTTTTGGATCCTATTTTTCTTGGATTTGGTCATGTATTTTCTTCTTGCATGGTGGTCACTTGCAACTTCTATTTGACAACACATGACTATCCTCTTGCATGGTTGTTATGTTCATATTTTTTGTGGACATGTATGGTGAAAGGTTTCTCATGTTGGGTGGGTAATTTTGGTCCCTTAGTCATGTGGGAGAACACCTACTATTTGGGCTACTATATCAATTGCCTATGTTGGGTTTATGATTTGAGCCCCTAGCTACAACAAAGCAATAGATGATTAACTACTAGTTGTATGTTACTTATGGAGATAGTCTTTTTGTGACTTGGACACTCTTAAATAACCCAATTCCTCTTTTCATATTCATGTTATTTTGGATATGCAAGGTTTTGTATTTTTATTATTTTAAAATACCAAGAGTTTTTAGATCTATGATTTCCATTGATTCATATGAAATATGTGGTGTTGTTCATAACTATGAATTTATAGATGTTTAAGTGGATTTAGATTCATATAGATGGTTTTCTAGGTTTTACATGTTAACAAAAATCAATGATTTTTAGATATATGAAAATATTATATTTAGGATACTATGGACGGAAATAGTTGTAGTTTTACATGGTTTCTTGTTAATGTCCCTAAAACTATGGTTACTTCAATGTGGATTCATTTGAATGTTCAAGTCTACCATTAATCGAGTGCTTAAGTATTGCAAATGCAAACGTTATCTCTAGTTTCCTTTGTTTTCTTTGTTGCTTATGTGGTGTTGAATCTATTTATTCAATTATTTGACATTGGAGAATAGGTCATGTTTTTATCCTTTGAGATGTTACATGTGTATAGATCTTGTGGATTTATAGGTGGACTTGTTAATCCCTTGATCAATTTTTAGATTTGACATTGCATACATAGTGTTTCAATATAAAATGTATATGTGTTTTATATGAGGGGGATGCCTCTCTTGGGTTAGTTACACTTTAATGTAGTATTAAGATTCTTCAAAAAAAATTATCGCATGTTTATGTGTGTTTTTGCCTTAGAGTTCTCTTTTTATAGGATGATTGATATATGGGGACTTGATTACATATTTTGGGTTGATATGTTGAACACCGAATTTCTACCAAATTTGGTTTTCATACCTTGGTTTGAGGTATGGATAGATTGGATGCGTGTTGGTTACACTTTAATATATTAAGGTGCTTCATAATTTTTTATCACATGTCTATGTGCGTTGTTATCTTAGATTTTTATTTTTGTAGAATAGTGGATAAATATGGACTTGATTTCAACATTTGGGTTAATATGTTGAGGGCATCAAGTTTTACCTATGTTGGTTTCCATACCTTGGTCTGAGGTATGGATAGATTGTATGTCCTAGAAAATTTGTGTGGTTACTATTCTAGTTGGTATGAGTGTGGTAGCTCCTTAGATCTATTTGCTATCATTTAAAATCGGTGCTTGTGTTTATGTATATATCGGTGCAAGATTCAATGACAATTAGTATGTTTCACCTTGACATGGTCCTTGTCATAACATGGTTAGGTATGATGGAGAATGAGATGAATTCTTTTATGAGATGGTGGTTAGTTTGGTTGTTATTTTAGGTATATTTTTGGAGTACAAGAGCATGTTGAAGAATCAAGTGGTACATAGTTAGCTAAGGGATGTTTTTCCTTGTTGGTTATTCATGTGGGTGTAATTACAATGTATGATGTCAAGTGGGAGAATGTTAGGATTTAGGTTCCATATACTTTACAAATCCTATGTTATTTTACATGTTTCCAACATCCTTGGAAAGTATCTTTAAGCACTTAGGTTGTCACTAGAAATTAATAAATGTTTAATCCCACCTATTATTTTAATACATTTATAAGGAAGGAGGGGTCCATTGTGAGTAGTAAAGGCGACTTGTGAAGACAAAATAATTAATTAATTTCTACCTCTAAGTTGAGGTCTTGTGAAAGAGTGGAGGACGACTCTTGATTTGTACACATATTTTAGCACTCCCTAGGTTGGGAACTTGAGAGCGTGAAGAAAAATACTTTTGAATTTTCCTTGAGTGACTCTAGGTATTCTAGAGGTTGTCTATGAGGCTTGGATGCTTGGGATGGAAGAGGGTGACTCTCGAGCTGCTTTAGGCATGGGAATTCATGATCATTTTGGATGCCTTGTTGGAACCTATTGAGCTTTTTATTGGTTTGTATAACACCAAAGGTTTTAAATTTCATAAATTTATATATATTGGAGCCCTAGGATAGTGGAAAATAACACAATATGTTGGAACATGAAGGAGTATTTGTATGAATGAGATAGAGAGTTGGATGTGTTGAGATTGTTCATAGATGTTGCCAAATTGTAGGAAAAGAGGAGAATAAAAGTATGATGATATTATAATCTTTATTTCAAAGTTAATACATTCTTAGAATTTCTTATTGATGGGGTTTTTCCCCATGTGTTTCTCCACATGAATCTTGTGTTATGCATTGAAATAGACATACTTTTTAATTTAATTATTTTTTGATTTAAATCCATTAAATCTATTCATGGTAATCCAAGATTATGAACACTCAATATTAGATTTACATACAAATTTTATATTTCTATATTGTAGTAGTCTTAAGCCTTGTACCTCACCAAATTGGTATCATAATTTGATATTAAATAATTGGTTTAGAGAATGAAATTTCTTAATATATAATGCATGATTAGTATGTGATTTGTTTATAGCTACATCTCTATAATTGATCTTCACTTGTGATCTTTAATCTTCACAAATATGTCATCAAACTCTACAAATCTACTAGAAAAATTCACAATTATAATTATGTCTTACCAAAACCATGATCCCATTTAATGTGTGATCTTGTCCAAAAATCATGACCATATCTATTTGTTTATTCAAGTTAGTATTTAAAAACGCCTTCAACCTATTATGCTAGGGTGTGGAAGAATTCTAATCTCACCCAAGTGTGCCTTGGCCAAGTCCTTAGTTGTTTATTTTCACAATGAGTAATGACAAGATAAAAGGATTTAACATAAGATGGTATTGAGTGTAGATTTATCCCTAATCTAAGAAGGCTCTTTAATTGATTTTGAAATACTCTTAATTCCTTAGATGTGAATTATTTTTTGATGATCAAATATGATATAATAATTCCATTAAGTTGCCTTTACATAGGCAATATTAAGTGTTCAATTTTTTAAAAATTCTCTCAAAATTTATTGGTAATAGTTATATCTTTGGATGGTTTCAACTCAAGAAATAGAAATTGGGTGATACTTAAGGTGGAAAAAATTAAAAAAATTTATCAAGGGGATATAATCACACCACTAATTCCATCTAAGGTAAGGAATTGTGATGGAAATTACATCTAGGGTAGGAAAAATTCTAGGATCATAACTGGGTCCATGCCACTAAGGATGCATTAAATCAAGGATGAGATCAAGGTTAGGTTTTATTAGCTTGCACATTGTAACTCACAAACTATACACTAGGAGAATTATTCATCGACAAGGCTAAAGTGAGTGCAAGACAATATGGGAAAAGTGCGAAGTATGCACTTTTCTACTCTACAAATTTAATATGTTCCAATAAATTTTTAGAAGGTACAATTTTACCAATAGATAAAGGGTATTATTGAGAAAGATATTTGTGCTTGAACCTTAGTAGGTCAAAAATAACTTAATTATTTGAGGGTCAACCTATTATATTATAAATTCAATTTTTATTTTATTTTAACATACACACCAAATTTTATCAATAAAGATGAACAAAATTACTTGCAACTTTACAAATAAACAAAGTAATTTACATACTAAGCTTATCACTAATATTGTAAATCCAAACTAATATTGATCTATAAATAGGCTAGGTATTGGCCTTATAACTATTGAAAGCTAACTCTAAACTAAGATTAATAATAATTGGAGGATTAAGGCATATAGGTGACTTAGTAAGGGGAAATTTTTGCTTGTAACAAGACTCAAGTTTGATTTGTTAGGATTTTAGTGTTTTTCATCTAGTTATTACTAATTATCAATTGCTAAAAAAGTTATTTATGTGATCCCATATTTATGGTTTGTGGGGATGGAATTTTTTACCTTGCGGGAAGTCAAAAGCATAATAATATATTTCATTAGGGTCATATGTTGATTTACCAAAATTTGCATAATTATGTGAGTCCTATTGTTAGGTCATAAGGAAGAATAGATTGAATTCATTGTAGATGATATTCTTGACATGTAGATATGTGTCCCATATGTGGCATCCTTTTTCCTCCAAGTCACATGACTAAATTTTATACTCAATTTTATTGGATATAATTTCACTTTAGACCCCACAATTTAAAAAAATATATTATCATAAAAACATATACTTAAATAGCATTTAATTTTACCTTTCTAAAATTATTTTGTTTATATATTATATATTTTTATTTTACTAATAAATATGGTTTTGTTACAAAAATAATGACACATATTTAAGACACTATAAAAAGTAACAAATAGTGTTAAAAAATAACCACACTCTTGTATCAACGTCTTTATTTAAATGAAGAAAATTCAATAAACTACACACATTCCTTACCTAAATTTTAATTATTATCAATTTATTTAAATTAATAATAAAAATATTTAAAAATAATAATTCCCTAAATATTAAAGTTAAGGATCTCTGCTCAAAAAATATTTAAAATGTTTTATTCATATAATGTGGAAGGAATAAAATATTACTCAGTAAATAATAAAAAAATTATTTAAAAATTAACTAAATATAAAAGAAATTATTTTCTATTTTTATTTTATTTTAAATATATATAATCTATATAAAAATTTCATAAATATTTAATTTATTTCATCTTTCAATTCTTCACTATTTATTTATTATAATTGAAAAATATAATGAATGAAAATTTTATATTTTCAAGTTTATCATAATCATTAAATCTGATTGTGATGAGAAACAATTCTTGGTAACAGAGAAATGAAAATTGGCGAAAGGTTCAAGAGGTTGAGCGTAATTGGTTAAAACATTGAGTTCTCATTATGGAGACTCAAGTTCTAGACTCATTGTCTTAGAATCTTATTAGAAGTCATGAATTCCTCAACAACCTCCACTAGCTCAAGTTGGATGATACTCCATAATCTTTGGAAGAAAGTGGGAGGAAAGAGATTTGCCTCACTCAAATTAGAAAATAACAAACTTAACCTCCACCAATGAGGCAAGGCCAACAAAAAACTTATTGTTTCTCTAAGACAAGATAGGGGAATGAATTTAATAATCTTTAATTCATGACTTGATAGAGACATTGTCCTCATTAAGAATTTTTTTGAAGAAATAAATCGCCTCTTTTTTTAATAATTTCTTCTTATGAGGAAGAGCCTCGCTTAGGGATATTAATTTTCTTGATTTTATTAGAATTATTATGTCTAAGGGTAGTTAAATGAAAAACAATATTTCTATCTCCACCAAAAAACTAAATAGCTCTTATTTTTTGCCTCCAAATGTTTCAATTTCTGCTGATCATCGGCCGCCTCCTTCGCCGCTTGCTGGTTCCTCACCTGTGTCTGGGGTGGAACTGCTCCTCTCTCATTCCCCGTTGGTTCTTGTTTCTGAGCCTCCCTGGTCGGTTGTCTCCCGAAAGAAGAAGGGCCTCCCCCTTGCTGTTGCTGCTTCTCGGCCCAGGTTTCGTGGAGTTAGCGTTGACCCCTCTGTTTCTGGGGTTGCTTAATTCCCTTGTTGTTTTGTTTGTTTTCTACAGCTGTTTGTCAGCTGTTTCTGGTTCTTCCTATAGTTCAAGTTTTTTGAACTATGTTTTTCTTTGGCCTTCTTGGTCCGTTGTGAAGGGTACAACACCTTGTAAATGTTGTTTAACTTTTCAAAAACACCACCTCTTTACCCATAGAGTCCTCCACCATCCTCTTTTCAATTGAAAACTTCTACCAATATTCCATAGAAAGGAAACCCCTATCTACTTCTAGATCCTTCAAGGCTCTTTTCATTCCTTACTAGGACTTCCAACTTCATGGATGTGATCTATGGGTTGAGGCTTAACAAATTCCAATTTATTTGCAATGTCTTGTTCATCCACAATAGGGTAATCCATATTCTTATTCAGGCTTCTTTGCATCAAAATATTCTCCTCCTTTGACCCAAATTAAGAGACATTCTCTCTTTTTTTCTAGACTATCTTACTAACCTTCTTCCTTAGGAAATTATTGACAAAGTGGCGTAACTTATGAAAATTAAGGCAGATAAACAAGGTGTTTACAAGTTCAATTAGTTGAGGCTAGATTCCAAAATTTGAAGAAAATTTGATAAAATAGATGGAAGCTCCATATCCATACTCATATCCATACAAATCCTAGAAAAACCCAACCTTTTCCTAGATAGGTAATGACATCAATAGCAATAAATTGCTCAAAAGAGCTAGCTATACCCTTTAATGCTTCATCTTCCCAATACTTTAGAGGAAACCTTTGATTTTGAGCCACATATGGGTCTCCTTTGTATTATCCATGTTGGGGTTAAAGTCCAAATTCTATTTTCTAAGGAATAACCTAGACCTCCCTAAGAATCACAACCCACCTAAAAGGGTACTCGCATAAGTCTTTTTGGCTTGAGAAGGAAATGAGAAAGAATCCTTTAACCAAGGTTGAGATATCCACAAGACCTTTATGATACCATGAGAAAGAATCCTTTAACCAAGGTTGAGATATCCACAAGACCTTTATGATACCATTTCTGTTTGACCAACTCTTGAAGACATCAATATCCAACCTAGACCTTAAAATTTTCCCAATGAGGATGTTATTCAACCAATCAGAAACTCTATCAACCACTACATCTAGGACTTCGAGGAGGAGGTCACCATTTACCCTTCTAAGGTTTAATTGGAGAGGAGAATGGTGATCCCCTATCCAGTTAGTGCCTACAAGGGTAAACCTACTATTGTCCACCATGTCTTGAAAACTATTCCTTGCATTAATTGTAGCATTCCCTTATCCTAAGTCCATCCTACACACCATAAAATTAATCCTTAAAACTCAACAAGTTAAATTCAAATTTTACCAACAGCTATCCATTTTATTCATGTTGTGAGTCAACTTGATACACATTTCAATTAATTATTGTCATGCTTTGGTGTTAAAGTCATTCAATTTGCATGTATCATCAAAAAATTACTCAAGATCCTATGCACTAAGAGAAGAATCATTTTAGGAACATTTCTCTTTGGAGAATTAAGTGGAACTTAATCTTGCATCAAATCATTTTAGAGCATTTGCATGATTGAAGAGTGATGTCCTTGATCATTTTCATGCTCATAAAGTCAATCTCCTCAATGGAGTTGTCTTGGGAGAACATTATCCTTGCATTTTAATGATCTTCCAAAAGTATTTTTAAATGTCGTCAATCCTTAACTCTCATCTTAGAGCAAAAATATTTGACAAATCAGAAAATCGAAGTGCACAATTCATCAAACCTACTACACAAGTTATAAGACAAATCCACACCCATGAGAGTGACTTTGAGCTAAAGATTCAATCCACCACAAAATTTACGGATTTTAATTTTGAAACATTTACTAGACATGAAACAAAGTTATCCTCTTTTATCATTCTTAAAATTAAATACCTTAATCCTTCTCATTATTTACTTTCCTAGAATAACATTAATTATTCTATTATCTAATCCCAAATGTTATTAAATTAATTTAATAATCAACTAAAAACTTGGGTAGGACTAAGATCTGAATACAAGCTCCCACGTTCACAGTGGAGAACATACTCTACCCTTAGGGAAGTTTGCAAAGTCATTCAAATAGCTGGATGTTTTGGAAGGGACAATGGGTTTCATGACAATAACAGTTGGACTGATGGAACAAGAATTCATAATGAGAATAGAAATAAGGATATTTTCCAGGGTACTAGGAGATTATCTTATAGAGGACTCACCTTTCACAATATTTCTATGCAAGTTACAATCACCATGGAGACTACAAAAGAAAAATTCGAGAAGTTACTAAAGGAAGATTCAGTAAATATCAACAAGGCAGAGATAAAAGTTGGAAGACAGGGACATGTCAATGAAACTGGAAATTACCCTTTTATAAAAGATTTTTTAAATTCCAAAAGTAGTACAACTCAAAATATCCATGAGTCATTGGAAAGACCAAGAGTTGATGGATTTCACATTTGATCCAAGAGTGGTATTGTAAGATGATCATATTAATAGTATTTTTAGATTTACTCGGGACTCCGCTTAGATGATCATATTTTAAAATATTAACCTTCTGGTAGAAGTATGATGTAGAAGACAATATATGTAGGCATGATCCTAAGTGGTCTGTCATCTGTCAAATCTACATAGTAGGGAAAAATGTTTCTTCTTTGTGATATGCTAGAGCTAAAAGTCGGATAGCTTCATTGTAGGTACGAAACATATCCAGTGAGCAAAATTTCAAATCTATTTTCAAAAAATAAGTGTTGGCCATGAGAAAATATCTAACCTTAATTTGTTTTCTACTCTTATTTTAATCTCAATAAACTTATCTTTTCTACCCTGGATATTAAATTCTACGTGATGAAAACTATTTAATGGACTGCATATTCCTCCGAGAAAATTTTGTTGTTCTAATGGGATTTTATTGAGGCTTAAACATAGTTTAAATTCTTCTAAATCTCGCGTAATTTTTTAAACCAACATGGCTGCACTATAATTGAATTGAATTGAATTTGCAGTCCTTCAACACTTTTCACCGGATAAGTACAATGTAATTCTTTGTTAGAATAAATTAATTAAATCTACAGGACAATCTGCCATTTCTTCTTTTCTTCATATGGTCAATTTTATACAATTGGCTCCTTAATAATCTGAACTCTGATATAACACCACTTGTATGTTGTCTGTACAGAAAATGTTTGCAATGAAATTCTTCTAATGTTGTAAACATACAACAACCAAGCTTCAAGCAAAATTGCTTTAACTGAAATTTTTACAGAATACAAAAATACAAAAGGATTAACTTCTGGAACACATCTTTGCTCATCCATGAATATGCAGACAGCTGGAATTACTGTTTCATTGAAATGAGTGAAAAGACACATAACCAAGTAGTTCACCATTACCCACAGTTTCCTGCGGTCTATACTGCAACATAAGAATTAGATTGAATGAAACAAACTGTGCAAAGCTTCAAAGCTAAGGCTATCTAATGTTACAACTTCTAATGAATTCATCAGAGTAATCCAAATACTTAGTCCAAAAAGGTTTTAAGTGTGGAAATGCGATGTCCAGCCATGGCTTAGCCTGCCCATTGTAATGGATTACAGCAGCTTGTTGTATATCATCAAGATTAGTTTTAGATTGATATCCTAATCCCAACATATGCCAAATGGGATCGATGGGATGAACATGACCACTGAAAGAGATTAATGCTGGGGGCAATGTTCCAAATCGCCAGAGAGTAAAATTAGATTCCAGATTCTGCAAAAGAAAACTGAGGTTCCATCAGTAAGAACTCTGGCATGTATGAATGCCATACAAGTATCAAATAATGACTCATTATATTTACCTTTTTGATCCAGTAATGGTAAGCTTCCTTGATATTTGTCCTTCTCCAAGCATTCAGATCGAAGATATTCATACCATATGCCCATGCACACTGATCTGGGTCCAAATTCCCTGATATAAGTGGATGAGAGAAGTTGAAATAGTTCTTGAAACTCTTTGACATAACAAATTGGTCTTTTCCCCTGCATGTCTCGACCGCACCATTGACCTTTCCTTGAAGATCAATATCCCACAATGTGGATATGTCTCGCTGAACTACTACATCATCGTCAAGAAAGACAACCTTCTGGAGATTTGGAAAGAGCTGAACCCAGAGAAGTAAGAAGGCAATTAGATTGAAGCAAGCACTTATCCTGTAATAATTTCATTTAGGGTGTTATTTTAGAGAGAAAGAGACATTTCAAGAGGGTTTGGAGATTCACTTGCCTCTGGAAGATATATGCGCAAGTGGTTCATTATTGATATGTATCTGGGGCTTCTTGACTGCAGTTTCAAGTTCAGGACATGAAGACTGTCATTAGTAGCTTTCCCAATTGAATGGTCTCCATAGTAATATCTTTGAACCTTAACATGGTTTTCTAATTCTTTCAAAACTGGAGCCTGATCCTCTGTCAACCAGTCAAATTGCTCTATGCTTTTCACTTCAACAATGGCAGGATTAAGAGGATGCAAAGCAAACCAAGCATGCATTGCTGGATATGTCTTCTTATCTGTAATTACATGGATGACCATTTGTTCCGGCTTTATGAAATTTCTCACAGCTGATGAAACTACTACAGATGCTGCAAGGACATTGTCAGATGCCAGGACAATATGATGATAGGTGTTCTCTGTAAGTCGATAAACTAATTCTGGAGATGGCAACTGCCTCCGGGCATGAGCATTTGAGGAATACTCATCAGAGAGCCCAAGGGAAAGACAATGCAAGCCTTTTGGAATACTACTTGATGCAATCTGTCTATATTGATATTCTTCTAGCTTGGCTGATTGAATCTTCCATTCCAATTGCTCAATCTGGAAAAAGAGCATCAAACCATATAACAGTAACTTGAGCATGAGCATGAGCATTGAATGTTTAAAAGCTGCAAATAGAAACTGATAGCCATAATGTCACCATTCTATACATAATAATGCGTTAGTACTCAAGGCCAAACATTAAACAATGTGCATTTCTATCGAGATATATATGTAATTAAAATTATTAAATCCATCATAATCGCCTAATGACAGTGTGCAAGAAGCAACTACTGTATTCATTGAAGGGAAAATCATGTATAATTTGAATTGCTGAATGAAATAACTACAGCAAGAAACTCATCTAAGAATGTCTTGTGCCAAGGTCCAGTTCAAATTCATACAAGGCCAATACAGTCTGCTCAATTTTTAGTCAATTCGAACAAATATTTACTTACACAAGGTTGAATGTGCTTGTGGAAAATTGTCAAAATGGGAGCCTCATACCGTAGTTTAGATGATTCCATTCCCTTAATAGGCCTCATAAAGGTATATGAAATCGACATTAGCAGATATATCTGTCCCAAATCTTGTCAAAGAACATGCCTTATCCTCAATGCCTATGATACACGGGGATGTGTTCTTGGGGGTTTTCTAGCTATCCCCGTTCCTGTGACATTTAGGGATGTGGGGACACATTAGAAACTTCCCCAGGCTGTTTCTATATCCCTTGCCTGTCCATAAATGGCTGTCTGCTATTCCCAAGGGGTGTCCCCATCCTGGGGACAGCCAGCATTCCCAAACAGCAGTTACAGTTTAAAGAAAAAAAACTCAATCCAACATTTTGAAATCGATTTGTGATCAATTTAGGGATGCCATACAGTGTACCACAATTCGATCTCTTTATTTATTTTTGATGGAGAGTTCTATATCATATTTTCAACCTGTTGGTTTTTAGTGTACCATAATTTTACCTCTTGTTAAAGAATGGAGCAATGAAAAGTTGATTGCCTTTGTTAAAGCCATGTCCATAAACCATTACCTGGCTTAAACTGTTATTCCCATCATTACCATTATATTTCTAATAATGGCTGTGAGAAATTAGAATGATGTCAAAATGGCTGAAAGTTGAAATAAAAAAATTCTACAATGTGGCAGAAAAAGGTTGATAAACCTAGTTACAATGTTTCCCTCTGTATTGTATATAATATTTTTCCAAGGAACACAGGGATGCATCCCATGCTCTATTTCAGGTGTCCCTATACCGGGGTCATTTCAAGGATGCCTTGGAAACTTCTACCTGCCAGCCCCTAGCTCCGACATTTCTCAACAGGTACAGCATAGAAACGGTAGGAAACTTTGGGCTAGCTGTCCCCACTGGAAAAGCTCTAAACAAAATTCGCATCCTTCGAATCAAACAATAAAATATTAAGACTGCTGCGGGTAGAGTGTCCAACAATACCAAGTTTCATGAAGGCAACTGAAAGACCCCCACTGAGCAATCAGGGCTAAAACCGCAATAGGTGCATCAGAAACATGGTGAAGCAAAGCACAAATCTACACAATATATATGATACGCAGTAGGGAGAACGCATATTTTAGCATGTGGCACATTAGAAATGTGGTTACAAAGACTATATGTGTTCTTGTAGGCACAGTTCTATGTAGTTAAGGAATACTAAACAAAGATATGTTACAAAGGGTGCAAAGACAAAGCCAAATTAATGTAGTTTATGGTTCAAGCGACGAATGGCTGGTTTTAAATTTTTTAAACGAGTCATGGAATAATCCAAGAAGCACAGTACATGGGATAATTTAATAATGATTTAGTGCATCACTCTTCACGAGTTATATAGAACATTCTTGGACAAGACAATTTGGACTTATTGGTGATCAAGGAGGATGGTGGAAGAGAATAACTATGATATTAAGTGTAGGAATTACTTTCAGTTTGGTCTCTGTGCAAGTGTAACAATTGGTAGTTGTGTCCAGGAGCTGCAACTGCATTTATGCTATAATCGTCCATCATGATTTTGTATATGCACATAGCAAGATAAAAAGTGCAAGTTTGGAAGCGACTAAATACAAACTCTTGATGGCACAAGTTTGGAGATTTGTTGTTAGTAGGTTTTGATCGTGTATATGCCTACAGATCAAATGTGGACCAACTATTATGGGGTGCGGCTAAACTTGAGGCAATCCCTCATATTGCCAGTGACTCAGATTCAAAGTTTGATTTCACTTTAGGCAAAGATGAGGTAGAGGCATAGCAGTCATAGATCCAGTTGTCTAAATTTTGCAGTTGAGACCTCTTGGCCTTTTTATTTTGTTGTATATGCACATTGGTAATGGAAATATGATTAGACATTGAAATTTTGTTAATTTGTTTGTCAACTTGTGAATTTTCAATTGAGCTCTAATGTTTCATTCTATGTTTATATAATGAGTATAGTGAATGCCCTCTTAAATGAATATTTGAAATTTTCTATATTTTTAAATTTCCCCTATTTTTTTAATTGTCATCCCCTAAAATATGGCCTCCCATCCCCTGTTGTTCTGGAAATCTGTCCCTCTATTTGCTGTCGTCATCGTCCTAGAAACTTGGTGGAACATAGGATTTTTCAGTTCATTCATATACAGCTGCTTTTCTTGTGGTTAATGTGGCTTTGTATGGATCAAAACAACCCCTACTTCAGTGTTATGCCTCATCAATAATTGAGTATTGTAGGGATTTTAATGTCAATGGCATTGCATTACCAAAGTATAGAAATATTAGGGTTGTTAAATGTCTAAGCATTAGAAACCTTACTTCAAACAAAAAATTTATGTGATTCAGTGAGGGAGAAAGGCATGCTTGCCAATTAAATAAAAATGCCCAAATGAGAAATGTGTCTTGAATTATATAATATATTGTTTTTCAGATTTTCTACTTTTTGTCATTTTATAGTTTTAGCCTCTTGGACTTTTGTTGTATATGCATAGTGACAATGAAAACTCAAATGATAACAATGAAATTTTGTTAATTTGTTTGTTGACTTGTGAAATCTCAAATCCGCTCTAATATTATGTAATATGTTGAATGCATTACTGTATGGATAGTTGAAATTTCTATATTTTAAAAAAATTATTTCTTTTAAGTTGTTGTCCCTTCCTGTAATGTCCCCATTTTTAGCACTACACTTTCCAGTGATTGATAGCCTATTCTTGGATGCCCGTAGGCTAGGCAGTGGCAAAATTAGGGTTTCCATTTTAGAGGAGGTTTTGAAGGCTTGCATGCGAGATTTTTTGATGCATGTCTGGTGGAGCTTTCTGGGTTTTTGGAGAGCTTCGAGATGTGGTAACATGCATGACGAGATGTTGACTTGCAATTTTGGTTGTTCCTTGGTTGTTTTGGAGGTTTGCATGTTGGAGTTTTACAATTCTGATTCTGGATTCCTTCTGGGTTTTCAGAGAGCTACATAGTGGTGTGACATGCAACTGAATCAAAGAACTTTTTTGGATTTACTATTTTTAGTAAGTACGATGGCTGCTCAGATTGTGGTTAAAATGAGTTTGGAACAACTTACTATTTTTAGCAGTATGCTATTTTTAGTAAGTTCTATTTTTAGCAAGGTTTCTGCAATTCAATTTTGTGGCTATATCTGGCAAGTCGGTTTGAGCAATTTGGTCTCCAACACCTTTGGTGCTATTTTTGGCAATGCTATTTTTAGTAGCAGTTCACCAATTCAGTGCAAAGGCTATTTTTGGTAGGTGTTCAACAATTTGATACTATGGCTATATCTATCTGGCAGGGCAGTATATTCTATTTGGTCTCCAACTTTTGAGGTATTTAATTTGGCAAGTTAAATATTTGAGGAGATAATGTTTTAAGTGAAAATAATTCCTTTGCAATAACGGACGACTTCATAAAGGAAATTATTTAAGTGATTTATAATGTTTATTTTCATTTAACTTATGGGACGCCAATATTATACTTTATTTGCATTTTATAAAGTATATTGCCTTCATGAAAAAGGGACGTTTTGGAGAAGATATTTGGATAACTATAAAGTATTTTCCTCATATGCGTTTGGACGTCTAAGTGAAGGAGGTAATGAAATACAAATTACAGTTTATTGAAGGTAAATGTAGATTTCACCTTGGGCGCCCTAATTGGAGGGAAAAGGAATTCGAATTTGGGAAAAAGCTATAAATATGAGACTTGGCCTTCATTTGCAGTTATCTATTGTTTATCTTAACGAAATGTTGCTGAAATGGTTTCAGACATATTGCTTCGAGGAATGCATACCTCCTAGCTTATCAATTTCGTACTTGAGAGATAGTACCTAGCTGTTGAGACTACTTCTTCAATCTAGAGGTTGCAGATTGAGCTTCAAGTTGGTTTTTGAGTGATATTTCATATTTTGGAGGTGCTGATTCGGTGCTTGGCTGAAGCACATTTTTACTCGTTGCTCCGCACTCGATTTTTTGTTGATTCTGGGTATTGACCCTATGCTTTAGTCTACCTTGGGCGCCTCTTCTTGCAAAGTTTCAGAATTCTCCGTGGGCTCTTGGTTTTTATCTTGCTGGTCGACTTCTCCCAAGTCATACTTTTGCCTAGGAAGTGCCGAAAAGTTTTAGAAAAATAAATAACTCTAGTTTTTTGCAGTCTCTCAGTTCTATCTTGGTCACCCTTCTCTTATGCTTCATTTGCACTTGGTTTGACGTCATTCGGAAGTGTTTTGACGAAGTTATGAGAGTTTTGGTGATTCTAGGGCTTGCTAGTATGAATTTCTGATTGCTGCAATTTTTATATCAGACCTGATATTTCAGTCCTTTTAACTATATTTCATATGTTGGATAGCTTGTACTTGTTTGGAGTTCATTGGTTATCTGTATCCCATTGTATTTGCAGATTGTTCATTGTATTGTAATGCTGAATCAGTAGTACTGATCAACTCTTCACTTACCGCACTTTACATTTTGTATCCCCACTTTAGTGGAAGAGACTGGCCTCGCCGTCTATTTACATTTCAGTATTTGCTTTCTTGTACCGCCCGCTGAAAAGCGGAAGGGGTCGACTAGCTGCCCAAACATTTACTTTCAGTACTTTGTAATTCACTCCCGCTGAAATGCGGTTGATTTGCATTTTTCATATTGTTGATCGACTGAGCCGTCAATACACTACCGCTAAATAAGTGATTGAGTTGCATATTTACTTTCAGCATTGTAATTTCAATTCCAGTCCTCCCGCTAAATAAGTGGTTGAGTTGATTGTTATTTCCTCTCATTGTACTTTCCTGCAGTTCTGATTTTATGCTAACGATCCCCTTTCGTGTATGCTCTCACCTTGCCCATACTGGGATCTGGGTTGATCAGAAAGAGAAAGGGTTTCATTCAATTGGTTTATAGTTTCACTTATGTTAACAGGTGAAGTTAATGTGTTAAAATTTTGAAAAAATTGGCTAGCACATTTCACTTCCCAACCGTCTTCCCCTAAATGTGTTGCCATGTTTCTTGGAGTCCCTGCCTGGAAACACTATGGAACATTGCTCAATACCTTCTATTGTCAAGGTTTGGTATTATTATATGAATACCAATCTTGAAAATGACCTTGTCTTCACTTCAAAAAATTTCTAGTCGGGATGATATAGCTACAATTGATAGAGTCCTATTGACCCTTCTAATTATAGTGTAACATCAAATTCGTTCACTTCAGCAACACTATATCAAGGATTGCTTAATGTTTACTTCCTAATTGTATTGTTGATTTTAATCCAGTGGAATCAAGGCTCACACGCTACATAAAAGTTGCTATGATGGTGAAAGTCTGTACTTCATAATGGAAGTCACACGTTTGAATCGTGAGGGGAAAGTGTTGCACACCTCAAAATAATATAAGGTAAATGGAAAAAACAATCTTCTTGTGCAATGCTTGAATAAAGGTTGTCTTATGCACGAAATTGTTGTCTCGGCAATGATCTAAAAAATTACTACCATTGAAAAACACATTTGCTAGTTCATTACGAATGTTTCTCAATATTCTGAGCTATTCAAATACACTGAAGATTGAAAAAAAGTTCGACATGACTTGTTAAGTTAGAAATACATATACAAAATGTGATTTTATTAAGTTTTTTTTATCTATACATCTATCTACCTTTAGATAGATTGATAGATAGGTAGGTAGGTAGGTAGAGAGAGAGAGAGAGAGAAGCAAACTAAGGTAGAAGGAAACTGTAAGCATAATAATGACTTGGCAGAAAAGTTGATCAAGGCATACAATGAAATCCCTAAACTTCAAAAAAGGAATAAGTTGTTCCAAGGCTATGTGAGCCTTCAAACTATCATACAAAATTGTGAGCAAAAAGGATGGTAAACTGAACGAATCAAAAGAGATGTGCTTCAGCATTCACAGAACCTAAAGGTGGAGGTGCTTAAACTGTTGGGAAGAGAAGATTCAAAAAACCTATTGTTAGGGCGAGATTTAAATCACTATATTTATATTCACCGAAAGACTGAATAGGAAAACCTTCATTTTTCAATTTTATTGTTAGAGCATGATGCATATGAACAATGGTGTCAAAAGGAGTCAGATATGAAGAAGCAATTGATCTGAGCATAGATAAATGGAATCAGTTGATTGCCACATTGGTATAGTTAAGTATTTATTACAGCTTAAGTTCAACTTACCTGGGTAATTTATTTACTTAGGTTTAGTTATGCTTTTTCTTTGGAGAATGAGGTCTCAACTTACTCCTTTTTTGAGAACGTAGAGTCAACTCATTCCTTAGAAGAATATCTATTTTTGAAGAGTGAGTTGTCATCCTCATCTTCTCCTTGTATTTTCTAGAAATGCAACTTCATTGCATCTATAGTACACAATTCATGGATGAAATCACTGAGTTCTACTCATTGAAAACTAAGTCTATGCTACCTTTGAGCAACAAGGTTATTTGTGAATAGCTTCAAGTGATTTGTTTCTAGGTAAAGATTTCGTGCAATTATCATAAATTGCAATGTCTCCTTCTCAACAGTGATCTAGCAGTTGGCTGTTAGCCTATTCCGGAGACCCGTAGGCTGTTCGGTAGTGGAAATTAGGGTTTCCTATCTTCTAGGAGGGTGTTTCATCTTTTTCTGAGACTTGTCTATGGAATCCTAGAGTTTGATTCAAGGATTCTTTCTGGGTTTTCAGAGAGCTTTGCAATGGTATAGCATGCATGATGATCCGAGTAACTTCCTGAATTTACTATTTTTAGTAAATTCTATTTCTGGCAGTGGTCTTATTGGCATCAGTACAGTTGGCTTTCCTCATCGAGCAGTTCAGTTGGCAGTATTGGGTTTGGCTCCTAGATGCATTTTTTGGAGAGATAAGTTATTTTAATTAAAATAATGTTATATTTTAATTATGACCCCTTGGCCTAGCTTCATGAGTTAAGTTGTTTTAAAAAGGGGGACTTCATGGGTGGACGCCTCATCAGGAGGCTTAAAGTGAAATGTTTCCCATTTGATAAAGTTTGACCTTGTGGAATGGGACGCCAACTTGAGGATGTGGTATTTGTTTTTAGATTAAAATATTTCTTCAAAAGTGGGACACCAACTTGGAGGGGAATGAGTCCACTTAGAATTTCAAATTAGGTTGACTCCTTGTTTGGGCGCACCTTCTAGAGGCTTCTAGAGATGCCTTGCTCAGTTTATAAAAGGAAGTGTTGGTTCTTCATTTGGTTATCTTGAGTCTACTACAAAGTTATGCTGCCAGAATGGTGATTGAGTGCTTTGAGGAAAGCATACCCCCTAGCTTGGCTTAGCTTCTTGCTTGAAAGATAGCAACTAGTTAAGATAGGGTTGTTCTTAGTCTTTGAGAGGAGTTTTGAGCATGTTGTAGTTGAGTTATTTACATTTTATCAGATTTTCAGAGTTGCTGGTTTTGCTCAGCTGATTGTAGTTTTTATTCATATCTCACAAAATAAAAATAGTATCATTCTGGGTACTGTGTCTAACTGTTTCTTTGCTAGGGGCGACCCTTTGTGTTAAGTTGCAGATTTTTGATGAGGTTTCTGATTTTTAAATGCAAAATCGCCCCTCCTTGAGGGTTGTACTATCTTGCTGAGCATTGGGATCCATGCAGAAATTATCAAGGGCTTTAAGCTGGGTTTTCTCCATTGGGAATTGGGCGCCATCATTCCTAGGATCATTTGCACTCAGTCTCATGTCAATCGGGTATGTTAGGAGCATTTTATGAGCATTTTAGCTTGTTTTACAGTTGCTGGTTAAGATATTTAGTTGTTGGTTTATTAGATCAGAGTTAGGAAAGTTCATCATTCGGGGTGGGATTGCGTTCTATAGTCTTAGTGAGCATTTGGAAGTCATATTCTATCATTGCAGCATTACTAGGCTTCTAATCTTGTGCTCTTGGCAGGCATTCTATTTCATTGTAAGTTGAACAGTAGTACTATTAGCATTCTTATAATTTGCTAAGCACTTTGTAATTCCCACAATTGTGGAAGAGATTGGCCTTGTCTCAGTCTTTCATTTCAGTAATTGTTTCTTGTATCACCCGCTGAAGAAGTGGAAGAGGCTGGCATTCTGCCTAGCTACCTTGTACTGCATTGAATATCATATTGCTAATCGGCTGAGCCATCAACATACTCCCGCTGAATAAGTGGTCGAGTTGCATATTTACTTTCAGAAATGTACTTTCATTTTCAGTCCTCTCGCTGAATAAGTGGTTGAGTTGATAGTTATCTCCCTTTCATTGTACTTTCCAGCAGTTTTAACTTTGTGCTAATGATCCCCTTTCGAGTATGCTCTCACCTTGCCTGCATTGGGATCTAGGTTGATCAAAGGAAAGGGTTCCCTTCAGTTGGTTTTTTATTTCACTAACGTGAATGGGTGAAATTAATGTGTCAAAAATATGAAAAAATTGGCTGGCACATTTCAGAAATCTTACACCACAATATGATAGGAAAAGTCTGAGTGGTTATCTTTAGGTCTGCTTATAAAATAAATTTAAAATTTTAGGAAACTTGCAAGAAAAGGTTGAGGAATTGGCAACAATCAAATGATTGGCATTTTTATTGATGGATTTGATTTTTATGTAAGAAGGATGGTTAGAGCATTGAAATCCCAAATTCTAGAGAATGCTAGAAAGAGTATTTTATTCCTATGCCTAGAAATGTTATTTAACTTATTTAATGTCTCAGCATATTCAAGGAGTTTCAAAATCTTTCCAAAAGTCTAGGAAATTCCTTGAAACCAAAAGGAGATGGTCGTGTAATAAAATGGATGGGAGCATGCGATGGAGGCGTCACTGAGTCATCTCTTTTGAAGGGGATAACTTGGGAAATTACTTTGTGTGTCCTGGCTCTCGATCCCCATGGGCATTCGTCCCTCCAAGGGGACCCCACCAAAAAAAGTTAGGGAATAGAACAGATATTGGTAACGCTTGTTTAAAGGCTGGGCAAGGAATTTACTTGCCTGATCTATCAGTTACTGAGACCTCCAAATTTTTTACCAACTTATCACAACTGCTAAGTACTGTAGAGCCACTCGGGAAATTTTAAAGATCCTATTTGCAACATGAAATGATTGGATACAGATCATTTCCCTCTCAAAGATAGGAAGAAAATTAGGACAATCAAGAGGATAGTTTTTCTTTTCTGAACAGTGTTCCTTCCAATGTTTCCCTATAACAAAACTGTTTCTCACATTGCTGCATTTTCCTAAAAAGTGTTAGGTAAACTCTACATTCATGCCAACGCTTCAGTTGCATTTCCAAAAGTAATGAAGCTCCAAAGTTCCCTGAATATTAAATAATCATAAAAATGAGGCTACAATCAAGGCTTTAGTTTCATTGTAGGAATAGAATGGTTGAATATGTGATACAGAAACATGTGGACAAATCTGATCTACACAACTAACATATGAAACATAATTCTACACACAAGACACATGAAAGGAAGGAAATAGAAAACATTACACTCCAGCAAACATGTTAACACCAGCTCGACACCCCCACGAAGATCCTCTATCAAGACATCCATGTGAACCTGTGTCAGTAGGAAACATGTGGACAAATCTGATCTACACAACTAATATATGAAACATAATTCTACACACAAGACACATGAAAGGAAGGAAGTAGAAAATATTACACTCCAGAAAACCAACTCCACACCCGCACAAAGATCCTCTATATCAAGGCATCCATGTGAACCTGTGTCAATAGGAACAATGTGGACATTCTGATCAAATTCTATGTTAGTTTCTGGGATTCACTAAAGTGTCACCTCAATGGCCCTGTCATCTGGACCTTGCCAATCAGCCCCATCAACAGCAAGCAAACTTCCATGTCATTACCTATGGATGCAACTTAATCTCTGCCTAGATACCATGTGGAATTTGCCTACAATTTTGCATGTTAACACCAGGATACCACCTAGCAGGCATAGAACCGTGGCATAATCTAGTCACTTGTGCCACATGGCACCCTCAAGTTAATTTTTCTAGTCTGTAGAAGGTGGTTATTACCCCTAAGTAGAATTGAATCTGTAAATTCTTCGATCACATGAGTGAACAAGTGCAAAGGTAAAACTGGCTAAAGGGGTAACAAGGCAGCTCAAAAGGCATTTTTGGGAAGCTCAACTTAAGTCATGATTTCTTGCACAATGACATATGGGAAACTTTTTCTAGTCTTATTTTGAAAGCAAATATCTTTTAAGCTCAATGCACTGGTTCATTCAAATTCCATATCAGAAACTATTAGGAGCAACTCCCAAATTGATTTTCATTATAATTTTACCTCTAATCACATGGGTGAACAAGTGTGAAGGAAAAACTAGCTAAAGGGGCAACAAGGGAACTCAAAAGGCATTTTTGGGGAGATTGACTTATCTCTTGATTTCTTTCACATATGGGTAAATATTTTTTAGTGTTGCTTTAAAAGCACATATATTTTCAAGCTTGATGCACTAGTG
Source organism: Sequoiadendron giganteum (assembly GCA_007115665.2). NCBI lineage: Eukaryota > Viridiplantae > Streptophyta > Pinopsida > Cupressales > Cupressaceae > Sequoiadendron > Sequoiadendron giganteum. Next base: position 139,044,307 of record CM021108.1, on the reverse strand, counting down.
CAATTAAATTCCATATGTAAGACTATTTAGATCAATTTGCAAGTTGAATTCCATTTAAGACTTAAAAAATCTCAAGCTTGTTTTGGAAATAAGGTTTGTTTTAAGTCAATTTTACACACCTCTTTTAGTCCTACTAATAACTAATATTCATGAATTATCTACTTGTGCTATCAGTTTTTCTGTATAGAATTTTTTAAGGTACTTGTGGACATTGTGACAACATATCTTCTATAGTTGACATCAATGTTGAACAATCACCAAGTTGGAAATACTACAATAGGAGCAATACTTGGTAAAAATCTGTGGTTATTGAGTTCAGAGGGTTGGGGCCATGCTGGTTTGATCAGCAGGTAAAAACTTTCATCAACTTGAGTATTCAATAGCCCACTATTAACTAGGGTACTAACTAGGGTTTTTCCCAAGTTTTTAAAAAAACATGCTTCTTTGCATTTAAAGCCTGGATCTTTCATTTACATGATTACATCACAAGCCTAGGATTTGTGTTTGTTTCTCTTTCTACACACTATATTTGGAATGAAATAACAATAATAGTCTTTTTGTTCTTGTATTCTTACAAATCTTTCAGCATTTTTAATTTGCTGGGATTTTCCTATGTTTTTCATGTTTTAGACCAAAGTAATTGAATTCCATTTACACTTTCAGTTTCCCATGTCAATGCCGTGTATACGGAATGCTATTGAGAACAACCTAACTACCTTAGCACCCTTCTCCCCTTCCATGACAAGAAATACTTGCTATAAATCAAGGAATACCCTTTGAAATGTCAAGGGGTAGCTCCCCCGTTGGGTGCAATGCAATGTCTCAAAGGCTAGGACAAATCACTACTTGATGTCATTCACTAATGATTGCTTGAAGATGAAGAGTTACACATGGAAAGGCAATTGTTTTACATTTCATTACAATTCATTCACAATCTCCAACTTCTATGCATGCATGTGGCATAGTGTGGCAGGCAAAGAAGAGAGAAGCTTTTCTATGGAAAGTTTATCCCACACCATATTCTAGAGTCCTAACCCCTAACTAGAGATATCAACATACAACAGCATCATGTATGCAGCCAATTTGCATTCAAGGAGTTCTCATTCATAATCACGAGGCACATCACAATGACAAATCACAAGCATCCCACAATTTGAAACATGCATAGTTAGATTTGATATCATGCGCTCTTCTTATTAAAAAATTAATATAAATACAAATATTTTCCGTAAACGTATTAAACTCTCTTTCTGTACAATATTATGTTTACAAATTTACAATTCATTTCTTCAATTACTTGAATATCACTTTTGTTTATAACACATCCAAGTCCGAACAATTTAGAGGGTTGTCCCCTAGTTAGTCATCGGATACAAATTAATTTTCAAAAGCCTCATTATGGCTTCTCTTCATTCCCTCATAGAAGCCATTCATAATTTGAAAGCCAACAATGATTTTGTAGGAGGAATCCTCCTTACTACAAATTGATGCTGTAACACTAGTGGAAGAAAATTGTTCCTTGGAAAAGGTAAACAAACTTCTAGTGCAACAAGAACAACTGCTTGAAGAGAATTATTCATCATTAGCATCACCTTCAAACTTTCCACTTCAAACTTGAAAGCAATGACATTTTTGGATTGAAATGGAAACACAAAATCACCATAATTGTTAATTGAATCATGCAGTCATCAACATTTTCTCGATGACGTAGTAGAGTGTGACAGTGGTTCATCATATGCCATTCCAATCTTTATTTTCTATATGTTATGTAAGTGCCCACACTGGTTTTGATCAACACACCAAGGGTGTGGATTTTAAGTTAACCAGTAAAATGGGGTACAAAAATGGAGACCCTTTTTAAGCATAAACAACAAATTTTGAATCCTATTGCATTCAAATCATTCAAACAGGGCACCGGTTATCATTAGCAAGTTTACCTAAATGAATAACAACTTTCATGTGTCAACCTAGAGTCTCCTACAGAAACACCAAATTATTTTTCAATCACCAAATACATGGACTATTTACACCATAGTGTAAGGTGGCAATCACATTCAAAATTATTGGGATTCACCTCCAACCCAACTTTCATGGCATTGTAATGCTTTTTTCTCTCAAATAATTGTGAAAAATAGGAAGTGGATCAACTTCCACAACCCATTTCTCTTATGAATGGATGGATGGATCTGTTGTTTAAATTAAATTTCTTTCAGATTATAAACAGAATATTGAACTTAATACCTATGAAGTTGATGCTAGATCAATATTGGAAGTATTGATCATGAATTTACAAGTCTGAATTTTTTTTTATGGTATTCGATCTTCAAGAGCAGACATTTATTTATTTCGATGTCTTCAATTGTGGATCGGATCTATATTAAATATCAATGGGGAGACACGTCCCATGAGCGGACATGTCTCCACAAAGTGGAGGCATGTTCGCTCATGGGGCGTATCTCATGAATTTGTGCCTTTTCGTCTAACTAAACACCCAATCACTAATTGGGGTTAGTTACTTAATAAACATAAATGCTTACTAAGTTCGATCTGAATTTATCTTGCACAAATAAATAATGTCCAATCTGGAAATGATCACCGATAATGATGCTTGATCGGGATTCTAAAAGAAACATGTAAAGCCAATAATCTGCAAGTAATAACCTCTAAATGCAGATCGATAATATACTTGGGATATAGTAGGTTTCAATATATATATAAATAATGACATAAATATATATATACAATTAATATATATGTGTGTATACATATGTCAGTATATATTGACATATGTATACACGCACATATGATCATCATTTCTATATCCGACCAAAGCTACCATATTTCAACACTCCCTCTTAGCTAGGGAAGATAACACTAACCAAATATATAGTGATATCACCTTACTCGTGATATCAGGAGATATGGTATGCTTCTAAGAGTGTCAAGTCACATGACATTCTTCATAACACATCTTCATTATGGTATGTGCACTGACATCAAGTCTCATGAAGTCTACCATAATAAATCATGGCATATCCAAGGATACATTTATCCACCATGATTATCCCATAAGGATCATAATGATCTTCAACTGATATCAAGTCTCATGATATCTATCAAAATGTCCAAGAGATACTATCATGACATATCCACGGATATCAAGTCACATGATATCCATCATGCTAGTGAAACTAATCATTGTAGAGTCGTCACTTTACAATGTCAAATACAAGTGTTCATTATCAGAAAGATCGTCACCTTTCAATAATGTACACAGGGGGAGAGGGCCCAAAAGTCATGGAGTCACGCACATGACAAAAAGAGTTTACACATTAAACATCTTTTAAATACATTAGTACAAAATAAACAATTTGAGTCTCAATCTCAATAATAATTTACATTTCAACCATACCAAGTTTCTTCCTGAAGTGTTCAACTTTAACTCTGGAAAGAGGCTTGGTGAGAATGTTTGTTGTTTGATCGTTTGTACTAATATACTCCAACTGGATCACATTCCTTTCTACCATGTCTCTCACATAGTGGTAAGGGATCTCTATATGCTTTGATCTATCATGGAATATTAGATTCACTGAAAGCTTAATACAACTTTAATTGTCACAGTGGATAACAGTAGGATTCAGGGGCTCACCAAATAATCCCACAAGCAATTTCCGGAGCCATACTGCTTCTCTTGCTCCCATAGAGGCTGCAATATATTTGTTTTTGTTGAGCTTTGTGCCACTGAAGACTGTTTCTTGTTGATCCAAGAGATCATAGCCGATCCTAAACTGAAACAACATCCTGATGTGCTTTTCCGATCAGTTACACTTGCAACCCAATCTGAATTAGAGTATCCATGTAAATCTAGGTTGACATTTATGTATTTAAGACCATATCCAATAATACCTTGAAGGTATGTCAATATATGCTTCGCAGCAACAAGGTGTATTTCCTTTGGCTCACACATAAACTAGCTTAGAGCATTCACTGCATAACAAATATCCGGTCTGGGGTTAATCAAGTACATTAATGATCCAATTATCTGTCTATAGAGAGTAGGATCTACAAATTTTGATTATGCTGCTGCTTCTTTCAATTTGTGTAAGTTGGTTTCCATACGACTAGACATGGGTCTACAGTCTAACATCCCAAATCTCTACAGATTATCAATAGTATACTTTCCTTGATTTAAAATGATACCATCTGATTTCTGCTAGACTTCTAACCCCAAGTTGTAATGTAAAATGCCCAAGTCTTTCATATCAAATTTTGAAGCTAGGTCTTTCTTACATTGAGTAATAAGGTGATCTTCTCTTGTTATTAGCAGGTCATCAACATATAAAATTAGTATTAACATATCACCTTTAATTACCATAAAATAGAGATTTGGATCTGCATCATTCTTGGAAAATCCTAGTCCCAAAAGATAGCTATCGATTCTTTCATATCAGGCTTTGGGGGCATGTTTCAGTCCATATAGAGCTTTCTTCAATCTACATACATGTGAGTCTGCATTATGTATCACAAAGCCTTCAGGTTGCTCTAAATAGACTTCTTCTTCAATGGTCCCATTCAAGAAGGCAGTTTTCACATCCATTTGATGGATCTTCCAGCCTTTAGCTGCTGCGATAGCTATTACTGCTCTCACAAAGGTGTACTGGGCAACAGGTGCAAATGTCTCTTCATAACCAATACCTTCCTTTTGTGAGAAACCTCTAGCAACAAAACGTGCCTTGTGTTTCTCTATACTGCCATCAGCAGCATGTTTGATTTTGAAGAGCCATTTGGAAGAGATAACAAATTTCTCTTTTGGTCTAGGTACTATATCCCATACATCATTTTTCAAAATGGATTGATACTCTTCCGTCATAACATCTTTCCATACTTGATGCTTGAGAGCTTTCGTAACGCTAGTTGGTTCTGAACTAATGATCTCATTCATTAAAGCAACATAGCTTGAGAATCTTTTGGGTCTCTTACTTTCTCTAAAATTTCCTTTGGGTGTTGTATGATTCTCAGCTTCCTCAATCATCTTTCTAGCCCAAAGTGGTCTCCTTTTGCTGTTGTTATTAGGATTCTCTTCCGGAGCAATTTGGTTTTCATTTATGATTTCTTCAGAATACTCCCTCTGAATCTCAGGAGCAGGAACCTCCTCCATGACTTTAGGAGAATCTTGAATTTCTATATCATTAGAACTCTTTGCCCTTTTGAAAGCAATGTCTTCCTCAAAGATGACATATCTACTTAGTTCAATTAGTTTATGTCCGGATATGTATATTTTGTAAGCTTTTGAGGTTTCACTATAGCCCACGAATATCCCCTTCTTTCCAATAGGTTCTAATTTAGATCTCTTTTCTTTAGGTACATGAATGTAGATAGGGAAACCAAAGATCCTTAAGTGACTTATGTCAGTTTTTACACCAGTAAATGATTCTTCAGGAGTTTTGTTATCTAGATGTGAGTGGGGACATCTATTTTGAATGTAGACAACTGTCCTAGAGGCTTCTACCCAAAATGAAGTTTCTATGTTTTGGTCGTACAACATTGCTCTAGCAGCTTCTACAATAGTTCTATTTTTCCTCTCAAAAACACCACTTTGTTGAGGATTGTAGGCTACAGTAAACTCCCTCTTAATCCTAGCATTTACACAAAATTCCTTAAAGATTTATGAGGTGTATTCCTTCCCATTATCTGTTCTTAGTATTTTGATTTTCTTCCCTGAAAATTTTTCTATAAGAGCTTTGAACTCCTTAAACCTTTTAAGGACTTCTATCGACCCTTTACATTTAAGAAAATATATCCAGGTCTTTCTAGAGAAGTCATCTACAAATATAACATAGTTTAAGAATCCTGCCATGGAGGGTACAAACATGGGTCCACATAAGTCAGAGTGTACTAGTTCTAATATGTTTTTGGTTTTACTCAAACTATTTTGGAAGGTCCCCTTTGTATTCTTCCCTAGGGTACACCCTTTGCATGCTCCTTCATGATTTTTTTTTAGTTTGGGCAATCCTGTTACTAATTTTTCTACTGAAGGTAGGGCACAAAAATGAATATGTCCTAATCTTCGATGCCAAATTTCATTTGAATCAGAGGTCTCATGAATAAGGACTTGATTAATGTCAGTGCACAGTTTGTAGAGATATCCTTGTCTTATACCTATAGTTTGTGCTTTCTTTATAGTGGAGTTCTTTGGCCATGCCAGAAATTTTCCATACATAAAGGTAACCCTATATCCGTTGTCTTCAAGAGCAAAAATGGATATTAGGTTCCTCTTTATTCCCGGTACAAACAATACTCCAGTGAGTTGTAGAGAGAGGCCAGACTTCAAATTTATGGTGCAAGTTTCAACCCCCTTTACTAGATGTGCAGAATCATCCCCAATAGTTATTTTTTCGTCAGTTTCTTCTATCATAGTATCTAGGTGTTCTCTGAATCCTGTGATGTGCCTTGATGAACCATTGTCAATTACCCAGTTATTGAATTTGTTTGATACTTGGCTTGATAATGCTAAGTAGAAGACAAATTTCTCATAATCATATTTTGTATTTGTCTTTCCAACTTTAGCAAAGGATGCTTGTTGTTTTGTTCTATCAGGGCACTTGATTGCATAGTGTCCATACTGATCACATCTGAAACATTGTATTTGAGAGATGTCTTTCCTTTTCTTGAATGATCCCTTTCCATAAAAATTCTTCTTTCTTTTGAAGTTTTTCTTCTTACCTTTCTTATGAGAATTTGTGTTTAGCACATGAATATCCTCATCTATGGGTTTTTGATTGTTTCCTTTTGTCATTAGTCTTGTTTCTTCTTGTAAGCAATCTGTTTTTAGCCTATCAAATTTAGGGAGTTCTGATCTTGCACTTATTCCTTGAACAAATGACTCCCATGAGTTTGGTAGGCCACCTAGAGCTATTAGTGTTAACTCCTTGCTATCAATTTGATATCCAACTGTTGACAGTTGATCTCTTAGTTCAGTGATTCTCATGAAATATGTATTAATAGATTCTCCCTTGTTTATTTGAACATGATTAAGTTGCCTCTTTAGAGCAAGGGTTCTACTGGTGTTGTTTATTTCAAAAGTGTTTTCAAGGCATTTAAACATTAGGAATGCAGTCTCATGTTTAGACAGAATAGGTACTATATGGTCCCTAACTACATCTACTATAATTTTCATAGTTTTCTCATTGTTCTCAATCCATTGAGTCTTCTCCGAATCATTCTCTGGTTCTATCTTGTTTTCTTTCACAAATGAGTAATTTATTTTCTTTCAGAATCATCATGATTCTGAATTTCCATGATGTAAAGTTGTTTGCACCTTCAAGACGATCCTCGAATCTGATTACACTCGACATTATGAAGAATGGAATGTGTTTGCGATTTCAAGAGAGAATACGATTTTAAATAATCTGATATTTGACTTTAATCGGATCTTTCTTAACGTGGCTCTGATACCATGTTGTTTAAATTAAATTTCTTTCAGATTATAAACAGAATATTGAACTTAATAACTATGAAGTTGATGCCAGATCAATATTGGAAGTATTGATCATGAATTTACAAGTCTGAATTTTCTTTTATGGTATTCGATCCTCAAGAGCAGAAAATTTATTTATTTCGATGTCTTCAATTGTGGATCGGATCTGTATTAAATATCAATGGGGAGACACGTCCCATGAGCGGACATGTCTCCACAAAGTGGAGGCATGTTCGCTCATGGGACATATCTCATGAATTTGTGCCTTTTCGTCTAATAAACACCCGATCACTAATTGGGGTTAGTTACTTAATAAACATAAATGCTTACTAAGTTCGATCTGAATTTATCTTGCACAAATAAATAATATCCAATTTGGAAATGATCACCGATAATGATGCTTGATCGGGATTCTATAAGGAACATGTAAAGCCAATAATCTGCAAGTAATAACCTCTAAATGCAGATCCATAATATACTTGGGATATAGTAGGTTTCGATATTTATATAAATGATATAAATATATATATACAATTAATATATATGTGTGTATACATATGTCAGTACATACTGACATATGTATACACACATATGATCATCATTTCTATATCTGACCGAAGCTACCATATTTCAACAAGATCATATAGTCATAATGACATCTTTAGAATTGTTTGCAGGCATCTTATACTCATGTTTCAACCAGAACTCAAATTCATTGTCCCCATGCCAACTCTTCTACATAGAAGGATTCTTTGGCTTTGCTCTTTTTGCACCTTATGTGATGTACCAGCCCATTTGTGCACATGGTTTACAAAGCAACATGTTGGATGGCACTTTTTGGTGTTTTTTCTTTTCTTTTTTTTTGCACATGAAAACTTGTGCCTAGATTGTTGGGTTTTGACACGCAAAACAGGCCAAATCCCTAAGATGAAATATACTAAAATGAACTTCTATAGAAAATAATAATAAAAAAAAAAAAACGAATTGCAACAACATGATGGAAAACTATTCTACTAAGTGAAGAAAATCCCTATTACAAACTAGGAGAAGATAGCCTCAACCCTATCCATGCTCTACAAGGCTTACTTACATGTCTATGTCACCCTCTATTATAGCAAATCAAAGAGCATTTGGATGGGTGATCAACCAAGACATATTGCATGGATGATTGATTTTGTCCCTTGATCACTTATGGATAAGGGAAAATAATGACCTTTGATTGAGGTTTGTTGTTACCTTTTCACACATCACGCCATTCAAAATGGGTACCCCCTAATTTTTGCTCCATTCGGGTTTTTTGGCTTTGGTTTTGGGTTTTTTTGTGGCAATCCCTCCTTGTTCCCTATGCCTTTCCGGGGATGTACCCATCTTTGGGCCCAATTTGGAATTTTGGCTAACTCTAGAAGTGTGTTTTGTCATATTAGGGTTTTCATTCTTCAAGTTTAGTTTGTGGTCAAGTTGAGTAAGCGGATCGAAATCTGAGCTTAGCACTGCAACCAGGAGGCTTCAAGCAAGTTCCCATTAAACTTTCACTGAATTCTGACAACTTACTATTTTTAGTAACTACCTCATTTGGGACCTTTTTTCCCAAGGCTTTTGAAAATCTGACTACTACATCATGTTCAGAACCCTTTGAGCAACTTACATGCAAAATTTGAGCGAATTCCAAGAACTTGCTATTTTTGGCAAGTCTATTTTTAGTAGGTCCACTTTTAGCAGATATGATGTCACCCGAATAGTTCCAGATCCTCAGTTTCCCGAGCAGAGCAGTACATAGTAGAAACGACATCGAACGAAGGTCAACCAAGGCACATGCAATGAAATTAGGGTTTCCTACTTTTATGCCTAAAATGAAGGGTGAAACTCAGGAAAAATTGAAAATCAAGGTATCCCGCTACGATCAGAATCTTCCAAGGAATCTACTAGTGAAATTTGAGCACATTCTGCACACTTACTATTTTTAGTAATTCACTTCTAGAACGAGGCCTAAAATAGCAGGTGAGCGTAGTAAGCAAATGTTAATAGATCAGTAAAGTCATGAGGACCACGTTGAACGAGAATCAAGTCTTGAGAAGTTGCAAATGTTTGAAAATCACAAGAACTTCATAAGTTACTAAAAATGGAAAGCGAGGGTAGGCCGGACAAAATTGTCTAAGTGTTCAAAATCCCCTTTATACATGAAAATACACTTAGGCTATGTTTGGGGTGAAGGTCTTCACAAAAAAATGGCTAAGTTGTGAAAAATTGGAGCTCCCACATGAAAGTGTGCCCAAGAGACAGAGGTGTTGAAAATTTGTCTAAGACATGGAGAAACAAGATGCAAAGAGGCCAAGTGAGCCCAGGGTAAAGGAGATGGCTGGAAATTTCTAAGGCACGAAACATGAAGCTAAACCCCTCAAAGGCGCCCATGACATGAGGAAAAGTGTGCCCACACACAAGCTGAAATGCGCCTAAGGCATGAAACAAGAAATGTGCCTAAGGCATGAGGTCTAGTGCACCCAAAGAGAGATGATAGACAAAAGTTTCTAAAGCACGAAATTCAAAGCTAGACCCTTCAAGTGCGCCTAAGATGAAGATGTGAGAAAATTTTCTAAGGCGTAGAGGAACATGATGGAAGTACATGAGACCAAATGTGCCCAAGGGGAAGAAGAGGTATGAAATATTTCCTAAGGCATTGGAAAACATGAATCTAGACCCCCCCTAATGCGCCCAAGATGAGGAGGAATGAAATAGATAGAAAAAGGTTTCTAAGGCACAAGATTCAAAGCAAGACCCCTCAAATGCGCCCAAAGAGAATAAGATGAAGGAAAAAGTTTCTAAGGCATGAAACGAGATGCAACTAGGTGAAATGCGCCCAAGGTAAATTTGAGGTGAGAAAAAGTTTCTAAGGCACGAAATTCCAAAGCTAGACCCTTCAAGTGCACCCAAGGTAAAGATGAAGAAGATGGGTGAAAATTTTCTAAGGCGAGAAACATGATGCACAAGGTTAAAATGCGCCCAAGGTAAAGTTGAGGTGTGAAAAAATTTCTCAGGCGTAATTTGAAGCAACACCCCCCTAATGCACCCAAAGAGAAGTGATAGACAAAAGTTTCCAAGGCACAAGATGTAAAATTGTGTCCATAGCACAAGATTGACATGCGCCCAAGGCAGGAGGATAGTAGTATGTCCAAGAGCAAGGTCTAAATGCACCCAAGATATAGAGAATACACTCAAGTGATAAATAAGGGGTAACATTTTTAATGCTTGGCTAAGGTGTGGGAAATTTCTAAATACCAAAAGATGGAATATTAAATAAGTTAAGTAATTTCCCCATGAATCTTTGAGATAACAAAATGTTACAAGAAGTCAAAGAGTAAATTCAAACTTTTGCATGGGAAAGAATCTTCGACAAAGGCAAGGTTTATGACGAACAGGTCCCGCTTTAGTGGCAACTCGCCCATCACCTCTCCAAAATTGGAAATTGTCGAGTAGTGGGAGTGGAGATTTAATGAATTTGCTAAAATAAACTCCCTCATGAATTAGCAATATTCTTTGACACAATTATTTAAGCCATGAAATTTTCATTTCTTCTCACCATTTGCAAGTGCGAAATTGTGATTTTGAGGGTGAGAAGAAAAACGTTGAGGTGAAGCTACTAAAGTGAGCAAGTTAAATCATCAAGCTAGGTGTTGAGGGTAAAACTTTTTAAGTGCCAGAAGTAATATTCATATTGCTGGAAAAAGTGTTGAGGTCTGGAGTTCAAAATCTTAATGCTAAGGCTCCTTATTTTCGAAGTTTGCTCCACATTTTGGCTATCCTGAGGTTATTTATTTTCTAAGTTGATGCAAGGCTGCCAATGTTGAGTCAAACAAGGCCAATATATCCAAGGGCAAGCGGTCACGGTGCTTGAGTTTCAGCTCAACCATATTCCACCCATCTCAGTTCAGGAAGTTGAAGCAGTATTGGCCAAATTCATTGAGTTTGCAATCAAAGAGAGGGAGAATGGGAACACCTTCCTAGATGATGACCTTTTGGGTGATAGTGGGCATTAAAAGCTCATAGTGGTATAGGGAGAGAGTGGGCATTATGGGCTCATTTATTACCCCACTCCTCCACTTTGTGGCAGTTTTTAGGTATAATCTTGAATAGGGCTTATGTGGCTCAATCTGAGCCGTTCATTGTAATTGAATCTGAGCCATCCTTGAGACTAGGCCAGCTATATAAGGGGGCATCCCCCCTCATTTGTAAAGAAGGGAGGAAATTTTTCAACTGAATGATTTGTAAGAGACTGTTGTGAACACTACTATAATAAAAGAGTTGTCATTGCTTGTGGTTTCATCTTTTATTGTGGGTAGCTAGCAAGGTTTATTTATTCGTCCAATTAGCATAGAATCTTAGAGTATATCTTAGAATAGAATTTTATTTCATGCAAGTAGATAATTGTGGAATGTGGTGGTTGATTTAAGCAAAGCTTCGCTAATCCATACCACTAGCAAGCTCATCAATGGTGGGTTCGCCTTGTGTGGTCAACTGGAATAGTTTGGACCTAACTTTGGTTATAATTCACAAGTTGATATGCGTCGTCGTGATTGTGTCTTCATGTTAATTTGTAATCTGAACATCTCTAGTTCACCCCTTTGAAGATTGCACCAGTTTTGTGGAAGCTATCCAAGGTGATGCAAAGCAAAACTTGGTTGAATTTTATGAGATTTGATCGCCACGTCCCGCGCCTAGGGTAGATGAGAGCTTTTCTTAATCCCTGCAGCCATTTAAATTCAGTATTTTCTGGTTAGTTTAGAAAACTTGAGCTTCATTGGTAAATCTTCCGAATCTTGAAAATCCTTTTCTCCTGAGTGAACAATTGTGTAAGTCCCCTTGAAATACCAGCAAATCACATCAAACCAACTGAGTCTACGTCCGTTGCATGAAGGAACCTTGGATTTGAATGCATGATTTTTCACAATCTTAGCATGCAGGAGATTTTGATCAAGAGAGGATAGAGTGACTGTTGGAAACTTTATTCTATGTTGGTGTGGTCATAAAACACCCGTCAACAAGGTCATATAACACAAAACAAGAAAATACAACTAAAACCAATACTTTACTTAGAAAAAGGAATCAAGTTAAGCTTCTATGGCTATGTGTATATTACTTACACTAACATAGAGTGGTAGATCAGCCTATCCATGCAGCTTTTTGCAACAATTTTTTTCTTTGTACTGCCCCTAGAGTTTTCTTGGAGCACTCATAAGTTTCCAATTTTGTTCAATCTCAATTTATATTCAGCATAGTTTAGCCATTGTAAAAGGGAAAAATTAACTGTTATTTGGGGGTATAATCAGCCTGAATAGAAATTTTCAATTTGTGACACAGTAAAACCAGCATTAACAAATGTGTGGTAGTTCTTTGTACCAAGACTACGCTCATGCCTATCCTTAGTCAATCTTACAAGAGGATGTAAGTTTATAGTGGTTTACTCATTATACCTTGGGACCTTGGGTAACCTAGACTTGGAGTTACCTTTATTAAGATTAAGATAAGATGTCTTGCCTAGAAGTTCTTGGGAGGGGACTACAGCACATGAGCATGCAACACTATTCTATCAAAGAAGAATCACACAAGGACCCTTCAAAGTTAGAAGAAAGAGTACGCGAATTCACACCATGTGATTTCCTATATGAAGGCTTGAAAATTAATCAAAAACAGAATTGACAATTTCGCCTCCTTTTGATAGACACAAGCTGCCCAAATTTGTGGCAACAATAAGGAAGATCATTTGATTTTCATACATGTGAAACTCTCTTAACGAAAAATGGCCAATCTGATTAAACCTATAGGCTCTGATAACTCTTAGCAATCCTCCAAGGGGTAGCCAACAACTATTATTGTAACAAATTCTTCACTATCTTCAGATTTTAATAAAATACCTCTTATTAAAAGCACATGGATCATAGCTTGCTATTGTTATTATTTGTAGTGATTTCCTTTATATTTAGTGTACTACTCCCCCTATGTTCCTTCCCCATTCCCCACTGCTCTATGAGGAGTGTGGGCCAAGTAATATAAAAGAAAGTCCTTTTTAGGTTAACATGCTATTTGATGGGCTGGTTGAATGCTAAAAAGAGAGCTAATTAATCACTGGTTTTTGATCCATCACCCCATTTTTATTTTCTTCTCTACACCCTTCTCTCTTTTCCACACCTTCTCTCTGCAAGTTTTATCTTAGTTTTTAGATTAGATAAGAAACAGCCTTCTCAGAAGGTTGCTCATGAGTTTTGAAGTTGTGCATGTTTGCATCCAAAAGTTGCAAGCCCTCAAATCAAGATTTCTAGCCCAATAATTGAATGTTATTTTGGGGCATCAACAAACTTGTAGCACGCCCATTGGGACTTCATTCTTGAAGCTCTAACAAATTTCTATTTGTTGGATCTTCATTTTTGAAGAAACTCTTTGAACAACATTGCAATTTCTCAAAATTTTGGCTGGAAATTTTGGGGAATCTACTTTCTACAGCAAATTTTTATACCTGCTACATTCATACTGCGAACTTAAGTGAGAAAATCACAATTATTTAGTATGGTAGAGCATTTTCATTCACCTAGCAACTCTATGGTGTTGAATCCAGAATCTCAAAAGGGTTCCCAACTTTCTTTTAATGTTTTGTAGACTTGTTTGTTGCGGCAATAATTGGTTTTCATTCAAATATTCCTTGCTGTTGTGGTCACATACAACAACCATATGCACAATATCAATGCCCTTTGCATGCTCTCATGTTTGTCTAATGGAGCATCCTTTCTCGCAGGCATTTTTAGGATTGTATTAAAAATAACATTTGGAATCACATCAGAAAATCTTAGGAAGCAAAATGCATAAGAAAATCTTAATTCCAATAGAATATGCTCATAGAAATACAAATTTTGAGTGATACCATGGATGAGATTAAAAGGGATTAGAAATATAAGGCTCTCCTTGAAGAGAACCAAAGGCTGAGAGATGCCTTGGAGTTGAAAAATAAGGCTATGTTTGCAAAGAGAGATGCCTTGGGGGGAAAAAATGCGGCTATGCTTGTAGAAATGCTTGAGAGATGCATTGGATAAGACAAAAACGAAGCTTGCATATGAGGCATATTACCTACAATAGAGATGTGAAGAAGAAATGGGGAAATTGCTACTCTCTATGTATCTTGGAAGTCCCCACTTGCAAGAGATGAACTCTCAGTCATGCACACCTCCTACAGAAGAACTTTATGATGCTTATTTCATGCTCTATTGACCAACTATGTATAATGGGGAACTCGATTTCAAGGAAGGGATATTTGGCAGATCTGCGACTACATCATCTATTGATGTTAGAGATTCTTACCCTTCTTGGATGCAATAACTGACAAGGACGAGCCACATCCACTTATGAAGGAGTTTCTCTAGCCTAACATCTTTGAAGATGCCTCTGTGGAAGTCATTGCTAAAGAAGGAGAATGTGCACCTACAAAATCACATTTACAACCACTAGTGCTCTTCTTAGATTTTAGCAACAACATAAATTGCAACCTCACACTTAGGGAACTTCTGACAATATTGGGGACCCATGTACACTTCAAGCCATATCTGGGTGGTTCCCCTTTCATATGACTGAAAGCTGAAGGTGCATCTTGTAACCACTTCCATCTTTTGACCTTCTAGATGCTCACCAAATCAAAATTGATAAATCCCAGTGCATGGCATTTGAACAACAACTCAAATCTGGACTGTTTACAATGGCAAAGCATAGAGCAGAAAAGAAGTTCAAATGCTTGTTGGTTTTCTTCATTCACTGCCTTTGGTTATTCATTGGAGCTGCTAGGCTCATTTTGTATCATCTATTGACTAGAAGTAGTTGTTTCTCTCTTCCTATAATGGTTTTGTTTGCTGTAGCATCGATAAGTAGCTTTCTTCTCCATTTTACAAATAAGATGCTTGCACTTTGGCTTTTCCCCCTTTGATCTACTACCTCTTTTTTGGGCAGATCCTCTTTTGTTTGTTGGTGGGTCCTATTGTGACCTTTTTCACACATCACCCCATCAAGATGGGGACCCCTAAATTTTGCTCCATTCTGGTCTTTTGGCTTTGGTTCGCTCTCTCTCTGGTCTCTGGTCCTTCCGGGGATGTCCTGTCGTTTGACCCAAGTTAAAGTATTGGTTAAGTCTGTGTAATTAGGGTTTTCATCCTTCAGGCTTATTAAAGGTCAAATTGAGTTATAAAATTGAAATCTAAGCTTAGTGCAGCAGTCAGAAGACTTCCAGCAGAGTCCCCTAAATTTTCACTGTATTCCGGCAACTTACTATTTTTAGTAAGTATTCAATTTGGGACTATTTTATTGAGATTTTGGAATTCTGTCAGTTCCACTGCATCCGGGTAACTTCAAGCTGTCTACACGTAAATTTTGAGCCAGATCAGACGACTTACTATTTTTGGCATTTTGGGCTTTAAGAGCCATTTTCAGGGTTTCTACATGAGCTTTTCAGATGCATGTCTGGAGAGTCCTTAAGGTTTTCCAAAACTTAGCCAGCGGTGATGTAACATGCAAGCGAGGCGATCACTTTGAGTTCATTGGAGGCTATTTTTAGGG
>CM021108.1:138955846-139028147 GCA_007115665.2 Sequoiadendron giganteum | reverse complement strand
AAGTGACTTATGTCAGTTTTTACACCAGTAAATGATTCTTCAGGAGTTTTGTTATCTAGATGTGAGTGGGGACATCTATTTTGAATGTAGACAACTGTCCTAGAGGCTTCTACCCAAAATGAAGTTTCTATGTTTTGGTCGTACAACATTGCTCTAGCAGCTTCTACAATAGTTCTATTTTTCCTCTCAAAAACACCACTTTGTTGAGGATTGTAGGCTACAGTAAACTCCCTCTTAATCCTAGCATTTACACAAAATTCCTTAAAGATTTATGAGGTGTATTCCTTCCCATTATCTGTTCTTAGTATTTTGATTTTCTTCCCTGAAAATTTTTCTATAAGAGCTTTGAACTCCTTAAACCTTTTAAGGACTTCTATCGACCCTTTACATTTAAGAAAATATATCCAGGTCTTTCTAGAGAAGTCATCTACAAATATAACATAGTTTAAGAATCCTGCCATGGAGGGTACAAACATGGGTCCACATAAGTCAGAGTGTACTAGTTCTAATATGTTTTTGGTTTTACTCAAACTATTTTGGAAGGTCCCCTTTGTATTCTTCCCTAGGGTACACCCTTTGCATGCTCCTTCATGATTTTTTTTTAGTTTGGGCAATCCTGTTACTAATTTTTCTACTGAAGGTAGGGCACAAAAATGAATATGTCCTAATCTTCGATGCCAAATTTCATTTGAATCAGAGGTCTCATGAATAAGGACTTGATTAATGTCAGTGCACAGTTTGTAGAGATATCCTTGTCTTATACCTATAGTTTGTGCTTTCTTTATAGTGGAGTTCTTTGGCCATGCCAGAAATTTTCCATACATAAAGGTAACCCTATATCCGTTGTCTTCAAGAGCAAAAATGGATATTAGGTTCCTCTTTATTCCCGGTACAAACAATACTCCAGTGAGTTGTAGAGAGAGGCCAGACTTCAAATTTATGGTGCAAGTTTCAACCCCCTTTACTAGATGTGCAGAATCATCCCCAATAGTTATTTTTTCGTCAGTTTCTTCTATCATAGTATCTAGGTGTTCTCTGAATCCTGTGATGTGCCTTGATGAACCATTGTCAATTACCCAGTTATTGAATTTGTTTGATACTTGGCTTGATAATGCTAAGTAGAAGACAAATTTCTCATAATCATATTTTGTATTTGTCTTTCCAACTTTAGCAAAGGATGCTTGTTGTTTTGTTCTATCAGGGCACTTGATTGCATAGTGTCCATACTGATCACATCTGAAACATTGTATTTGAGAGATGTCTTTCCTTTTCTTGAATGATCCCTTTCCATAAAAATTCTTCTTTCTTTTGAAGTTTTTCTTCTTACCTTTCTTATGAGAATTTGTGTTTAGCACATGAATATCCTCATCTATGGGTTTTTGATTGTTTCCTTTTGTCATTAGTCTTGTTTCTTCTTGTAAGCAATCTGTTTTTAGCCTATCAAATTTAGGGAGTTCTGATCTTGCACTTATTCCTTGAACAAATGACTCCCATGAGTTTGGTAGGCCACCTAGAGCTATTAGTGTTAACTCCTTGCTATCAATTTGATATCCAACTGTTGACAGTTGATCTCTTAGTTCAGTGATTCTCATGAAATATGTATTAATAGATTCTCCCTTGTTTATTTGAACATGATTAAGTTGCCTCTTTAGAGCAAGGGTTCTACTGGTGTTGTTTATTTCAAAAGTGTTTTCAAGGCATTTAAACATTAGGAATGCAGTCTCATGTTTAGACAGAATAGGTACTATATGGTCCCTAACTACATCTACTATAATTTTCATAGTTTTCTCATTGTTCTCAATCCATTGAGTCTTCTCCGAATCATTCTCTGGTTCTATCTTGTTTTCTTTCACAAATGAGTAATTTATTTTCTTTCAGAATCATCATGATTCTGAATTTCCATGATGTAAAGTTGTTTGCACCTTCAAGACGATCCTCGAATCTGATTACACTCGACATTATGAAGAATGGAATGTGTTTGCGATTTCAAGAGAGAATACGATTTTAAATAATCTGATATTTGACTTTAATCGGATCTTTCTTAACGTGGCTCTGATACCATGTTGTTTAAATTAAATTTCTTTCAGATTATAAACAGAATATTGAACTTAATAACTATGAAGTTGATGCCAGATCAATATTGGAAGTATTGATCATGAATTTACAAGTCTGAATTTTCTTTTATGGTATTCGATCCTCAAGAGCAGAAAATTTATTTATTTCGATGTCTTCAATTGTGGATCGGATCTGTATTAAATATCAATGGGGAGACACGTCCCATGAGCGGACATGTCTCCACAAAGTGGAGGCATGTTCGCTCATGGGACATATCTCATGAATTTGTGCCTTTTCGTCTAATAAACACCCGATCACTAATTGGGGTTAGTTACTTAATAAACATAAATGCTTACTAAGTTCGATCTGAATTTATCTTGCACAAATAAATAATATCCAATTTGGAAATGATCACCGATAATGATGCTTGATCGGGATTCTATAAGGAACATGTAAAGCCAATAATCTGCAAGTAATAACCTCTAAATGCAGATCCATAATATACTTGGGATATAGTAGGTTTCGATATTTATATAAATGATATAAATATATATATACAATTAATATATATGTGTGTATACATATGTCAGTACATACTGACATATGTATACACACATATGATCATCATTTCTATATCTGACCGAAGCTACCATATTTCAACAAGATCATATAGTCATAATGACATCTTTAGAATTGTTTGCAGGCATCTTATACTCATGTTTCAACCAGAACTCAAATTCATTGTCCCCATGCCAACTCTTCTACATAGAAGGATTCTTTGGCTTTGCTCTTTTTGCACCTTATGTGATGTACCAGCCCATTTGTGCACATGGTTTACAAAGCAACATGTTGGATGGCACTTTTTGGTGTTTTTTCTTTTCTTTTTTTTTGCACATGAAAACTTGTGCCTAGATTGTTGGGTTTTGACACGCAAAACAGGCCAAATCCCTAAGATGAAATATACTAAAATGAACTTCTATAGAAAATAATAATAAAAAAAAAAAAACGAATTGCAACAACATGATGGAAAACTATTCTACTAAGTGAAGAAAATCCCTATTACAAACTAGGAGAAGATAGCCTCAACCCTATCCATGCTCTACAAGGCTTACTTACATGTCTATGTCACCCTCTATTATAGCAAATCAAAGAGCATTTGGATGGGTGATCAACCAAGACATATTGCATGGATGATTGATTTTGTCCCTTGATCACTTATGGATAAGGGAAAATAATGACCTTTGATTGAGGTTTGTTGTTACCTTTTCACACATCACGCCATTCAAAATGGGTACCCCCTAATTTTTGCTCCATTCGGGTTTTTTGGCTTTGGTTTTGGGTTTTTTTGTGGCAATCCCTCCTTGTTCCCTATGCCTTTCCGGGGATGTACCCATCTTTGGGCCCAATTTGGAATTTTGGCTAACTCTAGAAGTGTGTTTTGTCATATTAGGGTTTTCATTCTTCAAGTTTAGTTTGTGGTCAAGTTGAGTAAGCGGATCGAAATCTGAGCTTAGCACTGCAACCAGGAGGCTTCAAGCAAGTTCCCATTAAACTTTCACTGAATTCTGACAACTTACTATTTTTAGTAACTACCTCATTTGGGACCTTTTTTCCCAAGGCTTTTGAAAATCTGACTACTACATCATGTTCAGAACCCTTTGAGCAACTTACATGCAAAATTTGAGCGAATTCCAAGAACTTGCTATTTTTGGCAAGTCTATTTTTAGTAGGTCCACTTTTAGCAGATATGATGTCACCCGAATAGTTCCAGATCCTCAGTTTCCCGAGCAGAGCAGTACATAGTAGAAACGACATCGAACGAAGGTCAACCAAGGCACATGCAATGAAATTAGGGTTTCCTACTTTTATGCCTAAAATGAAGGGTGAAACTCAGGAAAAATTGAAAATCAAGGTATCCCGCTACGATCAGAATCTTCCAAGGAATCTACTAGTGAAATTTGAGCACATTCTGCACACTTACTATTTTTAGTAATTCACTTCTAGAACGAGGCCTAAAATAGCAGGTGAGCGTAGTAAGCAAATGTTAATAGATCAGTAAAGTCATGAGGACCACGTTGAACGAGAATCAAGTCTTGAGAAGTTGCAAATGTTTGAAAATCACAAGAACTTCATAAGTTACTAAAAATGGAAAGCGAGGGTAGGCCGGACAAAATTGTCTAAGTGTTCAAAATCCCCTTTATACATGAAAATACACTTAGGCTATGTTTGGGGTGAAGGTCTTCACAAAAAAATGGCTAAGTTGTGAAAAATTGGAGCTCCCACATGAAAGTGTGCCCAAGAGACAGAGGTGTTGAAAATTTGTCTAAGACATGGAGAAACAAGATGCAAAGAGGCCAAGTGAGCCCAGGGTAAAGGAGATGGCTGGAAATTTCTAAGGCACGAAACATGAAGCTAAACCCCTCAAAGGCGCCCATGACATGAGGAAAAGTGTGCCCACACACAAGCTGAAATGCGCCTAAGGCATGAAACAAGAAATGTGCCTAAGGCATGAGGTCTAGTGCACCCAAAGAGAGATGATAGACAAAAGTTTCTAAAGCACGAAATTCAAAGCTAGACCCTTCAAGTGCGCCTAAGATGAAGATGTGAGAAAATTTTCTAAGGCGTAGAGGAACATGATGGAAGTACATGAGACCAAATGTGCCCAAGGGGAAGAAGAGGTATGAAATATTTCCTAAGGCATTGGAAAACATGAATCTAGACCCCCCCTAATGCGCCCAAGATGAGGAGGAATGAAATAGATAGAAAAAGGTTTCTAAGGCACAAGATTCAAAGCAAGACCCCTCAAATGCGCCCAAAGAGAATAAGATGAAGGAAAAAGTTTCTAAGGCATGAAACGAGATGCAACTAGGTGAAATGCGCCCAAGGTAAATTTGAGGTGAGAAAAAGTTTCTAAGGCACGAAATTCCAAAGCTAGACCCTTCAAGTGCACCCAAGGTAAAGATGAAGAAGATGGGTGAAAATTTTCTAAGGCGAGAAACATGATGCACAAGGTTAAAATGCGCCCAAGGTAAAGTTGAGGTGTGAAAAAATTTCTCAGGCGTAATTTGAAGCAACACCCCCCTAATGCACCCAAAGAGAAGTGATAGACAAAAGTTTCCAAGGCACAAGATGTAAAATTGTGTCCATAGCACAAGATTGACATGCGCCCAAGGCAGGAGGATAGTAGTATGTCCAAGAGCAAGGTCTAAATGCACCCAAGATATAGAGAATACACTCAAGTGATAAATAAGGGGTAACATTTTTAATGCTTGGCTAAGGTGTGGGAAATTTCTAAATACCAAAAGATGGAATATTAAATAAGTTAAGTAATTTCCCCATGAATCTTTGAGATAACAAAATGTTACAAGAAGTCAAAGAGTAAATTCAAACTTTTGCATGGGAAAGAATCTTCGACAAAGGCAAGGTTTATGACGAACAGGTCCCGCTTTAGTGGCAACTCGCCCATCACCTCTCCAAAATTGGAAATTGTCGAGTAGTGGGAGTGGAGATTTAATGAATTTGCTAAAATAAACTCCCTCATGAATTAGCAATATTCTTTGACACAATTATTTAAGCCATGAAATTTTCATTTCTTCTCACCATTTGCAAGTGCGAAATTGTGATTTTGAGGGTGAGAAGAAAAACGTTGAGGTGAAGCTACTAAAGTGAGCAAGTTAAATCATCAAGCTAGGTGTTGAGGGTAAAACTTTTTAAGTGCCAGAAGTAATATTCATATTGCTGGAAAAAGTGTTGAGGTCTGGAGTTCAAAATCTTAATGCTAAGGCTCCTTATTTTCGAAGTTTGCTCCACATTTTGGCTATCCTGAGGTTATTTATTTTCTAAGTTGATGCAAGGCTGCCAATGTTGAGTCAAACAAGGCCAATATATCCAAGGGCAAGCGGTCACGGTGCTTGAGTTTCAGCTCAACCATATTCCACCCATCTCAGTTCAGGAAGTTGAAGCAGTATTGGCCAAATTCATTGAGTTTGCAATCAAAGAGAGGGAGAATGGGAACACCTTCCTAGATGATGACCTTTTGGGTGATAGTGGGCATTAAAAGCTCATAGTGGTATAGGGAGAGAGTGGGCATTATGGGCTCATTTATTACCCCACTCCTCCACTTTGTGGCAGTTTTTAGGTATAATCTTGAATAGGGCTTATGTGGCTCAATCTGAGCCGTTCATTGTAATTGAATCTGAGCCATCCTTGAGACTAGGCCAGCTATATAAGGGGGCATCCCCCCTCATTTGTAAAGAAGGGAGGAAATTTTTCAACTGAATGATTTGTAAGAGACTGTTGTGAACACTACTATAATAAAAGAGTTGTCATTGCTTGTGGTTTCATCTTTTATTGTGGGTAGCTAGCAAGGTTTATTTATTCGTCCAATTAGCATAGAATCTTAGAGTATATCTTAGAATAGAATTTTATTTCATGCAAGTAGATAATTGTGGAATGTGGTGGTTGATTTAAGCAAAGCTTCGCTAATCCATACCACTAGCAAGCTCATCAATGGTGGGTTCGCCTTGTGTGGTCAACTGGAATAGTTTGGACCTAACTTTGGTTATAATTCACAAGTTGATATGCGTCGTCGTGATTGTGTCTTCATGTTAATTTGTAATCTGAACATCTCTAGTTCACCCCTTTGAAGATTGCACCAGTTTTGTGGAAGCTATCCAAGGTGATGCAAAGCAAAACTTGGTTGAATTTTATGAGATTTGATCGCCACGTCCCGCGCCTAGGGTAGATGAGAGCTTTTCTTAATCCCTGCAGCCATTTAAATTCAGTATTTTCTGGTTAGTTTAGAAAACTTGAGCTTCATTGGTAAATCTTCCGAATCTTGAAAATCCTTTTCTCCTGAGTGAACAATTGTGTAAGTCCCCTTGAAATACCAGCAAATCACATCAAACCAACTGAGTCTACGTCCGTTGCATGAAGGAACCTTGGATTTGAATGCATGATTTTTCACAATCTTAGCATGCAGGAGATTTTGATCAAGAGAGGATAGAGTGACTGTTGGAAACTTTATTCTATGTTGGTGTGGTCATAAAACACCCGTCAACAAGGTCATATAACACAAAACAAGAAAATACAACTAAAACCAATACTTTACTTAGAAAAAGGAATCAAGTTAAGCTTCTATGGCTATGTGTATATTACTTACACTAACATAGAGTGGTAGATCAGCCTATCCATGCAGCTTTTTGCAACAATTTTTTTCTTTGTACTGCCCCTAGAGTTTTCTTGGAGCACTCATAAGTTTCCAATTTTGTTCAATCTCAATTTATATTCAGCATAGTTTAGCCATTGTAAAAGGGAAAAATTAACTGTTATTTGGGGGTATAATCAGCCTGAATAGAAATTTTCAATTTGTGACACAGTAAAACCAGCATTAACAAATGTGTGGTAGTTCTTTGTACCAAGACTACGCTCATGCCTATCCTTAGTCAATCTTACAAGAGGATGTAAGTTTATAGTGGTTTACTCATTATACCTTGGGACCTTGGGTAACCTAGACTTGGAGTTACCTTTATTAAGATTAAGATAAGATGTCTTGCCTAGAAGTTCTTGGGAGGGGACTACAGCACATGAGCATGCAACACTATTCTATCAAAGAAGAATCACACAAGGACCCTTCAAAGTTAGAAGAAAGAGTACGCGAATTCACACCATGTGATTTCCTATATGAAGGCTTGAAAATTAATCAAAAACAGAATTGACAATTTCGCCTCCTTTTGATAGACACAAGCTGCCCAAATTTGTGGCAACAATAAGGAAGATCATTTGATTTTCATACATGTGAAACTCTCTTAACGAAAAATGGCCAATCTGATTAAACCTATAGGCTCTGATAACTCTTAGCAATCCTCCAAGGGGTAGCCAACAACTATTATTGTAACAAATTCTTCACTATCTTCAGATTTTAATAAAATACCTCTTATTAAAAGCACATGGATCATAGCTTGCTATTGTTATTATTTGTAGTGATTTCCTTTATATTTAGTGTACTACTCCCCCTATGTTCCTTCCCCATTCCCCACTGCTCTATGAGGAGTGTGGGCCAAGTAATATAAAAGAAAGTCCTTTTTAGGTTAACATGCTATTTGATGGGCTGGTTGAATGCTAAAAAGAGAGCTAATTAATCACTGGTTTTTGATCCATCACCCCATTTTTATTTTCTTCTCTACACCCTTCTCTCTTTTCCACACCTTCTCTCTGCAAGTTTTATCTTAGTTTTTAGATTAGATAAGAAACAGCCTTCTCAGAAGGTTGCTCATGAGTTTTGAAGTTGTGCATGTTTGCATCCAAAAGTTGCAAGCCCTCAAATCAAGATTTCTAGCCCAATAATTGAATGTTATTTTGGGGCATCAACAAACTTGTAGCACGCCCATTGGGACTTCATTCTTGAAGCTCTAACAAATTTCTATTTGTTGGATCTTCATTTTTGAAGAAACTCTTTGAACAACATTGCAATTTCTCAAAATTTTGGCTGGAAATTTTGGGGAATCTACTTTCTACAGCAAATTTTTATACCTGCTACATTCATACTGCGAACTTAAGTGAGAAAATCACAATTATTTAGTATGGTAGAGCATTTTCATTCACCTAGCAACTCTATGGTGTTGAATCCAGAATCTCAAAAGGGTTCCCAACTTTCTTTTAATGTTTTGTAGACTTGTTTGTTGCGGCAATAATTGGTTTTCATTCAAATATTCCTTGCTGTTGTGGTCACATACAACAACCATATGCACAATATCAATGCCCTTTGCATGCTCTCATGTTTGTCTAATGGAGCATCCTTTCTCGCAGGCATTTTTAGGATTGTATTAAAAATAACATTTGGAATCACATCAGAAAATCTTAGGAAGCAAAATGCATAAGAAAATCTTAATTCCAATAGAATATGCTCATAGAAATACAAATTTTGAGTGATACCATGGATGAGATTAAAAGGGATTAGAAATATAAGGCTCTCCTTGAAGAGAACCAAAGGCTGAGAGATGCCTTGGAGTTGAAAAATAAGGCTATGTTTGCAAAGAGAGATGCCTTGGGGGGAAAAAATGCGGCTATGCTTGTAGAAATGCTTGAGAGATGCATTGGATAAGACAAAAACGAAGCTTGCATATGAGGCATATTACCTACAATAGAGATGTGAAGAAGAAATGGGGAAATTGCTACTCTCTATGTATCTTGGAAGTCCCCACTTGCAAGAGATGAACTCTCAGTCATGCACACCTCCTACAGAAGAACTTTATGATGCTTATTTCATGCTCTATTGACCAACTATGTATAATGGGGAACTCGATTTCAAGGAAGGGATATTTGGCAGATCTGCGACTACATCATCTATTGATGTTAGAGATTCTTACCCTTCTTGGATGCAATAACTGACAAGGACGAGCCACATCCACTTATGAAGGAGTTTCTCTAGCCTAACATCTTTGAAGATGCCTCTGTGGAAGTCATTGCTAAAGAAGGAGAATGTGCACCTACAAAATCACATTTACAACCACTAGTGCTCTTCTTAGATTTTAGCAACAACATAAATTGCAACCTCACACTTAGGGAACTTCTGACAATATTGGGGACCCATGTACACTTCAAGCCATATCTGGGTGGTTCCCCTTTCATATGACTGAAAGCTGAAGGTGCATCTTGTAACCACTTCCATCTTTTGACCTTCTAGATGCTCACCAAATCAAAATTGATAAATCCCAGTGCATGGCATTTGAACAACAACTCAAATCTGGACTGTTTACAATGGCAAAGCATAGAGCAGAAAAGAAGTTCAAATGCTTGTTGGTTTTCTTCATTCACTGCCTTTGGTTATTCATTGGAGCTGCTAGGCTCATTTTGTATCATCTATTGACTAGAAGTAGTTGTTTCTCTCTTCCTATAATGGTTTTGTTTGCTGTAGCATCGATAAGTAGCTTTCTTCTCCATTTTACAAATAAGATGCTTGCACTTTGGCTTTTCCCCCTTTGATCTACTACCTCTTTTTTGGGCAGATCCTCTTTTGTTTGTTGGTGGGTCCATGTTTTTGTATCCTATGTGTTGGTGAATGATCATGAATGCCTTGTTCTTCATTGCTGACTCATTGGTGGCTAGTGCAGTTTGTTCTTTCTTGGCAGACCCCTCTCTAGTCTTTTAAGTATTGGCAGACTTCCTTTTGGTTTGCATAGGTTGACTTTCATGGAGGTTGGAAGCAGGTGTGCGATTGGCAGATGTTCATCATATATGTGGGATGCTGTTTCTGTCATTCATTAACTTCTTACCACTAGTACATCTCTCCTATGTTGGCAAGTGGCTATAAAAACATTAATTTATTTCATAGTGTATATTGTGTGTTGGGCACATGCATTGCATTTCTGTAGGAAAGTTTCTGAGTGCTATGTATGGGCATCAATTTTTTTTTCTTCATAGTAGAAAATTTTGAGACTCCAGTACTATTCACTTTTGGCTGCAGACTACTTTTTTCTCACATATGTTAATTTTCATCATGGCGGAAGTAGATTTATGCTATTGAGTTTCCCCCTTCGGGTTGGATCCTCCTTTGTTCTTCCACAACTTCTTCCCTACATGTAGATCTTTATTTTTTCCCTACAGACTTGATATTTGATGGCCTGCTTGCTCTAAGTTCCTGTCAGCTTCTTTATGTTGCATAGATGCCTTGATCTTTGCAGGAGTCCCATGTGCTGACTGCACACATTTTTTTTATGTTGATAATATTTTGCATATTGTGCATGGATCTTAGTTGGTTGTCTACTTTGAAGATCTTCTATGTGTTACCATGGACTTTAAAATGTCAGGTTTGATGGCAGACATTTTGAAGCTTCCTCAGTATCAATTGTTGGTTGCAAGCTTTCCTTTTGGTATGTGCAGTTCATTTTGTAAAAGCAGATAGCTTCAAGTGGATTTTCTTACATAAGAGAAGATTCTTCGTTGGTAGACACATGTTCTTCCTTGTTGAAGGTTTCTTGCTTGGTAGAAGTTTCTTTCGGCTGGAGGAATTGCCTCTTTGGAAAAATTTGTTTATTCTATTGGTTCCTTTTCCTTGGTGGAAATTTTTTGAGGCTCCTGCCCATTCAATATAGCAAACTTCCATGGGCCATTCATCTCAACAAAATCCAATGATGTGGATTTCTTGTCTTTTGAGGGTAATGCCAATGCCAGGCCCACCACAATTCCAATTGCCTTGAGTTTCACTTGCTTTCTTCAATTCTTTTGTTGGTGGAATTTTTTAGTGCATCTTCCACACTAGCAATGTTTTCTTTTGCCAACAAAATTTTTTAGCGTTTATGGGCCCAAATTTGCTTTTGTTCCATCTGCACCTGAGATATTTAAAATCCCTAGACCACATGTGCTCTAATGCCTTCTCAATAGTAGATTTGTGCTTGGATTCAAGAGGCAATACCCCTCAACCCCATCACATACCACAACTTGAAGTTCATTGAGGCCATTGTTGCCAAACCTTGTGAGGGTGTGTTTCCCTCTCATGCCCTGCAAGGGGTTCTCCTTTATCCTGCTAGTGGCTCCTACCCCCAAACACCCAATGGATAGAGATACTAGTTTTTGGATTTAATGCTTGTGAGAAAACATTCACGAGAGGTCTTTGGAAATATAGTGAACTCTTCACTACATTTGGATTTTAATAGAATTTCTATTTATTTAAATCCCATGGAGCATAGCTTGTTATTGTTATTATTTGTTGTGATTTCCTTTATATTGAGTGTAATAATATCCCCACCCCCCATATGAGGAGTGTGGGGCAAGTAATCTAACAGGAAGTCTATTTTTTAGGTTAACATATAATTTAATCTTACCCATTGAATTGCCTTTGTTGATTAACCATAAAGAAAGATTGCCTTTCCTCTTTTGGCAATCTATAAGTGGGGGGTTTTCCTTCTTTACAAAGATCTTTTAGCTCTTGATGTATGCAAGTGTTTCTTTAGGTTTTGTTCTCCATATCTTGACCAATAGAGTGTCCTCTTGTTTTGATTTCAAGTATGCTTTGAGTTTACCTGCGTATAGACCTATTGTGACCTTTTCACACATCTCCCCATTGCAAATGCGGACCCTAGTGGTTTTCTTTTTTGGGTCTTTGCCGTTGCGCTTCGGTTTCATTTGGTCTTTGTTTCGGAGTTTAAAGTTTGAGTTTTTGAAGGGTTACCCGAGCCAAGTAAAGAATTTGAGCCTGAATCAGTGCACAAACGTCATCAAAATGCTTAGAAGGCCTGGAGGATGAGGATCGTCTATCTTTTCAGTCAATTCTGAAACCTCTTACTTTTTAGGGTTTTTCACTCTGGCCCCCTATTTTTTAGGGACTTTATTTTTGGCACTTTTGGCCTGCTTTGGACTTCCTAATTTTTAGGGGCTATTTTTGGAAAAGTTTATATTTTTGGCAGGGTTTCCATCTTTGGAAAGTGCCCAGATCATGGTTTCAGCAACACCAACTTCAGAAGACCCCAAAATAGAAATAAGTGAGAAACTTTGAAAAAACCAGAAAATATCCTAACTGTAGGTCATGGCACAAGCATGTGCTAAGTCCGCCCCATGAAGAACAAGGAATGGCATGGGCAATGAGCAAGTCCACCATGCGAAGGTAATGAGATGGCTTGGCATAGTGGAAAGTCCACCACATGAAGAACAAGGAATGGCATGGGCAATGAGCAAGTCTACCATGGGAAGGTAATGAGATGGTTTGGCACAATGGAAAGTCCGCCCCATGTAGAATGGCACAACATAGAGTCAAGTCTGCCCCTATAAGAGATGGCTTGAACATAAGCCAAGTCCGCCCAAGAGACAAACACATGGCACGATCTAAGGTGAAGTCCGCCCTCCTAAGACATGGCTCAACACTAGGAAAAGTCCGCCCACCATGAGGAGTGAATGGCATGAACATAAGACAAGTCCGCCTAGCCAACAAAAAGCTTGCCAAACACTTGATGAAGTCCGCCATACTTGGAGAAATGGAGAAAATCAAGATTTTTGCCTAAGTCTATACATTGAAACATTAAAATATTAAATGAAATGCCTAGAAATTGAGAAAATTCGCCAAGGACTTAGAAGTTATGAGAAATTATGGCAAAATTGGTAAGAGAAAAAAGATTCGCCTTAGGCAAAGACAAGAAATAACTTAGAAAAAAAAAATCAAATTTGCCTTAGCACAAAAATAAAATGCCATGATTTAAAGTAATTAAAATGAATGGGTTGGAAAATAACACATGAAATGTTATTTTAATATTTTATTTTTATTTTCCAACACTTAAAAGGGAAAATTCGAATTTTCTCTAGGCTAGATTTTTGAAAAAAGAGAGAAAAAAAGACTTCACTCAATTGACACCAGATTTAGAAACTTTCTCTGAAATTGGTGCCGAAGATCGAAATTGCCATTCGAGAGAGAAGTGCAAGCCAAGTTCTAACTAGAATAAATGGAAACAAGCGATTTTGCTAAATGGGTCGCACTTTTCAACTTTAAATTGGCTTTGCTTCTCATTTCTTAATCATTCTTTCGAAAATGAAGTTGTGAGAAGTAATTTTGTCTAAGGCAAGAAAAGTTTTAGTGAAGAAAGTGATTTTTGAAGTAAAGTTTGAAGCTGAGGAAGTAAAAGGCGAACTTATCCAGCAACAACACAGTTTTATTTTTAGAATACCAGGTAGATTTCCATTCCCTACCTTGTTCTAGCGAAAGATTCACTCATCTTTTGGATAAATTCTTTCATTTCCACTATGATCATTCGCAAAGTTTAATTTATCAGTTGGCTGGAATATATTCTTTCGAAATAATGGCTTAAATAATCTGAACTTAAAATTCTGAATTTTAATATTTTCTTTGTGCATTTTTGCAGATTTATGCCAGACAAAGGAGAACCTTTGAGGAAAATACAAATGAAATTCGCCAGTAAGGGTTCACAACCAGAGTCCAAGATCGTCTCCAAATGAAAGAACATCATGGATACCAATCTCGGTCACGTAGATTTTGAGGATTTTAGAAAGAGGATGTACGGAAGTGATGAATTCTTGCCTACGCCAATTGCACGAAAGATGATGCGGAATGGGATTGTGCAGGCTGCAGGATTTCCGCCAGCAGTGGAAAGTCTAGAACTCATGGTAGAATGTGCATTGCACTATAATGCAAAAGAAAGGCAGATTGAAGCACCTGACGGTAGGGTACTGGCATACTTGGGAGAGTTGGCTATATAGGAAGCGTTTGGAATCCCAACTTACAACAAAACATCCTATCGAACAAAAGATGAGGCACGAAAACTTTATGAAGATAAACAAAGCCTTTGTGCATCAAATATGAACAAGTCATGGTTGGTGAAGCCTAGACCCTCGGCCAAAAAGATGCCTAAGAAGTTGCTCATACTTGATTTTAAGGAAGATTATGGAGACATGGTTTTGCTGCTAAACAGAATAGTGGGTAATCCTCAGGGTGCTTCCTTCGAAACCTGGATGTATTATTTCATCGATGAAGTAACTTCCGGAGTAAAAATGTTTAATTGGTCGAGAATGATAAGTGATAGTCTCCATGAGCAACTGATCAACTTGGAGAAGACGAAAACCTTCCACATGAGCTCCTACGTGGTATATTTGCTCGCTAGAACCTACAGATATGCTGGCCTAATTTACAAGGGTGTAGTCGGTAATGGCGAAGGAGAATTCAAAGTTTACAATTGCTGTCCTCAGTTGCAGTTGAGCAAGAAATCACACTTTAGACGGGTCTATGACGCCTTTCTCATGTATATCACCTGGATGCTCCAAGGAGGAACGCATCAGAGGCTCACCCGTGAAGCCAAAAGTTTAATTAGCAGATACGGGTCCTGTTTTATCTAGTTTCCTAGATTCACCTACATTCGAATCCAAGGATTCATAGGTCGCCCTTACCGGTTGCCAATTTATCCCACCAATAAAATGGTTCTACTGGAGGTTTTGAGGCAGTTAGAAACATATCAAAATATTCAAAGGCCAAAACAGAAAGCAGCCGTCACGTTTCCACTCTTTATTGGAAACATGTTAGAATCTTGTCCATTGGCGCAAGTAGCAAAAAGTGCCCGATTGGAAATACAATGGTACCTGTTCACTTCCTACAAGTCCAGAAACGATTTTGATCCACTTATTCATATTGGCGCTGTGGACGGGAAGAAATACAAACACAGAGTTGACCTAGAAGACTTCTGGGAAAATGTTGTTGATGAGCATGAAGGGAGGAAAAGACTATGGTCAAGACTGTCGTTGGATATGATCAGGACAATGGAGCTCTTCTGTGAACCTTATCAACTTGATGATGAAGAAGTGTACGTGCAGCCAGGCTACAATGAAAAGCAGTTGCTTCCTCCTATAAGATGGTCTGAGCCTAAACTTTGTGACTTAACAACTTTTATGAAACCTGTGTTCAATTACTCGCAATGGTGGGTGGACCAGCAAGTGCAAACTTTACGGAAAAGGAATGTGCCATTTACATATGACCTGATGGGTGAAATAGAGTCTTGTTCTTCTAATGCCGGTGCATCTCAGGGAGGTGAACTAACCGAGGTTGCCAACCCAAAAAAGAGAAAAGCCAAGGAGAAGGTAGTAGATGAGGGACCAACTCAAAAGATGCAGAAATCCAAGCCCCTTCATTCAGCCACATCCAGAAATGAGGAGGAGATACTGATCATGGAGGAAGAGTCATGGGGACAATTTAAATTTCCTTTGCCAGTTCCAGAAAAGGATATGGAGCCAATGCAGCTGGAACATAATTATCACCACTCTCCTACAAGCACGAAGATTTATGAGTCAGATGATGATGTAGATGTCATGGGAGGAGAATTCCAAGATGGAATGATTTCTACCCTCAAGGGAATCAAGAAGATCCATTTGTACAGGAAATTCAAGACATGCAGGACGTTCAAGATAATCAAGAAGATGGAGTTGAACAGTCAACAATCTCAGATTGGCTGAAAGAAAGGCTTAAAATCAAAGTACCAACAGAGATACCAGAAGAAGATGATACTACAAACTTCTTGGCAAGGCTACAACAAGCTACTACAAAGAAGCCAGCCAAGAAATTTTCTACAATACAAAGAGTTGAAGCTGGTGACCATACAGTACAGATTGCAGTGCCTAATGAGGAGGTGAAATTACTCCAAGTGAATATGTTGTCACAACCATTGATATTGGTCCGACGACAAAAGGCCAGGAAGTTGAGGACTTGGATAACTCTGTTTCCACCATTAATTCTAGGCTAGACAAAGAAGTGGCGAAGAAAAGAGAGTACAAAATGGAGATTGAGCGCCTAAAAGAATACATCCAGCATTTAACAAAGCCGCTCAATCAAGGCTACCAGTCAGCCCCTCCACTTCTAAACTCTTCACAGGAGCCAGTAAGACACTTTGAAGAAGAGTTGACTACCGCCAAGAAAACCAAAGAATGGATGGCAGGAAAAAAAGAAGAAGCAATGGCATTCACGGAAAAGTTGGCATATGTTTATGGGCAAACTTTTCTCTACTCTCGTGAGTTGTAAACCTAGCAGAAGCATGGGACAGCCTCCAAGACATTCAGATCAAAATTATTCCATGTCTTCGAGAGATGAAGGGAATTCCAAAGCAAAGATTGATTGATGAGGAGATCATTGCAGCAAGAGCGGCATATGATTTCAACAACTGGTATTATGCATTGATTTCACACAGAGAAATCTTGGAGAGAGTGAAAGCAAATAGCGCCAAAATTAAGAATAGGTGAAAGGAATCCAGAATAAAAATTTCCACATGGCTGCGAATGTGCTTGACAAGGACATTGTTCAAGAAAATGACTTGCAGCCAAAAAACTTAAAGGATAAAGTTCAAAGGATTTTCTCTACCGAGCCAATCCTAAAAGAGAATTTGACTAAGGCATTCAGCTTGCTGACCGTCTGAAGCACCTTCTTGCTGCAAGATTCAGAATGGGTGATCGCCTTTGCAGAATGTTCAGACAATTTGGACTTGCTGGAATACAAAGTTAGCACGCTGCCGGACATCACCATTGAGGAAATCAACGCCATTGTGTCCAGATTCATTGAACGTAGTGCTTTGGAAGTGGATAAGGACGCAAATCCCAATGGATGACTTCTTTGTTTGTTAATTGATTGTTATTTGGGCAACCCTAATTAGGGTTATGATATTTCCAATTTGGGCCATTAATCTTGAATTGATCTTGGCCATTCATTGTATTCTTGAAACTCTATAAATACCCCCACTCTCTCATTTGAATGATATAGATTAGAAGATAGATAGAATAGAGAATATAGAGGATAGGAGATAGAAGAGATTGTAGAGCATAGATGGTAGAGAATAAGAGAGAGAATTCTATGAAATTGTTGCTGAAAAACTATTTTGATAATAAAGTTCATAATGTATGAGATGCTTTGAATCCTTTCATTGTCAGACGGTTGCATGGTTGCATATTTCTCTTCCTCGTAGAATGGATTTAGATTAGAATTTTATTTGAATGTATGTTAATGGAATGATAGATTGATAGTAAAGATTAGTGAAACTTGGCTCATACTTTCTTTGGATGGATGCTTTTGATCAAATGCGTAAAGGTAGACTGAGCTTTTGATGTGGATGCTTCAATGTTTACTTTGAATAATGTTGTTCTATTGATGGTGTTGTTCATAGTAAAGAAATCTTAAGCAAAAATCCCAGAAGATTGCACTTGCTTTGTGTAGTTGTCGTTTAGCATGGCGAAACAAAGTATGGTTTTTTTAGTTTCACTCAATCCTTGTCGTCTCTTGATTTCGTAAACCTTTACTCCTTCTTCACTTTTTTTATCTAAAACCAGAAAAGTTCAAAAAACAAAATAATATTGCATTCTAGTCCTTGCTTTCTGAGTAACTTACTTGAGTAAATCCCTTTGTGTCCCCGGCAAAATCACAACGACCGCAGAGCTTATCCACACCCAAATTACGAAACATTGGAATTGTCGTATGACCTTTCTTGCAGTCTTAGCATACAAAGTAGTTTTTCAAGAGAGGATAGAGCGTCTTTGGATACTTTATTCTAGAGTGTTTGGTGTGTCATAAAACACGCATCAACAAGACCTCAAAAGGAAATGAATTACTTATGCACATTAAGTAGTTTCATGGAAGTAAGTTGAGCCAACCTTGGTCAGAGACCTTGGTTTTTTTATATTTGATGGGTTGGTTGAATGTTGAGGGAGAGCTATTGATTGCTGGCTTTTGGCCCATACCCCATTTTTATTTTCTTTCTTTGCATCTTTATCTCTGCTTCTACCCCTTCTCTTTGCAAGTTTTATCTTAGTTTTTAGATTAGATAAGAATCAGCCTTCCCCAAAGGTTGCTCATGCACAATGAAGCTATGAGTGTGCGCATCTGAAGTTGCATGCCCCCAAAGCAAGATTTCTAGCCTTATATCTAGGTGTGTCATTTTTGGGCTGAGTTGCGGAATTGTGGGTTTTACCCGTCGATTTTGAGTACGGGACGTCCTGAATGCAGGTACACTTTAGAATCCTTGTGAAATCACACAAGGTACATGCATTTCAAGGATGAAATGTTTCTACCTCTTCCTCGCCGAATCTTGTTGTTTCAAATGCTGACATGGCGCTTCCAAGATGAATTCGATGTGATTCGGGCTGCTGGTGCAAATTTCAAATTTTTTTGACTTGGTCATGGCACAAACCATCCTTTGAGGAGAGGAAGGGGATCAAGGAGGCCTCTTGCTTCTCCATCTCATAGTGGCTTTCCTGATGTCATAGTAGAGAGCCACCCACTTTTGGGTAGAATCGAAGAAGAACCTGTTAATGTGAAGTGAAACAAGTGGCCATTAGAGAAAGCATTTAAGAATAATGCTAGAGAGATTGTAGATCAAACCATTGGAAGTTGTCTAAATGCAAACGGTTTGTCATTTAATGTTGTTCAATCACCATATTGGCAGGATATGTTGATAAAATTAAATGAGGCTCCTCAAGGGTACATAGGGCCAGATTATGAGAAGGTGCATAGCACCTTACTAGCAAAGGAGGTAAAAAACATAGATAATGCATTGAATCCCATTAGAAATTCATGGAAACAAACAACGGTGTTAGTTATTTCTAATGGATGGAAGGACGCTAGAAATTGGCCATTAATCAATGTGATTGTAGTGTCCCCTAAAGGGGCAATGTTTTTGAAAGTCGTGGATTGTGAGGGACAAGTGATTGATGCGCAATTTATTGCTGACATCCTTATACAATGCATTCAAGATGTGTGTCCGTAAAATGTTGTCCAAGTAATAATGGACAATGCAAAGAATTGTAGAGTTGTAGGTATGTTGATTGAGACGCAGTTTGAACACATATTTTGGACACCTTGTGTTGTTCACTCTCTCAACCTCATCCTACAAAATTTGGGTGCGAAAATAAATTGGATCAAACAAATTTATGCTGAGGCTAAAGAGATCTAGATGTTCATCACAAACCATCACATGTCATAGGCCATTTTTAGAACATTTTCACAGTTGGAGTTGTTGAAGGTTGAAACACTTCAATTTTTAAATTTTACATTTCACTTTAGTAATTACTAGTTTATTTTTTAAATTTGAGCATGTCTTCTTTATATTTTAATTATAAAATTTAAATTTTTGAATAGGTTGCTGAAACCCGATTTGCATCCAACACAATTGTCTTGAGGTGACTTGTGAAGGTGCAGGATCCATTTTCTAGCATGGTTATCAATCAAAGTTGGTCCCTATGGAGGCAATCCAATACTGAAAGGGAAACAAATGTAAATAAGATGATCCTAGATGACACTTGGTGGGAATGAGTGGAATATATTCTTAGTTTCACTGAGCCCATCATGAGTATGATCCGTTTTATTGACATGGATAATCCATGTTTGGGAGAGGTATACGATAGCATTGACTCAATGATTGAGAAAATAGAAGTCATCATCAATGAAAAAAAGCAAGATCTTGAAGAAACTTTCTTCAAAGAGGTGCAAACAGTTTGTGTTGAGTAGTGGAACAAAATGACCACTCCACTACATCTTGCATTTGCATTGACTCCCAAATTTTATAGTGACGAAATTCTTGCTATGCCATCAAGGATGCCACCATACAGAGATACAAAAGTTAGTGATGGGTGTAGAAAGAACTTATTAAACTCTTCCCCGATTGTGACATGGAGGATTTAGTTACAAGTGAGTTTGCTGATTTTGTAGCCTCCGATGGTCAAATTCCTTCCACTCTTCATGACAAGTATAGGAAGGATGCTCATGCTTGGTGGTACCTCAATGGCCACACATCACCACACCTCCAAGATCTTGCAATCAAAGCTTTATCGCAAGTTTCTTAATTTTTATTGCGCTCTCTAAATTTATATTGTTTACTATTTTAAAATAATAAAATTATTAACTTCAAATTTAAAGTTTGATTTACAATTTTATAATTGTAACCCTCTCACTTTGTTTCAATAGATTGCTAGTTCCTCTTCATCTGAGCGAAATTGGAGTACATACTCCTTTATCCACTTAATGAAATGCAACTGATTGGCAGCAAGTAAGGCAGAAGAGCTAATTTATGTGAATTTCAACTTGGGCCTTCTTACTCAGAAAAAATGAGTACAAGGAAGGAGGCATGAAGTTGTGGGATGCAGATCCAGAGCAAATTGATTTGGATTTTTCATCTACCACACAATCTTTACTCTCTGTGGAGTTGGATACCCGACGTGCTTCTAGTGCAAGTGATAGTGGGATCGTATGTGGTTCTACTAATTTACCTATATCATATAATGTCAATGATGATGTTGATGTTGATCTTCATGATGACCCATATGATGCCAATTACTAATTTATTATTTTATTTTTAATGTTGAACCAATGAACAATGAATTCAATATATCTATCATAACATTCAAGTTTTGACAAATTGATATCAAATTAAATTATTATATTGTATTTAAAATTTGTAATATTTATGTTAGTTCTAATTTTTGTTTAACATATGCATGATATGTGGTATTCTAGATTTAACTCTTGTTTTTACTTTTTAGGCTGCAAATATGTATATGTCTATGATTTTTATATGTTTTTGTACAAAAGTACCCTCAACCCACTTTTTTTTTTTGTTGTACCCGCATATCGTACCCAAGTACCTATACCCATACCCAATTCAACAACTTAGTTTTGGGGCACCAATAGTTTTCTAACATGCCCGATGGGACTTCATTCTTGAAACTCTCACAAATTTCTATTTATTCGGTCTTCATTTATGAAGAAATTGTTATCGTCTAAAATTGCACCCTTGTTGAAGATGGTTTAATATTCCGATGAAACATGGGAATGATCTCAAGGTGTGGGATCCTTGAAGTTGAGATCATAGTTGCAACACTCGCGGAAAACTTGGCGAGTGAAGAAAAACTCGCGAGTTTTTTTTCACTCTTGAGTTTTTGCAGTATTTGTACGCCAAAAAAACTCGCCGTAATTTTGGTGAGTTTTTGCAAAAAGTATGGTGAGTTTTTGCAAAAACCTCGCACAATCTTGAACATGCCCAGGCAATGGCTAAAAAGGCATTTTGAGTTTTTTTTTCATTCATTTGTGTTCTCTCACTCAACAAAAACCCTCTCCAAAGCAATGTGCACCAATTTACAACGATTTTGCATCGAGGAGACGAGATTTGAAGGGAATTTACATCGAATTTCGAAGGCAAATTGGATTTCCAAGTAGGTTTTTTAATTTTTCTTATTCTTTCTTTTTGAAAAAAAAAATTCTTCATTCTTGTTGGTTCAATGTTTAAAAATTATCTAAATGAAGTGTGAAAAAGATTTAAATACATTTATATTCATCTAAACGAGATTTTTTGATGAACTTTTCTAATCTTTGTATATATTTTGCTGATTTTTTCATTTTTTTGAAATTTTCTTCAAACCCTAGTTATTTTTTTTGTTTTGAATCCTTTTTTTTGTTTACAATCTTAGATTAGCTTAATTTTTTACTAGTTTGAAGTAATTTTCAGATTTTTTACATTTTTTCACATTCTTTTGAAACCCTAGTTATTATTCTCTTTTTTTAATTTTTTTGTTATGAAAATGTTTAGAATCTTAGATTAGTTTAGATTTTTAGTAATTTAAAGTAATCTCTTTTGATTTAATCTAATTTAGCTTGTTTTAAAATTTTCTATCAAAAAACTAATAAGTTGTGCTTTCATTTTGTGTAGGTTAATTGATAATGGCTTGTGAATCCGCTTCTGCCTCAAGCTCTGCCCCATCCATGCCCGAGGGATTTGTAGGCACTCGTCCTCCAGGAGCTAGAGATCTTGCTTGGAAATATTCTTATCTAGGACCCGAACCTGGTTCGATCTTTTGCATTAGATGCAAAAAAGTATATCGTGGAGGCATCAATCGCCTCAAATACCACCTTGCAGGCATCCCTCAATGTGATGCTAAGGCTTGTCCTAAAAACCACAGAAGAAATAAAAAGAAAAATGAATGCCATAGTTGCAGCTGCAGAAGGGAGAAAAGTGCAAAGAGAGAAAGCAAAAGTAGCAATGCAAGCATCCATAGCCTCTTCTCAAGGTGCTCCACTTGAGTTGGATGATGATCATGATGTTACTCAGGGCATAGTGGGCTCTCTTCGTGGTCCACGTGTGCGAAGGCAACCCACCACCACCTCCATCCCTTCATCTACCTCTAGTAGAGCACCAGGAGCAGCCGCAAGAGGGGGACCTACACGCATGCAAGATTTTTTTGTACCTAGAAACACACCTGGTGCACAACCTTTCTTAGAGGAGACTGGGTGGAATAGGGAGGTGCATGAGCAAGCAGACATTGCTTGTGCAGATTTTTGGTATTTTAACAATATCTCTTTCAATGTGGCAATTTCTCCTTACTGGCACAATTTGGTCATCGCATTGACAGTTGCAGGAAAACGCTACAAGTTGCTTTCTCACTCAGACTTGGGTGGCAGGTTAGTCAATAATGTTCTTTAATTTGTGTTTTTTAAGTTTAACTTATGATGAATTTAAGCTATTTTTTTGTTTTCAAATTAAAATTGTGTACTTAATTTCACTTTGTACTTGTAGGTTGCTTACTAATGCAACTGAAAGGGCAAGTGCAGCAGTAGAGGAGCAAAAATAAAATTGGAAACAATATGGCTGCTATATTCTTTTTGATGGGTGGACGGATGGAAAAAACCGTACCATCATTAATTTCTTGGTTGCATGCAAAGATGAGGTGGTGTTCTTAAAATCAGTTGATGCCTCCCACATAGTAAAAAATGCAGAAAATTTGGCTAACATGTTGGAGGAATTTTGCATGGAGGTGGGGATTGGAAATGTTGTGCAAATCATATCTGATAATGCAGCAACATATGTGGCAATAGGAAGACGACTCCAAAATAGACACCCCTCACTTTTTTGGACACCTTGTGCAACGCATGTCCTTGACCTTTTTTTGGAGGATAGAAAAACTAGATTGGGTCACACCGATTGTAGAGGACGCAAGGAGGATCACTAAATATATCTACAATCACCCTTGGGTTCTTCACTTGATGAGGGAGCACACCCATGGGAAAGAATCGGTGAGATCAGGTGTCACAAGGTTTGCAATGATTTTCTTAATGTTGCAAAGCATTCTTGGTTCTTTGACGGTTGTAAACCAAATATTTGTGAGTCAACCATGGATGGACTCAACTTATTCAAACAAGCCGGAAGGAGATAAGGTTTCAAGCATTGTGTTTGACGCCGAATTTGCACAAAGGGCTGTAGAGATTGTGAAGGTAACTTCAATTTCAAAACTTTGAATTTGAATTCAAAATGAATATATTTTTTAATGTCTTTCATTGTAAAATTGTAACTCTAATCTTTTTGCATTTTTGTATTGTAATTTGTAGGTGTCAGAGCCCTTGGTTAGAGTTTTTCGCTTGGTGGATGGGGATAAAACCCCAATGGGATATCTTTATGAGGCCATGGACAGGGCCAAGGAGACAATAAGAAATTATTATAAGGGGGACAACCTCAAATTTGATCCCATGCGAGAGATTATTGACAGGAGGTGGAATCATCAACTCCACCAACCCATCCATGCAATAGGGTACTTCTTGAACCCTCATTTCTTCCATTCAGGCACCTACTTAGATCTTACTGGAGAGGTTATGGAGGGCCTCACTAATTGCATTCAGAGGATGACACCTAAGCTTGAGGTGGCAGACCTCATTGTTAAAGAATTGCAAAGTTATAGGGAAAAAAGAGGTGCTCTCTTCTCTTCAGAGCTAGCAAAGAGAGCAATACACAATCAGCCACCAGGTATAAAATTTGAAATTTACAAAGTACAAATATTGATAATTTGATAAAACCTGTTTTCAACTTTTGACTTTCCTTTCTAAGTTTCTAACTCTTAATTTATTTTTTGTAGATGTTTGGTGGTCAAATTGGTGTGGAAATACCCCACATCTCCAAAAGCATTCCCTCCATATCTTATTGCAGCCTTGTAGTTCGTCCAATTGTGAGTGCAATTGGAGCTTGTTTGAGGCCATCCACACAAAGAAGAGGAACAAACTAGCTCAAAAATGCCTGAATGACCTTGTATATGTGCAATATAATCTTTGGCTGTTGTAACATCCCCCAAACCGGTAAACAAAATTTTTCTACTTTCACTAATAAGATACGAGGAAAGATATTCATAATGACAAAGTAAATAAACTTTTCTTTTCATTTCATTCTAATGCAACATTTCATCATAAAGAAATAATTGACACAACACATCATTATTCTCTTTTCCAAGTAAATAACAGAGTACGCATTTCAAGATTACTTTTCTTTCAATTTAAATAACAAAGTAAGAATCTTACAAGTTCAATCATAGCTCGGAAGCGATTGCGCAAATAGGAATAAGACTGTCCAGGATCTTTCCTTTCAAACCTTGGTTCATCAGAAGTCTTTAGTGGAGGAGAAACATCACTCAGGTGCTTTTCCGCCAACCACGGACTTATATTGCGGTCCCCCGCACGTTTACTGTTAAGTAGACGGCCCTCCCTTCTACGAAGAGATTGGTTGGGTAACCGGTTCTGTATGACCAACTGAGCATAGTGTGTAATCCTACATAACTAAAGCCTTGTGCCCTCACAATCTCAATCTAGCATGTAACCTGGACTACTGTGAACTGACAGTGTAATTCGTCTCACAGTCTAAGTGGACGTTAGGTATACTACACTACTTTGGCCAAAGTGTTTCAGCAGTACTTAAATTGACGGTCATCTATTACTTGCACTAAGTCAGGTTCAGTTTGACTTAAGGCTGTCTTATCCTACGCGTAGGTTGAGTCCTTTCCGTGGGTAGTCAATCACCCTAGACTTCCTACATCAACTACTTAAACAGGAAATGGAATACAGTCAACAAGGATCCCTCTAGTAACTCCTAACACGGAATCCTTTATCCGTGGAGTACATAGCTTTCCCTAGTTAACCTATTTAACTTTAAAGCTCTAGACTAACTTGGTACTGGTTCCACCCTTGTCATAGTATTTAATAACTAGTTCCTTTTCCTTTATTTAAGGAGTTCAAGCAGTATTCAAGTAATACAATTCATAATATACTTCTATTAAAAAGTATTCAAACATTTCCCTTTCATGCTATTTCTTTTACAAGCTTTCCTATGAATTCAAGCTATCTCATTTCAACAAGCTTTTTCCTATGAAATTAAACTATTTCATTTCAACAAGCTCTTAAGCTATTCCTAATTTAACATGCTTTCACTATGAAACAAGTTGTTCCCAATTCAATAAGCCTTTTCTAATGAAATTAAGCTATTCCATTTTAACATAATTCCTTAGAAAACAAAGACCTTCTAACATTTTCCTTTCCTATTGCATAACATAATGCAAAGCATAATCAAAGCAAGTAACTCATTTTAACTCAAACGACAAAAGTATTAAGAAGACATTTCTCATGCCTGATTCCCTTGCTGCGAAATGAGCTCAATCAGTAGCTTCTGCTCTTCCTCCACAGTCCTTCTCAGTCTTCTCCAGATACGTTTCACAAGATGAGTAGAGTATGACTCTTTAGGTAAATGCAATACAGCAATGATGGATTATGGCTCTCAACAATACAATCACAGCAAAGATAGTATATGGCTCTCACAATACAATCAGCAATGATGGATTATGGCTCTCAACAATACAATCACAGCAAAGATAGTATATGGGTCTCACAATACAATCAGCAATGATGGATTATGTCTCTCAACAATACAATCACAGCAAAGATATTATATGGCTCTCACAATAAAGTCAGCAATGATGGATTATGGCTTTCTAACAAAAATTCGTAATTTGCAGGAGTAGATAGTAATTGGCCTAAATGACAGAATGCAGCTCTCACAAGAGAAAATTCGGAATTCCAAAAGGTGTTTTTGCTAAATGAATTGGGCGGCTATTTATAGAGCCCTCAGCCAAACAATTTCCACTTATGCTGGCATGTAAATTGACAAAACTTACTATTTGAATATTTCAAACTGAAATGTGGCGAATTTTCCATACTTACTTAGCCTTTGAGAAGTGATTCGACTTCCAGCAGTTCAGAAAATGTTTCAAACTTCCATTTGATAGGAAATGCGGATTTGACACCTACAAGCGTATCCCCAAAAATGGCAGATAAATTTCAGTCGAAAATGTCAATGTATTAACACAGCCAACTGGCCCTAATTTACCCACGCG
Source organism: Sequoiadendron giganteum (assembly GCA_007115665.2). NCBI lineage: Eukaryota > Viridiplantae > Streptophyta > Pinopsida > Cupressales > Cupressaceae > Sequoiadendron > Sequoiadendron giganteum. The sequence continues at coordinate 139,001,435 of CM021108.1, read as the reverse complement.
TTTTCAGCATGGTGGCGACCAGGTCCAAGGCGTGAGAGTTTGGCGCGGGATTCTTCTTTGTCTCCATTTCCATGGTTTTTGCCAGTATACAGTTCGCGTATTTTCCTGTGTGAAGGAATCCGCGATTTTCAGTTTTTCCAAAGTTTAAAATGCTATAAGATTTAAATCTTTTAATAAGACTATAGTCTTATTATTTAAATTTCCCATAATACTTTCCAACGTATTTCTCCAATAGTCTATGGAATTAAAAATACTTTTATTACTCATGGTAAATGCATTATATTACCGTATGACTATATAAGTCAATTTTAATTATTTCCAAGGCAAAGTTATTTTAAATTATAAATTAAAATGTTATGAATATATTTTGCATTATATTTAATATAACATATTATAGTTTTATTTTACCTTGATTTAAATATATGTATATATCTATGTAATATTTAAATATTACTATAGATATATCAATATATTTCATTATGGGTAAAACTATAATAATGTTTATATTAAATATACTATTAAATATATTAATAAACATATCCATATTTACACTTAAATATATCTATACATGTTTGTATTAAATTATCCAATTACGTGTATTACAGGCCAGTCAGAGTACCCTTAATACATGTATTTGTACAAACATGTATATATACATTTAACTTTAAATTCCAGGCATCGGTATAACTCATCAATTCACATTTCACATTCAAGGTTCTCAGAACAATAAGTCAGTCAACAAGTAACACCATTCAAAAGCATAACGAAGTAATCCAAAACTCCTAAGCCTAAGGGTGACTTACTAAGACAACTCAATTTGACTTAATTCCCAAATCCCCCAGTGAAGTGTGTATATGCTCATATGATCAACTTTACCGGTTAGCCGACCAAGTTCCTCTCCCGAGTGATGTTTCCCCTCCACCTGGAGGAATAGTTCATGTCCCTGTCCATTGGCACAGAACCACGGTAGTCATTTGCTCATAACATTTGCAGTATACATAAATCAAATATATAAAACAAGATTAATTATTCTCCTCTATGCATTATTTTATCCAAGAATAACATCAATCAAGAATACAGAATGAGCCAATCATAACATGTAAACAGATTCTCAAATTGATAACAAGGTTCAACACATTTTATTCATTCAAAACCTTCCTTACAATCAGAATGCTCTAAGCATTACTAAAATAGTAACTATACAAATTCCGGGGTGTAACAGCTGCACACAAGAAAGGTTAAGGAAATATCAGATAGTCCAATTGATTTGGATGAGATAGATCCATACAATGATTGGACAGGGTGAGATGAGCAGCCTCCATTGTTTTCCGAGGATGACATCTATGACTTTGAGCGACAGGCAATGGAGGAGGGGGTGGATTTGCATTCTCATTGGATGACATTGAGGATGATCCTGAGGAGTCATTGCCAATGCCAATGCCACCAGCAATAGGATCTACATCCAAGATGGAGGTTGAGGAGCCACGGAAAAGCCCTATGATTACACCCTCTCCCGTAGTGAGAACTAGGCATGGGAAGAGGAAGATGTGAATTTGTAAAAACTGATTTACTTTCAGTTTTACAAAAACAATTTGCTACTTTCATTTTGTTTCAGACTATCAGTATCAGCGTATTTACTATTGAGCATTCCACATGAGGATGCGATTTTGTATCTGATTTTCTTTCAAATCAATCAAATATAACTAGACTCAGCATGTTTCTTCTATGTACTCATTTTATTGACTCATTGGATGCATCTTATCATTGAATTTTGCAAAAGAAATGTGTTTTAATGAAGTTTAAGCAATTTTTTAACTTGTCGAGTTTTTGCTGAGTCTTTTCCGAACCGTGTTTTTTGGGCTTGCCAAGATTTTACAATTGGCAAGTTTTTCAACTATGCATCACCTATGCAACTAGACACACTGCCATAGACATATAGCTCACTAACCAGCCTTGCAGAGCAATTGAACATACAATACTCCAAGGGAAGGTAGGTACAGACAATATTAGCACATTCCCAAATCCACAAGACAAGAAACCTCAATGCAAATAAATTCAGAGCAATTCCATTTCTCCCAAACAACCTTCTTCGTAGGCAAACATACTGTCAAACACAACTTCCACTGTCGTACAATCCAAAACCTCAAACTCTGGATATAAACCTTTGATCATCTCATCCAAACTGCACAAGCACATCTTCAACCATGAAGAAATGAAGAGCACAACACATAACACACCTCTATTACTCTTTATGCAATTTTTTTCAAAAGTACTTGGAAACCAAGTGAACCAGCTGCATCAACAACACCTAGTCAACACCACAACTCCTTCACAACACAACCACACTAGAGATTGCAACAATCTCCCCATCTGCAACACCAACAATCTCCTCATCTTCAACACTTGCTCAATCACCACACTAGAGGTTGACATAGGTTGACATCAATGACAACATAGTGACACAATCTCCCTGTTGACATAAATGACAACACTACAACAATCTCCAACATTTATTATTTGTGCATTTAGTTAGGGTTCTTACATGGCGTGCTAGAACTTGAACATAATACAATGGGGTACTAGACAGGGAAAAAATACACCCAAGTGTCGAAGACCTCTATTTGCTATAGTCTTGGAACCTTCTGTGAATGATACTCTACTTCAACTAACTCTAAATCCACCTATAGATTTCCTATAAGTTCTTTGAATCTTTAGATTTCCAAAATATAAGTCGGGGATAGTAAAAAGAGGTTAGTCTATTTGGGAGACTACCTTAGTTAATTCCCTAGGAGATATGTTTCAACCATAACCAACAAACCCTTGGAAAGACTGAATGTGTGTGCTCCTATTTTGGGTGCTTGTGATATGTGCAATGTATTGTAATTACTAATAAAGCCTAAGAGGATGTCTATTGTTGGGTGATTTGTACTTGTGCAATGGATGATAGGAGAGAGATGGAAAATGTCATTGATATGCTTAGGGATGGATTGAAAGATGGTTTGGATCTACAACAAAGGTTTGAAGGGGATATTTAACAACATTGGAAGCTTGGGAGAGAGGGATTTAAGAAGAGGAAGGTCGTAGAGAGGAAGAATATAGGAATGATATGGTGAAGGGTAAAGGAAAAAAACCACCAAGAGAGCTTCAACAATGGGATTTACAAGTTTCTGCTATTGGGGAATGGATGTAAGAAGAATGAGAACTTAGTATGGGAGGATGTTGCTTAATGCCTCAATAATCTAAAATGAAGAAGATGAAGAAGATGTTGCTTAGTGTGGTTTATATGTTGAGCTCAATTTGAAAGACCATTTAACATGAAATTAGGGCAACATTAGATTAGGGCTTTAGGGATCCCAAAGTTGGAATAAATTGTACAAGACTTGCTAGATTCGATGAGTCTCGTGACTATCTAGTCAAAATGAGACCTAGGGACTTGGGAACTGTTGACGGGTATTTTATGACCACACCAACACATAATAAAGTTTCCAACGGTCACTCTATCCTCTCTTGATCAAAATATCCTACATGCTAAGATTGCGAAAGAGAATACATTCAACTCCAAGGTTCCTTCATGCAATGGACGTAGACTCGGTTGGTTTGATGTGATTTGTTGGTATTTCAAGGGGACTTACGTAATTGCTTACTCGGAAAGGACCTTCAAGATTCAGAAGATTTACCAATGAAGCTCGAGTTTCCTAAACTAACCAGAAAATGTTGAATTTAAATGGCTGCAGGGACTAAGAAAAGTTCTCATCTATTCTAGGCGCGGGATGTGGGGATCGAATCTTACAAACTTCAACCAAGTTTTGCTTTGCCTCACCTCGGACAACTTCCACAAAATTGGTGCAATCTTCAAAGGAGTGAACTAGAGATATTCAGATTACAATTTAACATGAAGACACCATCACAACGACGCATACCAACACCCAAATTACAACCGAAGTTAGGTCCAAACTATTCCAGTTGACCACACAAGGCGAACCCACCATCAATGAGCCTGCTAGTGGTATGGACTAACGAAGCTTGCTTAAATCAACCACCACATTCCACAATTATCTACTTGCATGAAATAAAATCTATTCTACTCTACTCTAAGTTCTACTCTAAGATTCTATGCTAATTGGGAGGATGAAGAAACCTTGCTAGCTACCCACAATAAAAGACGAAACCACAAGCAATGACAACTCTTTTATTATAGTAGTGTTCACAATAGTCTCTTACAAAGCATTCAGTTGAAAACTTTCCTTCTTCTTCCTATCAATCTATGCTATGCTATCTATGCTCTGCTCTCCCTCTTCTATGCTATCAACTCCTATATTCCTATATGTACAAATGAGGGGGGATGCCCCTTTTATAGCTGGCCTAGTCCAATGGACGGCTCAGATTCAATTACAAAGAATGGCTCGGATTGAGCCTCATAATCCCTACTCCAAATTTGCCCTAGAAACTGCCACAAAGTGGAGGAGTGGGGTAATAAATGAGCCCATAATGCCCACTCTCTTCCTGCACCACTATGAGTATTTAATGCCCACTATCACCTAGAAGGTCATCATCCAGAAAGGCATTCCCACTCTCCTCTTTGACTGCAAATTCGATGAATTTGGCCAACATTGCTTCAACTTCCTGAACTGAGATGGGTGGAATATGGTTGAGCTGAAACTCAAGCACTGTGACTGCTTGCCCCTGCCGAATACAAGATTTTCCCCAAGCAACTAAGGCATCCTGGGTGTTCTGAATGATATTGGAGAAGGTCGACATATTTTCAAAATCTACCAAGGAGAATGACCTTACATCCAAAAAGAAAGGCTCCAATCTGCTCTTCAAGCCATCCGCCTTGTTTTGTATACCATCTCACTGAAAGTAGGAATTCCAAACGCCTCTCCGATGGCATCAAGTATGAGATTGGCAAACAGTTTGCCATCAGGGGAAACAATAGTTCTTTGCTCCGACCTGTAATAGTTGGCACACTCCATGATTAACTCCGGACACTGGATAGTTGGTGGAAACCAACAGCTGCATAAAGTCCACTTTTCATAATATGATGTGGTGTGACTGATGGAGGGTAGTTGCCTATGTCGTACATCCGTCCTCTGAGTGCTTCGAGATTATATGAACCAAGATTCGTATCATTCAACTCTCCCAACTTCGATGTAAACTTGGATTTCGGAAGAAATGTCTTGCTTAACTTTTTAATCACCGCTTGTCTGGATATGTTGGCCTTGTTTGATTCAGCATTTGCAGCCTTGCCTGCAGCTTTGTTGGCTTTTGTAGTTGCTCCTCTTCCAGCTTCAGCCATCCTGCAAAACAAAAGATACGCATTAAATTTCAGACTTAGAAAATAAACAGTGAATCTCAGGGATGTGTCCCCCCCTCTAAGCCCTAGCGTTCCCGGAACGGGGATGTCCCGGAGACTTGGGGACAACGTTCCCAAGTTTCCGACAGCGCCACCATTTTTTTCCCTCGCCGCCGGAGATGCGGAAACGTCCCGACGTCCCTGAGACGTCGAGGGGGACACCTGGGCGTCCCTCGAGCGTCTCGAGGACGCCTGGGCATCCCCCACGGCGGCCACTTAAAAGACATGGTTTTAAAAAATATTTAACACATATTTTTGATTTTGATTTTGCACTTGTTTTGATATCATGCTACTCATTGTAATCATCTTTATGATCAGATATTTTTGATATCATATAATAGAAATCTTCCATTTGCCGATTCGACAATTGTAGTATTGAGTATTCTAATTTCTAATTAGTAATTTGATATTGAAAACTTCAATTTTTCATTGTTCAATGTTCAAGTATTCTGTATTTACTATTTAGTATTTCAATTTGGCATTTGCAATTTTGCTATTTTACTTCTTAATAGTCTTATACATCTTTTCATAACTAGCATTTTAAGTACCATATATATAGTATATAGTATATACAACCCCCACCCCCTGCCCTCCTGCCCCGCCCCCACTCCCGCCCCTGTCCCTGCCCCTGCCCCCAATTGAGGCCCCTTTATCCCCCCGTCCCGAAAACCTGTCCCCCCATTCCCGACGTCAATGTAACATAGAAAATAAATGACCTCGGGATAGCCAAAATGCAGAGCAAACTTCAAAAATAAGCAGCCTCAACACTAAAATTTCGAACTTCAAACCTCAACACTTCTAGAAATACGAATAACCCTCCGGTACTTGGAAATAATTCACTCCAGCAACTAGCTTGTTGTTTTAACTTGCTCAGTCCAGCAGCTTCACCTCAATATTTTTCTTCTCAAAAGTAGAGCCACAACTTCGTACTTACAAGTGATGAGAAGAAATGACAACTTCGTGGCTTAAATAATTGTGCCAAAGAATATTGCTAATTAATGGGGGAGTTTATTTTAGCAAATTCATTAAATCTCCATTCCCACTACTTGGTAATTTCCAATTTTGGAGAGGTGATGGGCGAGTTGTCATCAAAGCGGGCCCCGTTCGTCATAAAATTTTCCCTTGTTGAAGATTCTTTCCCATGCAAAATTCGAATTTTCCCCTTTTAACTCCTTGTAACTCTTAGTCATTTCAAACAACTCGTGGGGAATTATTTAATCCTTTAAATATTTCCAATTTGAAAAAATCTTACCCCCTTTTGATGCTGAAAAATAATCCCACGCCTTGGAATATTTTACTTGGTGCATCTCATCACCCCCTGGGTGTCTATTGCCCTCCTTAGTCTAGGCGTACTTGACCCATGTCATTTCATGATTTACGCCTTAGAAAATATTTACTTACCTCATTTACCCTAGGGCGCATTTAAGAGGGGCCTTGGAGAATTTCCATGCCTTGGAAATTTTCACCCACATCACCTTCCACCTTGGGCACATTTCACCTTGTGGCATTTCGTTTTGTGCTGTAGACAAATCTAACCTCATTTGATCCTCCTTGGGCGCATTATCACTTCACTTGCCTTGAATCTTCAACGTCTTAGAACTGTTTTGACCTGTTCATCCCTTGTGCGCATTTCCATGTTGTGCATCACATTTCTCTATGCCTTAGAAAATTTTCACCCACCTTCCTCTTTGGGCGCACCTGAGGGGTGAAACTTCAAACTTGAATGCCTTAGAAAAAAAAATTGCCATTCTCATCTTCCTTGGGCGCCTTTGAGGGGGTGTGCTTCATGTTTCATACCTTAGGCAAATTTCCATCCATCTTATCTTCCTTGGGCGCATTTGGCCTAGTGGCATCTCGTTTCCATGCCTTAGAAAATTCTTGCCTATCTTCTTCCTTGGGCGCATTTGAGGGGGTCTTCTTCAAATTTCAAGCCTTAGAAACTTTTGATTCTATCTCAACCTTACCTTGGGTGCATTTAGCCTGTGGAAGCTCCAATTTGTCATGACAGCGCCATTTTTCGTGAAGTCTCTCATCCCAAACATAGCCTTAGTGTGTTTTCATGTATAAAGGGAATTTTGAACACTTAGTCAATTTTGCCCGGCCTGCCCTTGCTTTCTATCTTTAGTAACTTCTGAAGTCCCTGTGATTTTCAAACGTCTGCAATTCCTCAAGACTTGATATTTTCCCAACATGGTCCTCATGACTTGACACACCCGTTCACACCTGCCTTGTGTGCTCACCTACTATTTTTAGCCCTGCTCTGGAAGTGACTTACTAAAAATAGTAAGTATGCGTAATGCGCTCAAATTTTACCAATAGATTCCTTAAAGGATTTTGATTGCAGTGGGATACATCGGTTTTCAGTTGTTCTCGAGTTTTGCCCTTCATTTTAGGCATAAAAGTAGGAAACCCTAATTTCATTGCATGTGCCTCTGTTGACCTTTGTTCGACGCCATTTCTGTTGCATATTGTTCTATTTTGGAAACTGAAGTTTTGGAGCTACTCCGGTGACACCATATTTGCTAAAAATAGAAAGTTCTCGGAATTCGCTCAAATTTTGCACGTAAGTTGCTCAAAGGGTTCTAAATACGACGCAACGGTCAGATTTTCAAAAGCCCTGAGAAAAAGGTCCCAAATGGAACACTTACTAAAAATAGTAAGTTGTCAGAATTCAGTGAAATTTTAATGGGAACCTGCCTGAAGCCTCCTGATTGCAGTGCCAAGATCAGATTTTGATCCGTTTACTCAACTTGACCACCAACTAAGCCTGAAGAATGAAAACCCTAATCTGACAAAACGCACTCTAGACTTAGCCAAAATTCCAAATTGGGCCCAAAGAAGGGTTCATCCCCGGAAAGACATAAGTAACAAGGAGAGATAGCCGCAAAACAACCCAAAACCAAAGCCAAAAGACCAGAATGGAGCAAAAATTAGGGGGTACCCATTTTGAATGGGGTGATGTGTGAAAAGATCACAACAGGAACAAGGTACCTATCAAGTCTAGTCAGATTTATCAAATCCCATATGGAAAACTTGGCCATGACAATTAGGTGGAAAATTATATATAAATAAACTTAAAATGATCTTGAACACTTGAAAATGATATTCATTTCATTTGCAAACACAAGTAGGGAAGAAAAGAGAATTGAAGCTAAAAATACAATCTCTAGATAGGATCTAATTATTGCTTTATGACTTCAACACTTGCATCTTGTGAAGCTTTGGAGTCTAGACTACTCGAGATTGGTTAAAAGTGACAAAATTGTGAAAAATAGCATGAACTATGAAGGTTTGTGTGGTTTCAAAGGCTTTACTTAGGTGTTGCCCCTAGACTCCCATGAGGGGTGCTACCCCTCAACCCCACTTGGGGTTGTCACACCTAGATGACAAAGTAGCCATTTTTTATTCTCTTGACTTTTTTCCAAATTAAATTCCAAGTAGTTGAATTACATTTTACTTTTGGTTTCCCAAGTCAATCTTGACCTTGAGTAACTCCCTTATGGTTGTAGCAGCAATGCAAACTTTTCTAATATATGAGTGCAAGACCCCATGAAGAGCTAGTGATGTTGGGCTAAGTGATACAGGATCCTCTCTACCATAGTCCATGATTCGTATTGTGGATTTTGTTTTTGATGCCATTGATATCATAATCCATGAGTTTTGCACACCAAAAACTCTTGAGAATATTATATATTTAAACATGTTGTTTCTTCAACTCAAATTCACTTTTGTACTCATTTGATTGATGTTTACTTGTGTATGTGATTGAAATACTTGTGTATGTGATTGAAATAGCTTTTAATTGATAAGCTTATCATGTCATTAAGTTTAATTTAAAAAAGGGTGCATAATAGAAGTTTTAAATCCTTTCAAAATCTCTATATTTCATGTTTTTTCAATTTCCAAGTCTTTGTCAAGCCTTTGTTAAGTTTGAGTGCCAAGTTTGAGTTTGAGTACAAAATTAGCCTTCCAAGTCTAAGTCTAACTATGGTTGGAATCAACTAGAGTTGATTTGGACTCTAGCATCTAGGTGTGTTTTGTCTTACACAATGCTTGAATGCATTTTATTACAATAGTGAATTTTGACCCAAGACTTTAAAGGATGATTCCAAGCATGGAGATAGGTTTGGGGGTAGCATAAAACTTATCAATGATAGGTTTAAGCCATAAATAGACAAAATGAGTCCTAATGCATGCTATGGGTATGAACACCAAAATGAGTCCTAATGCAAGCTATGGGTATGAACACCAAAATGAGTGCAAAAACATAAAGGCAAAGATTTCAAAGTGAGTGATTCCAACCGTATAATATCATGCTATCTAGAGAGCAACCCCAATCTCATGTACAATGAATCAAAGGATTCGTTGTGGTCCAAGTCACCTATGATCCAAACTAAAGAGATCAACTCTCCATACATGGTACTACCAAGTACCAACAATATGTGTGTTTTGGTCCTTCGTGGGGCCAATTTGAACCATTACATTTTGACACAACTCAACCATAAGAAACAAAAGGCAAAGAGTCACATATGGAAAAGAAATTGCTTCATCTTTCATAATGGTTCTTTCCCTTCATTGACATTGTATATAGTTAGAAAAGAAGAGAGAGGAAGATAGCCAACCAATCATCTTTTCGATAGAATGTCATGTACAAAACATTCAAATTAATAAAATTTCTGTATCTTTCCTTCATGTAATTTATAATTCTACTTCTATTTTTGAATTCTTGTTTTATATTGCTTGTGTTTTATAACACCCAAGTTCTAGCAATTCCAAGTTGTCCCATAGATAGTTCCTAAGATCTGTATGAGGCCCTATGTGTGTGTACATACAAGTATTCATAATATCCATTGTCTTATAAACTTCCAAATATCAGGACCACAGATGTCAAAATATGTAACCCATTTGATCAGTAAAAAGACTTGACAAAGAATTGAAAATTGTATACCAGCGAGTCATTGTTAGGCTATTGTGGTTCACACATTCAGCCAAACTGAGATCGTAGATATATTCCACCTTACATTCATCAGTTAATATTTTCTATAAAATCTTAAAAGAACTATCTGGTTGATGAGATAACTCATGTGGTCTATTTCCTGCATTGTATTGAAGCACTTCTAAGATGATAATGAACTCTCTAGTCTTGAACTATTAAGGAAATAAGTCACAAAGTGGCAGACGATAACAAACTCTCTAGTCTTATAACAGTAATAAATAGTCACAAAACATATGGAAATAGAATCTCTAGAAATAACAATTTAAAATGTGAATGCATACCATGGCCTTCAACTTGAATGCAAATGTTCTAATGTCATAACCACTTGTCTTTAAATCATCAACAAGATCAGCATATGAATCTGGGACTAACAACCCTTCCGGTGGTGCTTGCCTGCTTACTTGAAAAACTTCATACATATCCTTAATTATTCTCTGTACCAAGCAACGTATACCACACCGTTAATTGCAGGAAACACTATCAAATAATCAATCTTCCCATATATATGTAGAATAAGCATCGGAAAGTAAATTCTTTGATCTGATATAGTGATAATCTTAACCCTTGGTTTAATAATCCTATTTATCCTTATGTTAGAAGATGGTCTCATAAGGTGGAGGACCGCCTAGTTAACATGGTTATGCATCTTGATCATAGACAAACAATTGGGGAGATCAAGGGGCTAGGAAGTTTGAGACTGATCAATATAAGTAGGCGGAGCTGCTGGGGAATGCAAACTAGTTAATTGCCTTTGTGTGATGGTACTTAGAGACCATGTACTTGGACTGTGGTGTTGGCATTTTCAGCGCCTTCAGGAATCCCAAAATGAAGCTTTTCATACTTGGTGGCTACAGAACATGAAGGTATTTAATGGGAATAATGTAAGTGTATCATGAATTCATATGAAGTAGTTGTTACACTGGTCAGCAGATTATTTGGTCAAGTTTTATGATTTTTGAATACTATATATTGATTCTGTGTAGCAACAAACATACTTGCTTGGCATGTACTTGGACTGTGGTGTTAACATTTCCAGTGGCTTCAGGAATTCCAGAATGAAGCTTTTGATACCTGGTGGCTAAAGAACATGAAGGTATTCATTTAGAATAATGTAACATCTATCATGGATGCATATGGAATGGGTGTTCTGTCAGCAGATTATTTGGTCAAGTGCTACAATTTTCAGATGCTATATGTTTACTCTGATTAGCAACACAGATACTTGATTGGTTAATTGCCTCATTCTGGGAAGAGATATACCATGATTTTCTGTGGTATGGCTAAGGGTAGTATGGATAAAACGGGATGACCATGGAAAAGGCTTCAAAGCTTTTGTCTCTCAGCTAATGCTGCTAGAGGTAATGGAGGAAGATGGACATTAAGCTTTCTCAATAGAGAATAGAAGAGCCTTGAATGAAAGGAGATCCAGATTAGTACTGGTAGAGGAATTCTGATTCAAGGAGGAAGAATTGAAAGAGAAGAATTTTGGCTTCAAGTTTCCTGAGGATACAAAACAATTTCAGAGGGACAAAAGAAAATTGTAGCGCTTGAACCATAGCATCAAGAAGATAGCTGTGGATCTGGGCCATTCTATCTTTGATAGAATTGCCAGTAACCACCAGAAGAGATGGGAGACATCTGGAAACTGGAAAAGAAGTTAAAATGATATGCTGGCCATGAAATGTGCGGAGAAGAAAACTACCGTGGTAAGGGAAAGAGGCAACCATGAATGAGGATTTTGTCACTGTTGAAACACCTAATTAACAGTTAAAATGTTGGAGGATGACTATATCAAAGTCGGAGAAGCTTATCAAGGTAATTTGTGTAGATGTGAAGAGGGAGTTGTGCAAAGGGGAAGAATAATATGGGTTCTGAAACCATCACAAACCTATTCGTCAATTTTGCTGAGTCTTGCTATCTGAAATTTTGTGGAATGAAGCTGAACTTCAATCAGATTCAACTAGAAATATAGAAGCTCCTTCTCTGCGGTACCATGTTTCTTGTTTTGGACTTCTTCATATGGTACACGATGGTCTCTCTCGGCTGTGGGAATGTTAATTGTTAATAGAAATATTGACCAAAAAGTATTATATTTGAATAATGATCTCTGGGTATGATGATTAACACTTGTGTTGTTACTGGATTGGAGGATTTTTTGGGTACCTCATAATTATCTACTGTCTGATTCCAGGGTTTGTGGCATTGGGCTATTTTGAATCAAAGCTAGTTGATTGTATTTTTTATACAAAATTTAGAGAGTAACATACAAAAAATGTTGGCCTAGTAAAAGAAATAAATCACTCTATCATCTGAAAGAAACAACTGCACATCAAATAATGCAATTAAGGAGAGAATTAAAAAGAGGATAATGACATATTTACTAAGAGTCCCAATATGTAAAACAAAACCTATGACTTACAGGTGAACTGTACGAATCCCTTAAGAACCCTGGCGTCAATCTCCTCCCAAGACAGTCTGGATAAACCATGCCAATGTCAAGTCAGTTCTTTGCCTCTGAAACAAATGGTTCAAGTGGCATCAATTCCTTTACCTTCAACCTTCATGCTAGAAACTCGTCTACACTACCAGTAGATTTATTGAAATACATAAGAAATCAGAAATAACCCATAAGAATTTCAATTCAATCCAAAACAGGTAGTTTGACAAAATCTACCAGCTTTTGCAAAGTGTAATTATATTTCGGCTTGAACACCACTTATCCTATAATACAAAAAAGAACTCCACAATGCATTTGAGATTTCAAGCGCTAATTTCCGAATTGATTTTTTTTAATAGATAACATGACTTACTCAAAGAAGAACAGTCGCTGACCTCCTCCAGGGTAACAATAGCCATCCAAGCAAATATAGATGACGTCAAGAATGCCAGAAGTAATACGCTATACAACTTAGTTCTGTATGAGAGCTTGCGCCCTCCAACCTTAATCTTCATCAAGTCCAGTAGACCACTCGAAATTGATATTGTGATTCTTCTCATACTAGGGGATATATTCACCTGCATTTTGAAAGGCTTGCTCTATACTGAAATGAAACTATATCTCAATACTGACAAACTGATATCCTTCTCAATTGAAATCCTCTCGAACCCAAAATGTCTTACAACCGAAATCTTCTAAAAATCGTTTCTTCACCATGAACTTGATCAATTACCAATGTTTCTAAAAATCAGTTCTTCTTCAACATGGACTTAATCAAATACCAATGCGTTCCAACTGGACGATTCTAAACAGCCACTTTTACATTGTGTCATTCCGAAATCCAATTTTCTTTTTTCATGTAGGCTTAAATTGGAACAGGAGGATTTTTCAACTGGGACCTTCTGAAACATGCGTTCTGACATTAAAACGGGGATTTTTCCAACTGGGTCTGTCTGAATTTTTCTTTCCGTGAGGCCTTAAATTTAGACACAGGATTTTTCTACTATATCCGTCTCAAAGTCAATTCTTTATCAGTAACGTGTGACTGAAATGCTTAAACTCTAAACTCTTAACTCTACTGATTTGAAGCCTAGTTTTGGTTTGTCTATGGTCTGGAAGTAAGATTTTTGGGTTGGTAGGTGAGTGTTAGAGTTGGTATTGAGTGAAGGTGTTTGGGGCGGTGGGGCACATTCCTTGGAACAGAGCGCCAACCGCTTCGCTAATTTTGATTGGTTTCCTTCCATCTTGGTAAATTCAATTGAAATAATTACATCACGTGTGTTTCCAGTGGCCGCAGGAATGCTCTTATGCACGCAGTAAATTTGTGATGCCACCTAGGTCTGCCAAACTTGATTGCCAATGGGGTTGTACGAGTCAAACAAACATAAACATGTCAACCATGGCTGCGTTGGTTATTGCTTAAGTTTGTTTAAAATGAATTTTAATCTTTGAATTTGTAATAGCGTAGATTTTTCCCTTCCCTTAAAAAAGTCTATATTTCTTTTTGGATTTTTTTATTTTTTTGGGGGGTGATTGAGTGAGATTTTTTAAAATTATTATTTGGTTTAATAGACTTGTTCAATTTTATTTTTTATTTTTTGGTTGGAGATACCTCTAAGGGGGTCCCCTTTATCTTAGCAGTCAAGGTCTGAGGGGCATCCATTCTGCCAAAATCCGCGGGGTACGATCCCAGCCTCATCCCTTTTTGTGATGTTGTTCTATATTTTTTCTTTTAAGATAAGTTGTATTTGTTTATCTAGATTAATATATATGTTTTTCAATAGAAAAAAAATCATTTAAATATATTTAATATTTTTTTTATTCAATTTATTCCATCCACAATTCTTGAGATATCATATCATTTCATCGGCAAGTTTTAAGATGTCATATATATATATAATAAATATATTTGAGATACAAATTGTAGTGCAAATAGGTCAACGAGGTTTTCCAAAAAAATTTCTAGTCAGTCTTTTGTTCATGATGAGAGTATTGGTACTAATCTCCTCTTACAAAAAATATATAAATTACTATTCTCACATGTAGCCTTTATCATCTTTGTAAAGATATTTTGTCTGTTAGTTCTTGTCTTGTCCAAACTGATTCTTTTGATTCCTTCCAATCTTTGAGGTTGGTTATTCGCGAAATATATTTGAGATACAAATTGTAGAACAATTAGATAAATGAGGTTTTCCAATATTTCTAGCCAATCTTTTTTCCATGATGAGGGTATTCTTTTGATTCCTTCCAATCTTTGAGACTACTTATTTGGAAAATATATTTGAGATACAAATTGTAGTACAAATAGGTAAATGAGGTTTTCCAATATTTCTAGCCAATCTTTTTCCATGATGAGAGTATTGTTACTAATCTCATCTTACAAAAATATATAAATTACTATTCTCACATGTAGTCTTTATCATCCTTGTAAAGATATTTTGTATGTTAGTTCTTGTCTTGTCCAAACTGATTCTTTTGATTCCTTCCAATCTTTGAGGATGCTTATTCAAAAAATATATTTGAGATACAAATTGTGGTACAAATAGGTAAATGAGGTTTTCCATGTTTCCAGCCAAATTCCAATCTTTTTCCATGATGAGAGTATTGGTACTAATCTCCTCTTACAAAGATACAAATTGTGGTACAAATAGGTAAATGAGGTTTTCCATGTTTCCAGCCAAATTCCAATCTTTTTCCCTGATGAGAGTATTGGTACTAATCTCCTCTTACAAAAATATATAAATTATTATTCTCGCATGTAGTCTTTATCATCATTGTAAAGATATTTTCTATGTTAACTCTTGTCTTCTCCAAACTAATTATTTTGATTCCTTCCAATCTTTGTGTCTGCTTATTGTATATTATAAATCAATATTATTCAATACGAAAAAAAATGTTAGAGATTTAAACTTATATAATTGATTTTCATATAATTTTATAATGAAAAGAAAAAATGAAATATTTTTTCATATAAATTTGGGGTGTATAAATTAGCATAAATATTTAAAAAAAAATTATATAAAATATGGCAAATTATATTTTCATATTATGTTATATTTGAATTAAAAAAATTCAAAATAAAATACAACTTAAAAATATAATTAAAACATTTAAGTGTCTTATATGTGTACGAATATTATATTTAACTATTAATTTTTAATTTGACATGTCAATAGTTGTTATTTAAGTTAAGAGGGTTTTGTGAGCACACTCATGTCATTACAATATACCTCTACTATGTTTGTAGTTAAAACTCTTTACATAATAAAAGACAATATTTATAATCTACCCTAGATCAAATGTTATGATGATGCAAATAAATTAGATGTGCTAAGAAAATGGATTAAATAATGAAAATACTTAGCTAAATTAATTATGCCCTAGCAAATACTTTGAAATTAGCGAATGACTTGTTTATCACTCTTGGATCACCTTTGTTACTATCTCAAAAGTGGATATGATTTAAGGCATGAATTTGATATGTGCTTATGGAATTGATATCTACTAATTTTGAGAATGTCAATTTTAGTTCATCATGATGTTATAAGTTTATTCTTGCATAAAAAATGGTTATTTGTATTTGTTGGTTTGTATGTGGTAGGGATTGAAGGGCACACAATATACTAAGAGGGGGGTGAATCAGTATATTGAATCTATTTAAAACTCTTTAATTTAACATGAATCATCGAAGCAGAAAACATTAATCTAGCAACACAGATGCAAACATTCACACAATGAACACCAAACATAGATGAGAAGTCAAAATGGAAAAAACCACGGTGAGGAAAGATGCTTGGAGGGTGATCCCAAAATACTGGTTTACAATTTTTGGCTAAACTGGACACTAGAATATTTTTTTTAACTAAATCTTCACTTTCAAACACCTATAGCGGCTAAACTGTGAGGAATTTGGAGATGATGCAAACTAGTGATTTGTGAGATTTTTTCTGTAGATTCTAAATATATATATTTTTTTTAAACTTTGGAATTAGATTGCACTTCTTTTTTCATCTCCTTCGAAAACTAGTTTTTTTCAATAAATAACATTTTTAAGGAGTGACGCTCACCGTATACAACATAACTTTTTTCCATGAAGGATTTTTTTACTTTTTTTCTAATTTAGATTTGTAACTACGATATCTAGTGCTTCCAATTGGTTTCATAGTGTTTTATTGAATTTTTTTTCTTTAATCAAGTTTTGAAGTCAAGCCAATTAAAATTCAGACATAGGCGGATTGTATACAACATAAATTTTTGTGTATGTATCAAAATTTTATTTTTTTTGTTGGATCAAGGACTTCAATATCTGGTGCACTCATATTTAAAAAAAAAAAAATTGATAATATGCTATTTTCCACATGCGCAGAACAAAGAGCTTGATTTTTAGTGAAAAACCTATGTTTAATAAAACTAAAAAAACAAATACATAATAAAACCAAAACATATTAAAATTATATTCGTTGGATAGCTCGTTCTAAGGACTATCATCATCTAGTTTAGTTTGTGAAGTCTCCTCTATTTTCATCCTCAACCTAAGCTTCAAAGGGAAAAAATTTCGAGTTTTTTTGGGTCACAGGGTGAGAAGGTGGGAAAAGGGGGGGTTTACTCGAACTAGGGGGGTTCGAGTGAATCCCCTTTCAAAAAAGGTTTTCTTTGTTTTTTTTGCAGGAATGGTGGGCCTGGGGCATTTAATGGGTTTGTTCGAACCGAGGTTCTAGTGAACCCTCTTTTGGTTCGCTCAAACCAATAAGTTCGTTCGAACCCCAAAAACCAATTTTTTTGGCATGGGGTCATTTTTTGCAACTTTTCTTTCCTCACTCAAATTGTAAACCACTTTTGTGGGTTTACCTTGAAGCTACTATCCAAATCTAGCCTCACAAAAATAATGAATAACTTACAATCATGAAGTAGGCACCAACCTACAAGAGACACCAATCCCCTATCAAGTATTTGTAGGCACCAACCTATTGGAGACACCAATCCCCAATACAAAGATTTGAGCACCAACTTAATAAGTAAGACACCAGTCCTATCAGATTACGTAAATAAGATATGTAGATCTTCAATGTTGATTGCACAACTTATACTCGATCTGATCTTCCTTTAGACACTCTCTTACACATCGTATGATCTTCTAATGATGGTGCACAATGATTAAGATGCAACTCCCATTACATCACCCAGAATTACACTCGCTCACACTCACACACACTCCTAAAATGTGATGATTAGTCATTATACACATCCCATTACATTAACATCATTTCATGTCAACCAAGAAGCCCCTAACACCATCTACAATTAGCTAGGTCGACTAAGGTGGACCTAAATTTAAATTTGTATGAAACATGTAGCAGGTCGGTCCTAAATCAATTTTTTTATTGCCAATAAAATATGATGTGTACTTCCTTTAGGTATCTTAACTTGGTCTTGTTTCACCTTCCCACACTACCTCCAGAGAATATAGGCCATAATCCATTGTTGCATTGATCTAGAATATCAACCTGGTTAGTTAACCAACACAGTGACCCTTTTGTCACTTCAAATTTTTTTCTTGATGAACATAAATTCCAAACTCTGGAATAAGAGAAACCGCGTGTAAAAATATTCTCCTTTCAAATTGTAGGATATAACTTGTATCCAAGAAGAAATGCATATCAAAAAATGTTACCAAAACAATCTTACTATCTGATTAACTGACCTCAAACATTCAAGATCAAACTTCTAGATTACTTCCATCACCAGAAATAGATACAAGCATGATATTTCAAGCATACTACATGTAGTCTTCTTCATTATTCTCAAATGCTCTGATGTGAAAAAAATGATTACATTTAATTCTCACTATTCTACTCGCATCATTGCTTCACTCATTTGACAACAATGGGCACCTTAAAATCAATGACAACATATGTTCAACAATCTCCCACTTTGTCATTGATGACAAACAAAAAAATGTTATTGGCATGTCAAGATAAATCTAATGTGTGAAGATTAGGGATTCCCAATAGTTGAGGCCACTTCACATTAAGTTCCACTTTCTCCTCTTAGAGAATTTAGCATTTTGAGTTCTATTTCTTCCCTTTTTACATCAATAGCAAAGGTCAACTACTTATTGCACAATCTAGAAATTTGTCTCCCAAATAGACTCCCCCTAAGTACATACTTCAACTAGTCCTTCTAAACACCTAATTTTTCTCAACCATGTTGTGAAACACTTTTCAAGGCTACCAAGCCTAGACTTGTAGCAGGGAGTCAACACTCCCCCTCAACCTATACTTCCTCTTATTTGAAGAGGAGGGAGCAAAAAATCCCAACTTCTTCTAGAGATATTCAAAGGTCTCCTTGGGAAGAGGTTTTGTGAAAATATTTGTTATTTGATCCTTAGTTTCAACATACTCCAACTTCACCTCTTTGTGTGCAAAATACTCTCTTAGAAAATGATACTTAATTGCAATATGCTTTGTCCTTGAATGCATCACTAGATTCTTAGAAATATTTATAGTTGTAGACACTTAAAAATGTCTTGAATGATATCATGCACTTGAATCTAATATACTAACACCATTTCATCCTAAAACTCATCCTCTTTTTGCTTAATTGATTAAACTAACCTATCCATTTAATTAATCACATCATTTTCGTCTATTAATCTAATTGACCTAATTAGGTTAATTCCTCCCCCTTTCATGCTAACTGTTCATCTTGTTAAATTGGATAAATCAAAATATTTAATTTAACACCCTAAGTCCTCTCATTTAAATTAAATAATTTAATTAAATGTCACTTTGCCCCTTTTCATGAAATAATTTAATTATTTCATGGATATCCTAAATTCCCCTAATTTGCATAATTGAAACCATGTTTTAATTATCAAATTGTTAATTAAATCCTAATTCTCCCACTTGCAAGGGAATATTCCTTGAGAATATTCCTCCTTTGCACATTCCTCCAAAAAGGGAATAATCACACGGAATATTCTTTCCCTCTCCACTCATTTGAAAAAAGGAATATTCTTCCTTGTAAAAAACTTTCAACAAACTCTTTGTGCAAGTTTTGAAAGTGTTTGCTTGGATGAATGTAAGCCCTTGATTAAATATCAACTTGCATTCTTAACCCTTGATGGGAATCCATCATCCATGCCTCAATTTTCCTTCCATTCTAACCATTGATTAGCCTTTTCAATCTTGACCATCAGTTTCATTTTGCCTATTCTATAAATAGAGCTTGCATCTATTGAATATGGATCCATCTTTTAATAGTAAACTTATGCTGTTAAAATCACTTTCATTTGCATCCACATTTAGCACATATTTTATCCTTTTTAGTTTAAATCTTGCATTAGTAGCTTAAATAATCCATTAATGGCTTCCATGGTAACTCAGTTGCACTCATTTAACATATTTTGAAACTAGGGTTTTAATCTTTCAAATCTTGCATACATTTAGAATATATTTGCATACACTCACATCGATCATTGTAGCATTTATCATGTTAAAATAGCTTTAATTATATTCCACATACATCTATCATCGGTTTTATCAGTTTTCTTCAATAAAATTGATTGAAACAAGCTCATTATCCAAGGGATTGGGAAAGGGTCGCCATTCCACATTAATAGGACACCACTCCCCCAATAGGATAAGTTTCAATGACTTAAAGTAGATGTTTATCAAGCTTTCATATTTTAGATTGATAGTTTTAATGGCTTCTTTGCTTTGATTACATTGAATGATCTTATTGGGACTGATGTTTAGTGGTTTAAGTATGCTTTGAATCCTCATGGATCAAGTGTAGTTAACCTATACTAAGTCAATGGTCACAATAGCACTAGTATTGTCATACGTAATGGAAATGGGTTCATCAAGTTCTATCTTCATCTCCTTCAAGTTCTACTTCATCCATAATACCTGAGTGCAACATGAAGCTATCGCAATGCACTCTACTTTTGTTGTAGATAAAGATACTAAATCTTTCTTTTTTCTTAACCAGGATACAAGAATTTCACCAAGAAAGAAAGCTCTACCACTTGTACTCTTCTAGCCATCTATGCTTCTTTCCCAATCTGTATTTGTGTTTTTAGTTAGTGTGAACACTCTTAGGATACCACAAATCAAAATTTATTGTAGCCTTTAGATATCTGTATATCATTTTTTTTGCCTTGACTTGAGTTTCTTTAGGTGTTTTCTAAAATCTAGCTACCATCTCAACTGCTTAAATTATGTCCAGTCTAGATGCAATCGCATACAACAAACTACCAATCATTGACCTATACAAAGTCTAATTTTTGAGAGAAAATGCATCATCCTTACTCAATTTACACCCAATAACCATAGGTGTACTCATTTTTTTGCATTCTTCCATTTTAAAATTTCTCAACATTTATTTTATGTACTTATTTTGAGAAATGAATATACCTTTGTCTAATTGAGAAATTTGTAAACCAAGAAATAAAATTCACCGAGCATTGACATTTCAAACTCACTCTGCATTGCATCCCTAAACTCTTTGCACATAGCATCACTAATACCACCAAAGATAATATCATCAACATAAACAACGACAATTAGTAATTGATCATCTTCCGGTTTTATATCTAAGTTACTATTTGTGTTGCCTCTCTTGAAACTTTGTTGTTGCAGATATCTATCCAATCTAGAGTATCAAGCTCTAGGAGCTCGTTTGAGTCCATAAAGTGCCTTCTTTAGTCTACACACAAAATCCAAATTATCTGAACATTGGAATCCTTTTGGTTGTTCAATACAAGCTTCTTCTTCTAATTGTCCATTCAGAAATGCAAACTTGCCATCCATCTGATATACCTTGAAATTTTTTAATGTTGATAAGGCTAAAAAAAATTTAATTGCTTCCAACCTTGCTATTAGAGAAAATGTCTCTTCAAAATCAATTCCTTCAACCTGAGCATATCCTTTATATACAATTTTGAAATTGTTTCATATCACTTTGCCATCTTCATTCAACTTAAATTTCTAAAGGCCTAATTGGTAGCAATGACATTTTTTTCTTTGGGTCCAAAACTAGTTACCAAGTTTCATTTTTCTATATCCAAGTTAATTCTTCTTCCATAACATCTACCCAACCTTTATCTTTTCTTTCCTCTATATAAGAACTTGGTTTAATTTTTGATAATAGGAAAAATGTACCTATTCATTTACTTTATCAATTCTTCTCTGGTTTTGAACTCCATTGTCCTTATCTCCTATAATTTTATCTTTAGAATGGTTCTTCTAAACATACCTAACCGATGTCTTTGTAACTATATTCTCTGAGTCAATTTTTGAGTCTTCATCACTACTATAGATTAGATCTTCGTTATCTTCTTCTAAAATATCAGTAGATTGTATTTTTTCATCAATACTCACATTGACACTTTCCACAATTCTTTTCAATATTTTGTTATAGCATTTATATGCCTTGCTTGTCACAATGTAATGTCGCAGAATTGCACCTAAGGGAAATTCCACATTTTTGCATCTTGCCTAGCATTTATGAAACCTTTGGAGCATTAATGACAAAATCCCATGAGATAGAATTTCATGATTCTGACCTCATGTGGAGACAAGACGAAATGAAAGAAGCCTGACAAGGCGTTTCCCGAAAATCTAAGCCTTGGACGCCTGTGCGGCGTGCAAATGTCTGCATGACACGCTAACGTCCTGGTGGTTTTTCGAGTTTGAAACGAAGAATCTATAACCCTGACCCTTGCAACACATGTCCTGGCAGTTAGGTCTCGAGTGAAACGACTCTGTGTCGCCCTTGCTTGCATTAAAACTCCTTTTGGCCCTCATTTTGGGGTTGAAAGCTATCAATTCAAGCATTTTTACCACTTTCTCTAGTCTTAGGTAAGTTTTACCCTTGAGTAGCAACACTTTCATTGGTGAAGCCATGTTGGAATGAAGTCCCCCCAGCAGCTACCAACTCTTAAGCAAGCACATTGCAGTGCGCCCATGTGCTATGAAAGAGGGTCTTGACCCATGGGTAATGCTCTCTCTCCTTATCACTCATTCCTACTGTGATCCTAATAAAATGCTACTCCTAATGTGAGATGCTAGATAAAAACTAATAATGCAAGGAAAAGAAGTAACAAGATAAAAGGGCACCTCAATAAGATTAGCCTAAGAAAATGGTGAAATAAAGGAAGTAAGATAAAAACAAATGATGATTAAAGTGTGTTATACCTTTCCTTTGCTGCTCCTTCTTTGGTTGGCCCTTTGATTCTTCAAGAATTGTGTGCTCCTTGGATGGCAATGAAGTTGAATGGATGCAAGATGAATTGATGCAATATGGATTGATGATGTAAGTGCTATGAAGGATGAGAGCTTGAATGGCAATTTTGCAAGAGTTTTGTTGCAAAAGACTTGATCCTCCAAAATGAGGGAAATTAGGGGATATTTATAGGCTAATTGAAATTCTCTAGAGAATTCAATGGTTGAGATTGATCCAACAAGATCAAGATGAAAGGCTATGGTGAGTTGAGGACTCACAAGTCCTCACATCTTGACATGTGGAATGTGAGATGTCTCAGGGTGGAGTGATGTGGAAATGAGGTGGAAGGGAAGTACATGAGGTGGATCTTGGGGGATGAGAAGATTCCTTGGAAGAATAAAAGTGAATTAAAAATTCACAATGATTGGAAGAATCTAGTGGATAAAAAAGGGTCTCCAAAAAGTTGGAGATTTGTCACATGTGGGTGATGTGACAAGTCCAAGGTTCTAAAAGCTCTTGGCACATATGAAGTGACAAGTCAAGGCTTCTAGAATCTTGCATGGGGATGGGGAAGACCTTGGAAAGACAAAAGTGAATTAAAAATTCACATGGGGAAGAGAGGAACCTTTGTTAAATAAATGTAAATTAAAAATTCACATGGGGAAGGGAGTCCATGCTAAAAATGGTAAGTGGGAAGGTTGACTAGAAAAGGTAAGCCAAATGTGGCTAATGATTCTGATTAAAGTTGTGCAAACACAAGATTAGGATAATTAATGAGAGATTAGAGGCAAGTGGGAGATTATGGAGGATGTGACACTTAATCTTGATTAAGTGGTGCACATCCTAATCACAGATTAATTAATTTAATCTAGATTAAAAGAGGGTTATGGAGAATGTGACAAGGAGAAATAAAAATTGATTTTAATCTAAATGGGTTAAAAGACTAAATTAAATAATTTTTCATATTTATTTAATTTAGAGAAGAATAGGGTGTAAGGTAAAGTATTTAATTTATTTAATTACATACTTTAGGAACCTTAGGTAGAAAATTAAATAATGATTAAATAAATTATTTAATCATCGTTAATGGAATAGATGAATATAATAGAAGATTTTGATCATATGGAAGTGATCAAATTTGGATGTCTACATTTTTCTCCTCTTCGAAGTACTGTTAGAATAACCGTGCTTCGAAGAAAAGAAAGTGCAGATGACTCTATAGAGGAAGTAATCGGAAGATGATGCCCCAACGTGGGGAGGAGGATCTGAGAAAAAATTAGCAGAGTAATGGATGAATATGCCCCAATCCAAGAAATGGTTGATTACGGCTGAGAAAATAGATAAATGTGAAGGGTATGCCCCCTCGAGAGGATGGTAGGGGAGAAATAGGGGTCCTGGGCGACTTCTCGATAAGAGGAAATGAATGGTATAGTTAGAAAGAGGGCAAAAAATTAGGCAAGTTTTCCTTTTGAATGAAGTCAATTAGACAAATGTGGTGCAAATGGTAGCCCTGAGAAGGGAAGGGATTAGTCAGAGGAATAAAAAGGTAAATAAAAAGTTAAAAAAATACCCCTTAAAAGGGGAGGGAAAAGAGAAGGGTCCCCAAAAAAATTTCTCAATATGAAGAAATGGAGGGTATGGTTGGAAAGAGCTCGAAAAAATAAGCAAGTTTTCCTTTTGAACGAAGTCGATCCGACACACGGTTTGCAAATGGCGGCTCCGGAAATAAAAGAGAAAAAAATGTCTGCAGAGGGGCGGATTTGCCCCATTGCAGAAGGGGCAGGTCCACCCTGGGAAGGGCAGGTTTGCCCCGGGAGGGCGAGTCCGCCCTGGGAAGAAGCAGGTCCGCCCTGGGAGGGTGGATCTGCCCCACCACGGGGGCGAATCCGCCCCACCACAGGGGCGGAGCGGTGGCGATGTTGCCTTCAACCGACGGAGCCACCGCTGACTGGGGGCAAGTCCGCCCCGCCGTGGGGGCAAGTCTGCCCCACTGTGTGGGTGGATCTGCCCCACTGCATGGGTGAGTTTTCCCCACTGTGGGGGCGGATCCGCCCCACTGTAGGGGCGAGTCTGCCTCGCCGCAAGGGCAAGTCCGCCTCAACCCGGAAAAAAAAAGGTGGGGGAGGGGAGTGATGAAGGAGGAAGAGATGGGGGAAATGATGAAAGATGAGATGAGAAAAGGGGACACGAAAATGACGATGATGAGAAATGATGGGAGGTAAAGGTGAGAAAAAGTGGAGTCGACGACACAGATGATGTTGCCCCTAGGCAAGCTACAGAAGTGCGGATACACCCTCTGGAGTGCTGCAAAAGTGCGGATACGCCCTCCAATTGTTGCAGAAGTGCGAATATGCCCTCTTGAGTGCTACAGAAGTGCAGATACACCCTCCAATTGCTGGAAAAGTGCGGATACACCCTCTTGAGTGTTGCAGAAGTGCAGATACGCCCTCCAATTGCTACAGAAATGCGAATATGCCCTCTTAAGTGTTGTAGAAGTGTGGATACGCCCTCCAATTGTTGTAGAAGTGCGGATACACCCTCCGGAGTGTTGCAGAAGTGCGGATACGCCCTCCAATTGTTGTAGAAGTGCAGATACGCCCTCCAAATTGCTGCAGAAGTGCGGATACACCCTAGTTTACATATTTTTTCAAACATGCAAGGCTGGGAACAAGACCAAGAGTGTGATTAGATGATTTGTGCTAGATTAAATGGATGAGGATCGGATGGGGAGGCAAGATGGTTAAATGAAATGATGGGGGACAAGATGCTTAGAATAACTAATTGATAGTATTCTAAGAAGATTGAAGAGATGATGATAAGAGGCTGGATGGATAGGGGAGGGATATTGATGAAGGATTATGGATTGGTGAGGGATTTTGATGGATGAAAGGATGAGGGATACATGCAAGATGATGGAATGGAAAATGAAATGCAATCCTAATACAATTTGCCATCCTTAGAGCACTGATTTTTGCTATAGCATAAGACACTGGGCGTCAGGGTATGTAAACCGAGACGAATTAGTGTCAAATGCATAAAATAAGCACAACAAATAAGAAGGCTATCCCAACACCCCCAAAGGCACGATGACTTTGGTCGGGCTAGGTATTGGAATAACTACAAGCACAAAAGGATGCCCCAGCGTAACACAAGACCTCAGGGATCTTGGTGGGTACTATGTGGGACAACCAAGAAGACAACAACAAATAAATGAGCAAGATATGCCCCTATGTTGACTAGTCAAAGCACACTGTGATATGATGGATCAAGGCGGCCATGAAAAGTGATGATAGGGAGCTCAAATGATAAACAAAAGCCAAAAGCATCAAAAGATCACAGTCAATTTCAAATGTCCTTTGCCATAGGATCAAGATGATGGATGGGGTTGATAAGGTCTGTTAGGAAGGATACATCCTGTTGAGACCGATGATGGATAGTAAACTAAACGATAGATATGATGTAGGATACCAAAAACTGATTGGATCTTGTGATACAAATGACCGTTGTTTGTAAGCACCAGCTAGGATAGGGACATACTTGATGACACGACAAAATGACAAGACGAAAAGTTAACAGGACTAACACACCCTAAAGACCTAGGGGCTTGAGGGTTTATCAAAGATCAACCTTGCCTACGTGAAAGCACAGTGCCCTCGTAGTTCAGGATAAAAGACCATGGATAAAAGGGGAAAGAGGACAATAAAGACCTCGATGGATGATAAAGACCAAATGGAAAAAAAATTCCTAGGGGCTGATCAAATGAGTGACCTTGCCTACGTGAAAGCGCAGGGGCAACGTAGTGTGACACAAGACCAAAGACAGTCGATGGAAGAGGACAAGACAAACAAAAGACAAAACCCTAGAGGTGGATCAAATGATCGACCTTGCCTACGTGAAAGCGCAGGGGCAATGTAGTTCGACACAAGGCCAAAGAAAAATGATGGAAGATGACAAGACAAACAACAGGCAGAACCCCGAGGGCGGATCAAATGATTGACCTTGCCTACGTGAAAGTGCAGGGGCAACGTAGTTCGACCAGAGACCGATGAAAAACAATGGATGATGAGATGACTAGGATAAATGGATAAAAGGATGGAGTCGAGATGATGAGACAAGATAGACTTGCAGGATTCGATAGGACGATGGTTGATATGTGTAAGATATGTAGGATGTGAAGCTCAGGGATTGGATAGGTAATTTAGATCATTAGAATATGAATTTGAAAGGTGAGACGATGGATAGATGAGCAATGAAGATGTGAGAAAGATGTGGTAAATAGATAGGAGGGATGAATTATGATGTGAATGGCATTGGGTTGCATGTGGGTAGCCTAGAGCTAGATACCAATGACAAGGGATAATAGAGGGAAATGGATGGATGGATAAGAAGATGCTAGGATAGGGGGATAGATGAGATGAAGATTGAGAGGATATTGTAAGATGTGAGAAATAGATAGGAATGATCATAGTGAGATAGCATGGCATTGGATTTCATGGGGGTAGCCGATAGCTAGATACCAATGACAAGGGATGATGAGATAGAGGGAAATGGATGGATGGATAAAAAGATGCTAGGATAGGTGGATATATGAGATGAAGATATTGTAAAGATGTGAGGAATAGATAGGAATGAGGATAGTGAGATAGCATGGCATTGGATTTTATGGGGGTAGCCAATAGCTAGATACCAATGACAAGGGATGATGAGATAGAGGGAAATGGATGGATGGATAAATATGAGGATATAGAAAGATGCGAGGATAGGTGGATAGATGAGATGAAGATTGAGAGGATATTGTAAAGATGTGAGGAATAGATAGGAATGAGGATAGTGAGATAGCATGGCATTAGATTTCATGGGGGTAGCCGATAGCTAGATACCAATGACAAGGGATGATGAGATAGAATGAAATGGATGGATGGATAAAGATGGGGAGATAGAAAGATGCGAGGATAGGTGGATAGAGGGATACAAAATTTGAGGGATGGAATGGATTATTGGATGGATAAATGGATGGGAGTATAGGAAGATAAGGATTTGGTAGATGGATAAATGGAGGGGGAGGTAAGGATGGGCAGGATGGAGAGATGGAAAGGATTACTTGGAGGGATGGATGGATGATGTCACCAAGGACTTCATTGCAAATAATGAGATGCCCCCACTCTAGATGTGTCATGCATGATGAGGCAAGAGGGATAGCAAGATGTGTGGAAGGAATATGATAGTGTATGGATGAGGGGAGTATATGCCAAGAGATGTCCAACACATGTATATAGGTTTTCCCCTATCTTTATCAAGATCACAAGGAAGATCGAGGGATTGGATAGGATGCGAAAGATGGTGGGTAAGATGTGGAAGATAGGTAGATGTAGGAGATGGAGGAAAGGAATACGTAAGTGGATGCTGCCCCCAATCGTGGAAGGAGACTAGATGGGGGATTTACACATGATGCTTGTTTGCTAGGTTTTCATCATGGTACTAATCCAAGGTGCTTGTTTGCCAAGTTTTCACCATTGGACGAATGATTTTCTCCTTACTTATTTTTTTTTCGTATTTTTCTGATTTTTATTTTATTTATTTATTTTATTTTTATTTTTGCTGATTTTTTGGACTAGGATGCGGACGAAGATGGATAAAGATAGGGATATGGATATGTGGATTTTAGAGGATAGTTGATAAGGATAGGGATAAAGGACTCACGCATCAAGTTCCATATGAGGTAATAAGAGCCCATGTTTGGAGTGACTATTCGGATGTTGGTATAACCTTATTAGACTAGATGGTTTATGCAAGAGGATGGATTAAAGGCATTTGATGGGGGAGATAGAGGGGATAGTGGATGGGATGTTGGAATGTGTATGGATGGAACGATGGAGTGGATGTGTGATGGGGGAAGGTTTTCAGGACCAACATTGGCACATGTGATGGTGGATGTGGAAAGATAGGTGGATGAATGGGTGGAGAGTGTGGCGATAATGGAGGCATTGGGATAGTGAATTTTGGGATGTAGGGACCCAAAATAGATTTAGGAGATGGAGGATGTAAATGATTTTGTGGAGGAATAGCAACTTTGGATGTCATTATGGACATTTCATTTGAAGGTATGGTACCTTTTATCTTTGGGATCCACATGGTTTTGAGTGTTGCTTTGGTGGGCCTTTGTGACCTTTTGGATTGATTGGGATTTTGGATTCAATTTTTCTGTTCTTCAACATGTCTGTGGAAGGGGACATGAGGAGCTTTAGATTCATGTGGATGTTTGGATTTATGTATTGTTGCTTTGGCATCCAAAGTTCTTTTAGTAGCAAGGGGATAGATACGAGGAGATGGATGATGGGGAGCGATGGAGGTAGGGTTATATGGATTACGTGTAGATGGAGAATGCGTAGGTATGTACCTTTGTTGATCCTGATTAGGAGTTATGAAGGTAGGAGTTTTATGTTGTGTACGAGGGAGAGGAGGTGGATGAATGAAAGGATGAATAGGATAAGATGGAGGAGGTGATTTTGGGATATAAGGACCCAAAATAGATTGTGTATATGGAGGATGTGTGGGATTTGATGGAGGGATATAGGAACCCATAGTAGATGGAGGATGAGCAATGATGGATGGAGGGACATAAGGACCCAAAATGGATTGAGAGGATAAGGGAGGAAGATGGATGGTTGTTTTGAGGTAATATGATGGAGGAGGGGGTATGGCGGCATATGACTTGGTAGAACGATGGGAAGTACCTCTTGTGACTTTAGAAGAGGATCATTTAGGATGTATGAAGGTTGTACCAACATCTTTAGAGTGCGAGTTTGGGAGACATATCCAAGACCATGTGTGCCTGGATGTTCTTGGACTTGAATGGGTTCTAAAATACCTTGCTCATGAAGGCCTAAACCTTTTCCTTGATAGTTCATGTTCTCAAGTATATGATCTATGGTGGGATGCTTATTCTTTTGGAAGCATGATGCGAGTGTGTTAGCAGGTGGAGGAGGAAAGGTGGTGCATAGACTTTGTTTTTCTTCGGCAAGAAGACCACCATGGACGCATGTAATATTACCAAGGTGATACAGAAGTGGCATTGGGATGGTAAGACTAGATGGAGATGAAGGATCATGTGATGGAGATGAGGGGATAGCAACATCCTGATCAGGAGGAATGAGGGATAAGGGATTAGTTATGATAGGATCCGGATTTATGGAAATG
Organism: Sequoiadendron giganteum; assembly: GCA_007115665.2. Lineage (NCBI taxonomy): Eukaryota > Viridiplantae > Streptophyta > Pinopsida > Cupressales > Cupressaceae > Sequoiadendron > Sequoiadendron giganteum. Next base: position 138,971,225 of record CM021108.1, on the reverse strand, counting down.
GATGATGAGGGCTCATGAGATAGAGTGATTGGATCATGAATGCAAAGGGGATCATGGGATGGAGTGGAGGAGATAGTGTGATCTTGAGATGGGGTGGATGGGAGGATAGAATCATGAGATGAAATGGATGGAAGACTATGTTCTTGAGATGGAGTAGATGGGATGGAGTGATCTTGATTTGGAGGAGGGGATATGCTTATATGCTTTGGATCAAGCGCTTGGCATGACTCATCTTGTGTGGGATGTATGATGATGGAAGAGTGTTGGAGGGAATCCTCAAATGGGGGAGATAGGAGGATGGAGGATTCATGAAGGTTATGGGATTGAAGTTTATGAATTTTAGGACTTGGAGGAGGGGATTGGAGGTCGTCAATGGATTGGGTGGATCTAGTAGGAGAAGATGGGGATTGAATGGATTCGATGGGTTTGATTGGCTCAATCATTTGGACGGTGTTAGGAATGGTGATGGGAGGGATAGGTGTAGGATGGAGGAGGGCCTCATCACTAGTGACAGTACCTAATAGAGTGGGAGGGCATGGTGGCTCTTCTTGCATGAGTCCTTGGGCGACATTTGGAAGAGATGTAGGATTAGGTAGAGTGATGGGAATGGATGGAGGATTAGGATTAGAAGGGGGGATGTGATTGGATGGAGGAATAGGAGGAGATGGAGGATTAGGATTAGATAAAGGGATGGGATTGGATGGAGGATTAGGATTAAGAATTGGAGGATTATATGAGTGGATGTGTAGATGAGGATTAGATGTAGAACTAGGAGGAAAGGTAGGATTAGGATTGGATGTGTGGATGGGATTGGATGGAGGACTAAGAGGAGATGGAGGATCAGGATTAAGAATTGGAGGATTATATGAGTGTATGTGTAGATGAGGATTAGATGTAGAACTAGGAGGAGATGGAGGATTGGGATTAGATGAAGGGATGGGAATGGATGGAGAACTAGGAGGAGATGGAGGATTATGACTAGAGGAGTGGGTGGGATTGGAAGTAGGACTAGGAGGGGATGGTGGATTAGGATTAGATGTGGGTATGGGATTAGATGTAGGGATAGGAGGAGATGGTTGATTAGGATTAGGAATTGGAGGATTATATGAGTGGATGTGTGGATGAGGATTAGATGTAGAACTAGGAGGAGATGGAGGATTAGGATTAGATGAGTGGATGGGACTAGATGGGGAACTAGGAGTGGCTGGAGGAGATGGAGGATTATGATTAGATGAAGGGATGGGAATGGATGGAGGACTAAGAAGAGATGGAGGATTAGGATTAGGAATTGGAGGATTAGAATTAGATGAAGGGATTTGACTAGATGGAGGACTAGGAGGAGATGGAGGATTATGATTAGATGAGTGGATGGGAATAGATGGAAGACTAGGAGGAGATGGAGGATTATGATTAGATGAGTGGATGGGACTAGATGGGGGACTAGGAGTGGTTGGAGGAGATGGAGGATTAAGATATAATGTGGGAAAAGGGAGGGTGATGTAGGAAGATGTGGATGTTGGATTAGATTGGGAAGATTGGGATGGTGAATGATAGTAGGAAGATGTAGATGAAGGATTAGAATGGGGAGATGTGGAATTAATGCAAAGATATTGGGATGGGGGATTGTGATAGGAAGGTGTGGATGTTGGATTAGAGCAAGGAGATTGAGGTGGTGAATCACCATAGGAAGAAATGTATGGTGAGCTGGCATAGGAGGATAGGGATGATGGATTAGGATAAGAGGATTGATATGGTGGATTAGGATAGGAGGAATATTGGTATGGGGGATTGTGATAGGAATGTGTGAGTGTTGGATTAGGATGAGAAGATTGGGATGTGGGATTAAGGTAGTAGAGGTATTGGGATCGTTGATGATGATGATGATAAGAGGATGTGGATGTTGGATAGGATAGAGGTTGAAAGGTAGGACATGATGAATATGTCGATGGTGAGGATGTTGGATATCCCTTGTCAAAGGTAGCATAAGAACCATTATTAGATGTGAATGAAGGCATGGTGGGATAATTCGAAGAAGTAGTGGGATTTTGGGAGGTGATTGGAGAGAGCTTACTAGCAATGATAACATCAAGAGGATCTATATAACAATCTTCATGATCAACAAGATTTTCGTTATCGTCATCAACGAAGTTAGGATTCCCCTTGACTACTACTATTGGTCGTGTGAGAGGGGGATAAAGATTCATGATGGATACAAATTAGCAGGAAAGAATAGATGAGGGATACATAACTAGGATGGATTGGAAGCTCAGATTGGGATTGAATAAAAGCTCAGATTAGGATGATGGGATTAATGCTCAGATTAGAACTGGATTGGGGCTTAGATTGGGATTGGATTGAAGGATATTATAGGATTGATTTGGAACCAAGATCATGGGTTTCAACTAGAGGACGTAAGGTGTTGACAATCAGATTTTGCCAAATTTGGCAGTTTTCAAAAATTGTCAAATTTTGCCATTTTAGGAAAATTCATAGGAATACATTTGAGAGTCCAAGTCTTTTCCAACAAATACCCAATACTAAGATTGGATAATTTCCCACTAAGATCCCAAATCTGAGACAGTGATTCAGAGTTATTAACCAAAATGTTTTTTTAGAAACTAAAAAAAAATAGTAAATTGTGATTTTGAGGGTCAAGATGAAACTTTGGGGGTTCGAAAATGTGCTAAAAGGGGTCTAACCTATTTTTGATAGGTTGGAAATCCACATGCTAGCTCATAACGCAACCACCCATAAAATTTCAGCCAAAACCCACATCTAAGTCAAAAGTTATGGCCTCCGAAAGTTTTTGCATAGAAGTCAAAACTTTCAAAATTGATAATTGGAATGCATCAATTTGATGATTTGGATGAGGATTGGTGGATGAATCAACTTGATGATGTAGATGAGGATTGAATTGATTGAATTTGTTTGGATCAATTGATGATGTATCAATTTAATGATTTGGATTGGATTGGATTTGATTGGATGATGGGATTTTGATTGGATTTGGATGATGCTAGATTTGGATAGATGAATGTTTAGGATGATCAAATTGTCAAACGGAGACTTGGGGTGGTTAAACGGAGGTTTGGAATGGTCAAATGGATGAAACCGTTCGTTCAGTGGGGTGTATCCGCACTTCTGCTGAAAAAATGGAGAATGCTGAAACAGGGGGGCAAGTTCACTCCTCTGCAGAAAATGCTGAAATAGGGGGGCAAGTTCACCCCTCTGCAAAAAATGTTGAAACAGGGGGGCAAGTTCGCCCCTCTGCAAAAAATGTTGAAACAGGGGGGGCAAGTTCACCCCTCTACAGTGGAAAATGCAACTTGGTTTGGATGAGGGATTTTGGCAAGGACTTAAAATGATTCAATGATAGTTTGACTTATCAAAATTTACTGGTTCTTCACAGAAAGACATTTTGAACAAGCACAATCCTATGATTAGTGTTAAGAGGTATGGCCAGCAAAGGTCTTACTCTAGGATGAACAAAGTTTCTAAGGAGTCCTCGATATACACTCGGTATGTGAGGCACAAACCGTGAACACCAGTCCATCATAAGCATGGGTCGGGAACCCCAGCGAGATATTGAAAGGCTCAGACCAACTCTTCACATCTATCTAGGTATCACCCTAGTTTCAACGCTTCACCAATTATGACGCAACTGGATTGGGGTACAATTTTGGCTTTCCCCCCTTTATATACCCCACCGGTATGCATGGTTGGGATCGTCTCGTGGGGTGATGAAATCCCCAAGCAGGTCCCTCTAAGAAGAAAACACTAACCGTTTCCAACTACCCCCTTCGGATCCGCACAAAAGTGCAAAGGGAGAGGATGAAAACGAATTAATGTCCCTTTAGGGTAATACAAATAAAAAAAACACAACAAGCAACCAATATTACTTTCCCCTATTTATGCTAAGTAAATAGATAAAACAGTAAGGAAAGATTTTCAAAGAATAAGACAAAGGCCCTGCAAGCAAATGTTAGTTGTTTATCTTTTGCCCTTTGTGATTTACAGCAAAATACGCAAGATATTAGTAAGAAATCTGACTCACTCACCAACAAACAGGATTAGAGGATTAGAGCACAAAACAACAAAAGAAAGAGACAAAAACGAAGCTAAAATGCCACTTTTTTACCTTCTTGAATGTGTTGTCAAGGGCAAATCCGCCTCTCTACAATGAAAAACGCTGAACTGGGAGGGCATGTTTGCACTTCTGCAAAAAACAGTCAGAAACAGTGAACAACAAGGGCGTGTCTGCACTTTTGCAGAAAAACAGTTAAAAGTAGTGAACAGTAAGGGCGTGTCCGCACTTCTGCAGAAAAATAGTGAACAACAAAGGCGTGTCCGCACTTCTACAGAAAAATAGTTAAAAACAGTGAACAACAAGGGCATGTCCACACTTCTGCAGAAAAATAATTAAAAACAGTGAACAACAAGGGCGTGTCCGCACTTCTACAAAAAAATAGTTAAAAACAGTGAACAGCAAGGGCGTGTCCGCACTTCTGCAGAAAAATAGTCAAAAACAGTGAACAACAAGGGCGTGTCCGCACTTCTACAGAAAAACAGTTAAAAATAGTGAACAACAAGGGCATGTCCGCGCTTCTGTAGAAAAATAGTTAAAAACAATGAACAACAAGGGCGTGTCCACACTTCTACAAAAAAAAAGTTAAAAACAGTGAACAACAAGGGTGTGTCCGCACTTCTGCAAAAAAATAGTCAAAAATAGTGAACAACAAGGGCGTGTCCGCACTTCTGTAGAAAAAAAGTCAAAAACAGTGAACAGCAAGGGCGTGTCCGCCCCTCTGTAGTGCCCAAGAGGGCAAGTCCGCCCCTTTGCAGCGTCCGGGAGGGCAAGTCCGCCCCTCTGTGACTTGAATCTGCAAACAAGCTAAACAACAAAAATGTAAAAGAAAGAGACCCCTTTGTGGGTCCCACCGGACGTGCCAAAAATGTGATCCTAATAAAATGCTACTCCTAATGTGAGATGCTAGATAAAAACTAATAATGCAAGGAAAAGAAGTAACAAGATAAAAGGGCACCTCAATAAGATTAGCCTAATAAAATGGTGAAATAAAGGGAGTAAGATAAAAATAAATGATGATTAAAGTGTGTTATACCTTTCCTTTGCTGTTCCTTCTTTGGTTGGCCCTTTGATTCTTCAAGAATTGTGTGCTCCTTGGATGGCAATGAAGTTGAATGGATGCAAGATGAATTGATGCAATATGGATTGATGATGTAAGTGCTATGAAGGATGAGAGCTTGAATGACAATTTTGCAAGAGTTTTGTTGCAAAAGACTTGATCCTCCAAAATGAGGGAAATGAGGGGATATTTATAGGCTAATTGGAATTCTCTAGAGAATTCAACGGTTGAGATTGATGCAACAAGATCAAGATGAAGGGCTATGGTGAGTTGAGGACTCACAAGTCCTCACATCTTGACATGTGGAATATGAGATGTCTTAGGGTGGAGTGATGTGGAAATGAGGTGGAAGGGAAGTACATGAGGTGGATCTTGGGGAATGAGAAGATTCCTTGGAAAAATAAAAGTGAATTAAAAATTCACAATGATTAGAAGAATCTAGTGGATAAGAGAGGGTCTCCAAAAAGTTGGAGATTTGTCACATGTGGGTGATGTGACAAGTCCAAGATTCTAGAAGCCCTTGGCACATGTGAAGTGACAAGTCAAGGCTTCTAGAATCTTGCATGGGGATGGGGAAGACCTTGGAAAGACAAAAGTGAATTAAAAATTCACATGGGGAAGAGAGGAACCTTGGTTAAATAAATGTGAATTAAAAATTCACATGGGGAAGGGAGTCCATGCTAAAAATGGTAAGTGGGAAGGTTGACTAGAAAAGGTAATCCAAATGTGGCTAATGATTCTGATTAAGGTTGTGCAAACACAAGATTAGGATAATTAATGAGAGATTATAGGCAAGTGGGAGATTATGGAGGATGTGACACTTAATCTTGATTAAGTGGTGCACATTCCTAATCATAGATTAATTAATTTAATTTAGATTAAAAGAGGGTTATGGAGAATGTGACAAGGAGAGAGAAAAAGGGGAATTAACAATTGATTTTAATCCAAATGGGTTAAAAGACTAAATTAAATAATTTGTCATATTTATTTAATTTAGAGAAGAACAAGGTGTAAGGTAAAGTATTTAATTTATTTAATTACATACTTTAGGAACCTTAGGTAGAAAATGAAATAATGATTAAATAAATTATTTAATCATTGTTAATGGAATAGATGAATATAATAGATGATTTTGATCATATGGAAGTGATCAAATTTGGATGTCTACACCTACTAGTTCATTTACTACTTTGTGGTGCGGGCTCTACTCCGAAGCGGGTTTTTTTTTCACCACATACTTTGATATTTCCTTTACACTCTCTACCAAACTTGGTTGTCCGTGGAGGTGGGAACACCAATATGAGGGTCCGACTGATGCAGGCCCTTATACAACCCCAGGATTTTCCCTTTGAATTTTTGTGTGCAGGTTACAAAAGGAAGCTTGGGCTAAAGATTTGGATGCACGAAGGTGATCTTGTTTCAAGTTTTCTTGTATTCTCCTTTAGTTCTTAGCTTTCTGTTGATTGCTTGATTCCTCACATCTCCTGGTCTGAGTCAAGAAGTAAAATTTTGTTCTATCTTCCTGAGCTCTTGAGTTTTTTATAGCTTAGGATGTCAGTGTGTCTTGCAAATGATAGTGCACCACGCTAGCGTCCTAGAATTGTGTTGACATCTTTTGCCCGAGAGCTCTTTAGCTAGATATTGGAATTAGAAGTCTTGCTCTCTCGGATCTCAAACCTACTCTCACTTCTCTTCACGATTTCATTGGTCCATTCATTTTTAGGTGTATAAGGGCAGTTCGTTCCCTAGTGATCTCTTGATAAGGAAGAGACCCGTGTGCAACGAATCCCTCTTATATCACACATACAATAACCAAGAAATATACCTTCATCAGATCTAGAAACAAACTTACCCAAGTGTTCTTCATCCCTTTTGGTGTAGCATTTTATTCCAAATATTCTAAGATGTCTGACTAAAGTTGATCTTCCTTTCCACAATTCATATGGTGTTTTAGTAGTCTTTGATCTTATTTGAGCTCTATTCAAAATTTAAACTATGATTTGAACTACTTCTCTCCAATACATATCTAAAAAACTTTGCTTAACATTGTTCTAGCCATCTCATGTATAGTCTAGTTCTTCCTCTTAGCTACTCCATTTTGTTGCAAAGTTCTAGGAGCAAAAAATTGTTTATGAATGCTATACAACTCACAAAATTAGTCATACCTATCAAAAGTGAACTCTCCACCTTTGAGTAATTGAAAAAATATGGGGGGCCAAAAAAGGGGCTTAAGTGGCCACTTTTTTTTTGAAATAAGGAAATACTGACCTTGGACATGAAATTAAGGATAGTTACACTCAAAATTTTGAGATGCCAAAAAAAAAAAAGATTGTAGTGCTCCAAGTCTACTTTCTAAACTACCAATTTATTTTGAAAATGGTTGAGATTAAGGGGTTGAAAAGAGGGGCCCACATAAATTATTGGTATTTTTATTAGAGAAACATAACATAACAACTTTTGTGGGAATGTAGCACGGTGAACTCTTTTTTAGTATTTTTAAAATCACTTTAGTGAGAAATTATCAAATAGTATGTAGTTGATGTACAATTTTTCTGATAATTTTTTAATGAATATTTGATTTTTTACTAATTTTCAAAGTGGACACTTCTTGAAAAATAGAATTTTGGCAGTGCTACCCCTACAAATTTTGGAAACTAATTGAGTTTTTATTTTTTATTTTTTAATATTTGTAGAATGGAGTCTAGTTTCTAAAGATGTAATTTATTTGAAATTTTGATGAGCAACTAATTTATATTGAAAAAATACCAAACACTGGTTTTTGCCAAAAAAGAGACATACAAACAAAAGAAATTATAGATAAAAGGCTTAACATTATCAAAAAGAAAAAAACTACATAGTTGGATAGTGTTGGCATAATAACCAACACCTCTGGAGTGTAAGTACAAAATGAACAGCTATGCACACTATGTAATGAGTGCTATTCAAATTAGGAGGGGAAGCTCCCTCTTTTGCTGACATGCTTGGAAAAGTAAAGGATTCTAAATCCTATCTTTTTTTTATCTCAGCTGGAAGAGGCACAAGGTTAAGAAAATCTAGAATGTTGCAGCTAAGGATTTTCTGGTTTCGTGGGTAATTAACTATAACTAAGCTAACTACTTTAAATCTATCCAGTTTCCTCAAGTAAAAAAAGCATGGGGAAATGGAGCGGGGATGTGATTACACGATAAACTTCAGGTAAGATTTACAACATGAAGGCAAGGTGGCACGACTATTTTTTTGGTTGGGTAGAAGTTTATTAAAACAACATATACACAATAAACTAAGCACATATTCACAATGTGAAGGCAAGGTGGCACAACTATTTTCTTGGTTGAATAAGTTTATTGACACACACATCAAACGATAAGCTTTAGGTACAAATTCTAAACTTGAAGGCAGGGTGGAACGACTATCTTCTCAATCTGAATAGGCTTATTGAACACAAAACACAAGGTAAGCAATTGGGACAGTGTATTGCATAGCCGAAACACACATACAACAACGATCAAACCAACAACCCCATTTAACTAAGATGAGCATTCACCATAATAACTGCATGAAACTTGAGTGGCATAACAATTCATCATCACAATAAATACTCTTGAACATATACAAAATAGGCAATATTATAGGCAAGGTGGCATAGCATATATTATTCTCTTGTGCAAAATTTAATTACAAATGATTTGAATGCTCTTATTTATAGACATCAAGGTGTAGGAAACCCTAAAATTACCTTGAGTCAACTAGAGTCTTGCGAGCATGTAAGATATTTATTCCTAAACCCTAATAAAGGAAACTATATAGCTAGCTGGTACATCTAATCTAAATGGACAATGTGCAAGCATACATGTCCTTATTGAAAGCAAGTTAACTGGAATACTACCATCAGTTAACGTAAATCCTAAATGAAACTCCAAGTGAACATAGATACTTCCAAGATAAACATGTGTGAGATGCATGACATCAAGTTAAATTAGAAAGAAGTGTTGAGTTAACTTCTATGAATGAGGTGGGAACTGAAGTCTACTGGGCTTGATCTCGAGCAAGTAACCCCTCCACAATGTCAGTGACTGCATCATCATCTAGAAGTCATCACATGTCTCAACTGTCAATTCACTACTTGTCAACAACTCAAGCAATCTTGGAAATGTCTGCACACTTAAATTGGAATTTCACTGTCTGGTAACTCTGGCGGCTTTGTAACTGAAGTGATGGCCATTGTTTCTTCTACAGCTTGATGCTTCTCATGTTTTCCATGCTTTCTCTATGGAAGAGTGTTGCATGATGAAACTGCGAAGTCTAACTGCAAACACTCTAGTTGTCAAAAATGTACATGAAATTGTTGCACATGCAGACTTCCAATGGTATCAACCCTCTAAACTAGCCTTGGAAGACAATTAGCTATACGAGGCATGAAACCATGTGGGCTTGAGTGACTATGCCTGTCAACCCTCCAGATGTGCTTGATACAAATCGGTGTCAACTTTTCTGATGAAATCATGAATTAAGATTAATTTGGTTTTGAATTCAATTTGCATGAACTGTATTCTAAAAAATCTTGCTTGTTGACTATAAACTTGATTATGCTCTGAAAACTCCTCCGGAAAGCCAAAAATCACTCCAGATGGGGCTTAAAATAGCCTGTCGAAGAATAATTTTCATGAGAAATTCTAAGATATGGGTTTTGCTCAAAAAATGATTCTAAGACAACCCAGAATGTCAGAAATGTGAAAATGTGACTTCTACTCAACCATGCAAAGGAATTTCAGTTAAGAAAATCAAAGCCTCAAGAATTGATGCTCTGGAACCAATTTTCCTCAAAAATTCTAGCACATGGGTTTTATTGAGGAAGCCATTTTGAATCGACCCAGATGATTTGTTTTGTCAAAAAATGCCAATTATTCAAACATGTGAGAGAATTTGTTTTTATATTTTCTTCTTCTACCAAAATCGCCACTCTGTCTTCAATTTTGCTAATGAATCTGGACTTGTGCCTACAAAAGAATATTTTTGATGTCTTCACAACTGACTGCTAAAGAAATTCACCCAACTTTGGAAAGAATCCACCTCTTCTCAAGCTGGATGAATGAAATGATGGACGCCATGCTTTCATAACTAGAGCAAAATCGTACCACAAAAGCTAGACTGCAAGATCTGAAACCTTGATCGTGAAAGAAAGAATTTGATTGGCCCTCCACCAGCTGAACTACCATTGACTATGAGTCTTGAGAATTAAAATAATATTGTTTTAGCATGCGAACTTAAGACTTAGCATTAAAGAGGCACCAATAATAAGTTATTAAAGAAAATCACCTTTTAACACTTTGCATGCACAAAACAAATATTAAAATATTATTTTAATCATTTAGCCAAAAATATAAAACATCTAGATGTGCTCGACAAACTTCATTGATTCCAAAAAGCCCAAATTTGACCTTCTAAATGTCCATTTGCAAGAGTTATTGATTTTTTGACTATCTCCTATTTTATAGCTGACTGCATAGTTACAGTTGGCCATATTCAACTCTAATTTCCGAGTGACTGAGTGAGCCTATGACTGAGCTGAGATATCAACTACGAAGCCTGCATGGCAAGGATGAAATGTCTATTGGGAGCTGAAACTACTATAATCAACATCTGACACCTTAGAAAATTAGGCACCTTTGATTAAATTAATGCACTGATTCTAGACTTAGCCATTTCTCTGTATTTCCTTCTAATGCTTCAAACTGTTGTTGACGGTGAATGATGAACCCTGTTGACTAAATAGTAGATTCATTGTGTGACTGGAAGTACTCTGCATCCAATGACTGTATGTAAGGTATTTGAAAGTTGTATCAGGAACCCCAAAAAGATGGGCGCCTCTGGCCTCTGAAGGCATAAATACCATTTTGACAAAAGTGTGACTTTCATCTGAATACCATACTTTGACCCCTAGCACCAGGAGCTGGAGTGCTTTGATGTGCGCATCATCTGTCTCTCTACATAGTTGGATCAACATACAAGAGATGTCTGTGGAGAGGACAAAGCCAAAAAACTGCTTCTAAGGCCTCAAAGAGAAGGGTGCCTTTTTCAAGGAGATTTGTTCTTGCCATACTTAACCATTTTTTGGTTGTCTCCAATCACTCTCACTTTTTAGCATCACCACCCTAACCTCACACGTACGAGTGTTCGCCAAATCTCGGAGGCTGACGGCTAGACTCGTTGAATAGCTGGAGTAATTGCACACAAGTCTTGTGAAGACTACAAATTCAAATAACCCCATCTAACAGGCCTAAAGGTTGGGCACCCCTAGCCTACATATGTGCAGCTATGTGTAGCTACGTTTTTCCATCCTCTATTTTACGTGCTCGGTAGAACCTCTGTCACGGTCACTCAGAAAATCAGTTCATCTTGCGAATGGGTGTGTTGCAAAGCTGGACTGAACTAAAAAAGATCCCAAGAAGACCTCAACTGCAATTTCATTCATCTGGTGAGTCATATTCAAGGGCAACCTTGAGCTATAGGGGTGCTCAAACCATCAACATGCAATTTTTGTGACATGCATCCTGCTTGTAGTCTCTACTTCTAACCTTGATAACCAAAGTTTTGCACTATGTATGCCTCTTCTTGATAGTTCATCGGAAAGCCAGACTGATTCTGAAGAGATTGAATCCATCAACAAGCACATGCATTCAGATCTGGTCCTTCAAAAAGAAGGGCACCCCTGGGCTACAGGGGCGCATATATGCTTTATGCTTGATGGTTTTCATCTATTTTCACCACTTCGTGCTTTGTGAACACCACATCAGCTGCTAAGGTTGACAATGTAGAGATGCCACCATTGCTTACATGTGTACATGACTGTATCTTCACTATTTTCACATGTACAGACGTGTAAATTTTATTTGCACATTGATTGTGCAAGCGTCTCCCACTTTACATAGTGAAAAGCTTCCAGACTTAAAATATTTTTTTGGCACTTCTTGCCAATCTGAAAATCCCCTCCATCAAAAAGCATCTTTTTTAGCATCTTTCATCATAGAATGTTCTACTTTGAGTTTCAAGCTTAGATTTTGACACCTGATACTGGCCAACTGCCATTGATGACCCTAGAGGTCTTAACTTTTCTCCTGAAAATTTGAAAACTACCCACCAGCCTTAACCTGAATTTTAACTGAAACCGACTTCACCACTATGATTGTAATGTGAAATAAGCCAATCAAAATTAATTTCAGCCAATTCTAACAAGTTCCTATTTTTTAGGGTTTTGACCTAAAAACAGGGTTCAGAAACCAAAATTTTCAAAATTTTCCAATATCTTCCTAACATCACACTGACCAAAATCCCATGCTTGATTTGCCCAAAAATTGAGTTTTGACCCCACTTTTACAAGGTTTAGACCATTTTAAGCAAAATACCTTAATGAAGCAAAAAAATTGGTTTGGGTACAACATATAGCTAACAGAGAGCCTAACATTACCCAGGTGTTCGATTTGTTCGACACTGAAACACATGCAATCCTGACAGTGAACATGAACCCGATTATGTGAAATATTGTAGAATTTGCAAAAACACGTCTATGGTCATTGGGAAGGTCCTCCAAGCCTTTGGGTTGGTATTCCAAGGCAAATATCTTAGTTTTGACATGCTTTTTGTGTTTGTGCGGGACATGTCTAGCAAGACATAATGCAAGCGTGTTATAACATGCTCGCGTTATGTCTTGCTTTATGTTAAATGCTACTCTATTGAATGCATGTTTATATATTTGTATGTTTGTATGTACATGTATGCTTGTCTGTCATGTATATATGTATGCATGCATGTATGTGTGCATGTATGTATGTATTTATCAATGCATGTATGTATGTATGCCTATATGTATGTATGTATGTAAGATTATATGTACATATGTGCATGTATGATTGTATGTACATATGTATTATGCTTGTATGTATGTAAGTATGTATGTCTTTAGAGGGAGGGAGAATTTTAAGAGAGAGGGAGTTTTCTAGGTAGGGTTGGAGGGAGAGAGGGAGGGAGAGATGTGAGAGAGAGAGGTAGAGAGGTAGTGATAAAGAGTCTTGAGAGAGGGAGAGGGAGTGGAAGAGAAGGGGTTGCAGTGAGAGGGACTTAGCTAGGTAGGGTGGGAGGGATAGAGGGAGAGAGAAAGGGGAGGAGGAGAGAGAGAGAGGGAGATGAAGAGAGAGTTATGTAGGTAGGGTGCCAAAGGGAGAGACTTGAGAGTGTGAGGGGGGTGAGAAGGAGAGACTTGAGATATAGTTAGTGAGAGGGAGTGCGAGAGAGAGGGAGTGGGAGAGAGAGGGAGTGAGAGAGTGAGAGACCTAAGAGATGGAGAGGGTGTGGGAGGAGTGACCTAAGATAGAGGGAGAGAGAGAGGGACTTATCTAGGTATGGTGGGAGGGATATATAGAAAGAGGGGGGAGAGAGAGAGAGAGTTACCTAGGTAGGGTTCCAGAGGGAGAGAATTGAGAGAGAGGGGGTGGGAGGGAGAGACCTAGGAGATAGGGAGTGAGAGGGAGTGGGAGAGAGAGAGTGATGGAGAGGCAACGAGAGGAAGATAGAGAGAGATAGATAGAGGGAGTGAGAGAGAGTCATAGGGATTGATTGAGTGAGAGGTACATAGAAAGAGAGATAGGGTAGACAAAGAAAATTAGAGGGTGGGAGAGAGGGAGGAAGAGAGAGGTGATATAGATAGATAGAGAGAAAGGGATAGGGGTTGAGAAATTACCTCAAGAGTTGAGATTAGGAGTGAGAGACCCTATGGAACGATAGTTTAGAGTGATATTGATTGAGGAAGTATAAGGTTAAAAGATTAAGGTTGAAATTGAAAATATTAGGATTTAAGAAATTAGAAATTACAGAAAGAGTTTAAGGAGTTTAGAGTTGAGAGTAAGAATAGTTTGAGTATAAGTTTGAGAATTTATGAAGAAGAGATTAGGAAGTTGAGAGACAATATATAGGAGTAGAGGTATAAAAGATTAAGTTTGAGATTTTAAAAGTTGAGAGGTTGAGATTAAGAGGTTGAGACTGAGAAAGAAAATAAAGAGTTGAGTTTAAATATAAACTAGAAGTTTAAAAGTTGGGAACAAGGTTCTTAAAGTTAAAGGCAGAAAATTTAGGAGTACATAAGTTTAGAATTAAGTTGAGAGTTTAAGTTTAAAGGTTTAGGAGTTAGGAAGTAATAGGTGAGACAGGTTGAGACTCTAAAAGGAGTGGCTAGAGTGTGAGTTAGGGTTGCTACACTAAGTTTAAAGGTTTAAAGTTAGAGTTAAAGGATCTAAGTTTCTAAGTTAAGTCTAGGAGTTTAAGGGTTTAAGGGTTGAGGGTATATGATTGAGGGATTAGGGTAGAGGAGGGATGGATGAAGGGAGAGATGGAGGGATAAGTGAGATAGATAGGAGATAACATGAGGGAGGGACAAAGATATATGAGGGTTGAGGATCCAATGTATAGGGTAGAGAGTTGAGAATTGAGGGTATAGGGTTGAGAAGGAACCTAGGGTTGATAGTTTATAATTATTGGAATTTAGAAATTTTACAAGGTTGAGAGAATTAAAGTTTGAGGTAGAAAGAGAATTACAGAAAGGTTTAAGAGTTTCACAGGTTTAAGGAGTTTTGATTGAGGTTTAGGAAGTTGAGAATTAGAGGTTTAGGAGTATAGGTTTGAAATTGCTCTCTAGTTAGATTAGGAGTTGAGGTCCAATGTATAAGAAATTATGAGAGTTTAGAGTTTAGGAGTTTAAAAGTTGAGAGTTAGAGATTAAAGGACAGGGGTTTAATACTAGGAGTAGGAGGAGTAGAAATTTAGAGGTTTAAAGGTTTAGGGAGTTAGGGATTTAAGTTGAGGAGTAGGATGAGAGTATAAGATTTTGTGGATAGGGACAGAATCCAATATAAGTTAGAGAGGTACCTGGGATTGAAAGTTAGAAGTTTAAGAATGTATTAGTTTGAGGTAGAGTTTGAGGTTAAGAGATTAAAAGGCTAGGGACAATTCTAGGTAGAAGTTTAAGGGTTGAGGAATTAGGGTTGAGGGATTAGGTTTGAGGGTAGAGGGTAGAGTGTAGAAGGTTTAAGGATTTAGGGTTTAAGGGTTTAGGGTTGAGGGTTTAGGGTTGAGGGTGGATGGTCTAGGGTATAGGTTTGAGGGTATATGATTTAATGATTAGGGTTGAGGGTCCAATGTAATGGGTAGAGGGTATAGGGGTTGAGGGTTTAGGGTTTAAGGGTTGA
>CM021108.1:138810245-138955746 GCA_007115665.2 Sequoiadendron giganteum | reverse complement strand
AGGACAAATATATATGAGGGTTGAGGATCCAATGTATAGGGTAGAGGGTTGAGAATTGATGTTATAGGGTTGAGGACCTATAAGGTTGATGGTTTAGGGTATTGGGTTGATGGTATAGGGTTGAGGGATTAGGGTAGAGGGTATAAGGTTTAAGGGTTTAGGGTTGAGGGTTGAGGGTAGAGGGTTGAGGGTAGAGGGTTGAGGCTATAGGTTTGAGGGTATATGGTTGAAGGATTAAGGTTGAGGGTGCAATGTATAGGGTATAGGGTATAGGGGTTTACGGTTTAGGGTTTAAGGGTTGAGGGTTGAGGGATTAAGAGTTGAGGGTTGAGGGTTTAATGTATAAGATAGAGAGTGGAGGGTTTAAGGTTTGAGGGTAGAGGGTTTAAGGTTGAGGGTAGAGGGTTAAGGGTATAGGGTTGAGGGATTAGGGCTGAGGGTCCATTGTATAGGGTTGAGAGATTAGGGTTTAATGGTTGAGGGTAGAGGGTAGAGGGTTGAGGGTTGAGGGATTAGGGTAGAGATTTTACTTAGGTTTAATGGTTTAAGGGTTGAGGGATTAGGGTTTAGGGTAGAAGGAATTAGGTTGAGGGTAAAGGGTAGAGGGTTTAAGGGTTGAGGGTTTAGTGTTGAGTGTTTAAGTGTTTAAGGGTTGAGGGTGTAGGGTTGAGGGATTATGGTAGAGAGGGAGGGATGGATGGGGGAAGATATGGAGGGAGAAGTGAGATAGAGAGGAGAGAAGAGGAGGGAGGGAGGGACAAATATATATGAGGGTTGAGGATCCAATGTATAGGGTAGAGGGTTGAGAATTGAGGGTATAGGGTTGAGGACCTATAGGGTTGATGGTTTAGGGTATTGAGTTGAGGGTATAGGGTTGAGGGTAGAGGGTTGAAGGTTTAAGGGTTTACGATTTAAGGATTTAGTCTTGAGGGTTTAGGGTTGAGGGTAGAGGGTTTAGGGTATATGGTTCAATGATTAGGGTTGAGGATCCAATGTATAGGGTAGAGGGTATAGGGGTTTAGGGTTTAAGGGTTGAGGGTTGAGGGTTTAATGTATAGGGTAGAGGGTAGAGGGTAGAGGGTAGAGGGTGTAGGGTTGAGGGGTTAGAGTTTAGGGTTCATTTTATAGGGTAGAGGGTATAGGGGTTGAGGGATTAGGGTTTAACGATTGAGGGTAGAGGGTAGAGGGTTTAAGGGTTGAGGTATTAAGGGTTGAGGGTTGAGGGATTAGGTTAGAAAGTTTACTTGGGTTTAAGGGTTTAAGGGTTGAGGGATTATGGTTGAGGGATTAAGGTTGAGGGTAGAGAGATTAGGGTTGAGGGATTAGGGTTGAGGGTTGAAGGTTTAAGGGTTTAGGGTTTAAGGTTTGAGGGTTGAGGGTTGAGGGTTGAGGGTTGAGGGTTGAGTGTTTAAAGTTTTAAGGGTTGAGGGTATAGGATTGAGGGATCAAGGTAGAGAGGGATGGATGGAGTGAGGGAGAGATGGAGGGAGAAGTGAGATAGAGAGGAGAGAAGAGGAGGGAGGGAAAAAGATATATGAGGGTTGAGGGTACAATGTATAGGGTAGAGAATTGAGGGTATAGGGTTGATGGTTTAGGGTATTGGGTTGAGGTATAGGGTTTGAGGTGGGGAGGGCATAATTTGGGGTGTGGTTTGAGGGAGTGAGGGTTTAGGGTATAAGGTTTTGAGGCGTGTATGGTTTGAAGGATTGGGGTTGAGGGTCCAATGTATAGAGTAGATGGTATAGGGATTTAGGGTTTAGGGTTTAAGGATTTAGGGTTGAGGGATTAAGGGTTGAGGGTTGAGAATTGAAAATTGAGGGTTTAATGTATAGGATAGAGGGTATGGGGTTTAAGGGTTTAGGGTTTAAAGGTTGAGGGTGTAGGGATTAGGGTTGAGGGTCCATTATATAGGGTAAAGGGTTGAGGGATTAGGGTTTGATGGTTGAGGGTGGAGGGTAGAGGGTAGAGGGTTGAGGGATTATGGTAGAGGGTAGAGGGTATTGGGTTGAGGGTTTAAGGGTATTGGGTTGAGGGTTTAAGGGTTGAGGGTTGAGGGTTGATGGTTTAGGGTTGAGTGTTTAAGGTTTTAAAGGTTGAGGGATTAGGGTAGAGAGGGAGGAATGGATGGAGGGAGAGATTGAGGGAAAAGTGAGATAGATAGGAGAGAAGAGGAGGGAGGTACAAATATATATGAGGGTTGAGGATCCAAAATATAGGGTATAGGGTTGAGGACCTATAGGGTTGATGGTTTAGGGTATTGGGTTGAGGGTATAGGGTAGAGGGTATTGGGTAGAGGGTAGAGGGTAGAGGGTTTAAAGGTTGAGGGTTTAAGGGTTGAGGGATTTGGTGAAATTGGTAACCTAACTTGGCCTATTTTTAAAAATGGGTCCAAGAAATGGGGTCTCCTAGTGATTTACATCACTGGGAGACACCATTTCTTGGACCCATTTTTCAAACAGGAAAGCTAGGGCAAAGGGTTTAAAGGTTAACGGTAGAGGGTTAAGGATAGAGGGGAGAGAGAGAGAATTGAGAGAGGGAGAGGGGGAGAGGGGTAGGGGAGAGACTTAAGAGAGAGAGGGAGGGAGTGGGAGAGAGATAAAGGGTAGAGGGTAGAGGGTTTAAGGGTTAAGGGTAGAGGGTACAGGGGATAAAGATAGAAGGAGTGAGTGAGAGAGAGACTTGAGAGAGGGAGAGGGGGTAGGAGGGAGATACTTGAGAGAGAGAGGGAGAGAGTAGGAGAGAGATAAAGGGTAGAGGGTTTAAGGGTTTAAGGGTAGAGGGTAGAGGGTAGAGGGTAGAGGGTAGAGGGTAGAGAGAAAGAGAGGGAGAAAATAAACCTATAAAAAACCAATTTTCTCATAATGTGAGTGCATTTTGAAGTAGAGATATGGTCGTTTGTTTAGCAAGACATAACGTGCTCATGTTATAATGCAGGCATATTTTTTCTTGCTCTAAAAATGGTACAAAACTCAATATACCTGTGATCTCAAGGCCCACATTTTACATATTCTCTTGGTTATGTGCGTGTTCTGACAAAAAAAAGCTTTTTGATGATTTTGTGAAATGTGCATGAAAGTTTTTTACATTCCACCACCTTTTTCATGATCTTTCCATCAAATTTGCATGAAATAACAAAGTTTTCATGTTGAAAGGCATATAATATCAATTCAAGTCTGAATTCATTCAAGAGTGATATACAATTGAAGTTTGGAGGGGAACAAGCTTTTGAAAAAGTCAAATTATTGAGGAGTTTGAAGAAAGAAGAAGCAAAGGCTACATAATTGGGTAGAACTCCTCCATTCAAAACTCTGGTTTTTTAGGTATGTGAAGTCTTTAGATATTTTCTTTCATTCTATTTTGGCTTTCTTTGATTCTGTTATTTTGCATATTTCATGTTTATCATTGTTTGATTGTCATTATAACCTTAGCTTTTCAATGCACATTTTAAATTACACAATTCTTTACACTTGCCAATTACATTTTAAAACCACATCTCTTTGAGGCATTTTATTAAAAAATTGACTTACCTTGTGTATGCTTCCACATTTTTTATACACATATATATGATATAAGTTATAAGTAAGTAAAACAATACATAATTTATCAATCCTTTACTATGGATGTGCATACCCCTCTCCAAAGATTTCATTTTGGTATAGGCATGGGGGATGTTGGAAAATGTAGTGGAATTTGGTTTTACACCTAGAAATTGCATATGCTTGAAATTTTCTAAATCCTTTTCAATAAATATATTTTGTGCATATCATGCAATCATTCTAGTCCATTAGGACATATCTCATCGAGGTATTTTGTCAAATAGTTATACCAATAAATTGATTTCCTTGTCTATGCTACCAAATTTTCCATACATGTCTACCAAAGCATTTTATCAAAAAACATAGACAAGGAAATCATTTGTTTGAAGAAATGCCTCAAAGAAATGGGGTCTCATGGTGATGTGCATTTTTTCAAACAGTTGATTACATTGTCTATGCTACCAAATTTTCCATACATGTCTCTACAAAATTGGAATATACTCCTCCCACATTGATATATTTTTGAATCTATTTTGGTTTTCATCTCTATTTCTAAATTTACCTCATCAATAAACTTACCTCATCACTAATGTTGTGATATATTTTAAATGTTTCCTTGATTAGTCTACCTACAAGGGATTCTAACCCTTCTCTTCACTATTTCAAAACTCATCATTCAAGGCTAAGTTAGAAACATGGGGAAAGGTGCAACCTATCTCACAATCATGGCATGCCACAAGACCAAATTTATGTGAGCATTGACAAGATAGTGAGCTCACTAGCTTGTCAATGCAGTAGGTTGACAAGGTAGGGGCAGCGTGAAAAAATTCCTCATATAAATGGGGCCTCATAATGATGTTGTCAATGTGGTAGGGCTGACAAGGTAGGGGAAAAATGAAAAATTCCTCATAGAAATGGGGTCTCACTGTGATGTACATCACCATGAGACCCCATTTCTATGAGGCATTTTTTCACGCTACCCCTACCTTGTCAACCCTACTAAATTGGTAAGCTAGTGAGATCACTAGCTTGTCAGTGCTACCACATTTTGCATACATGTCTATGAAAATATTATTGTCAAACAATTCACATGCCTTGTCCATGCTTCCATTTTGAGCCTATCTTGCAATCATGGCATGTCATATGACCATATTTCTTTAAGGTATTCCATCCAAAAAATTCATGCGACCTTTGTCTATGATAGAAATACTCTTCTACAAGATGATTGTAAGTATTTTGTATGAAGCCTTGAATGACATATATTTCATTTATTTGTATGGATTCATTTTTTAGTAACTAATATTTGTCTCATTACCATGCTATAGGTAAAATTATCCACCATTCTGAGGAAACAAAGAAGGAATAAACCAACAGATGAAGAGTATGAAACTGATAAAGAAAATAAAAAGGAATGGATGAGGGAATTTTGTCAAAAGAAGAAATTGGATAAAATTAATGAAAATAAGTCAATTGAAGAGGAATCTCAACCATCAAAAAGAGAAATTGCATTGACGACACAAGGGGAATGAATTTGAAAGCATCGTGCTAAGACATATTTGAATACCGTATTCGGAGACACACCCTCTACCACAACTGAATATGAAGGGATACCATCTACCACAAGTGAATATGGAGGGACACCATCTAATAAAAATGAATATGGAGGGAAACCATCAACCACATCTCAAGATTAGAGTACATCATCACTCACATTTGATGAAGAAGTTGCGCCATCATCCCCATGTCAAACTCAAGGTATGCCATCTCCTCCACCCTCGATTGAAGGTACGCTATCTAGCCTAGCTCACTTAAATATTGATGAAATTAATAATGTTGAGTTGTATGTACATAGGAGAACACCACTTAGAATTTTGTGTAGAAAGCCAAAGTATTTGATTAATATTGATGAGAATATTTTGCAGCACATTGAAGGTAATATTCCAAAATGCACTTGTAGAAGATATGCTGATAAGATTTGAAATTTTTTCTTTGAAACGATAAATGAGACCATAAGATGTCAACTATTTGTTGAAATGATGTGAGGTATGAAGTATAGAAACATCATGAAGATTCTTGGGTTGAGAAAATTGAATGATTTAAGTGAAAACATTATTGTGAAGAATCTAATGGATGCTTATGAGAGTGTGGGTAAGAACTTACGCTCAAAGGATAGTAATGTCACCTGATGTGTCATTACATAGACTTTGGTAAGTAATCAAACAAGGAGATCTCGTCTCATTAGAAAGATGAGTCAACAATTGAGAATTAATAGAAAAAATTTATCAAGAGTTGTTCAAAGGCGACAAAGAATTGAGGGCACCAATTCAAATGAATTATGGGCATTCTCGGGGAGACTCCCATAAAAATTAAATAAGTTGTTGAAGCATTGAGAAAACTAATTGAATACTATTGGAAGAATAACACAAGGCCATCTTCAAATCAAAGGGATGTGGTAAGAAGGAGAATCAATAGTCAGAATCATGAGCCACATCCAAAGCATTTTTTGGATACAACTCAAACCTAATTTTTTTTGTAAATTTCAAGAGGATTATCCTCAAATTCAAATTTATCAAAGATATTTTGAAATTATTAAACCTTTTTATGTCAAGATAAATCACACATGCACTACTTGTTGTTGTAGATTGCATATTGAATTGTCTAACCATTATGATGTTTATCATTCTATATGTTTAGATTTGCATACTAATGATGTTTTGAAGGATTGTGGCATACATGCCCCACCAACATCTTCAAGAGAATTCTTATAAAAAAAATTATGTGAAAGAGAGGATGGCTAAATATTATAGAGTAGTCTATGCTTGGATGGTTCATGTTAGCATTGCGGTGGCTTGCAACGTATTCTAGTATGTTAGCATATGGAAAGAACACATGAGGTGGGAAAGCAACTAGTAGAGTTCTGGAAGTATAAAAAATGGTATACGTTACAAAAGATGCTAATCAAGAAAAAAGGTGTGATTTGGTTATTCAAAAGATTCTAGTGTATCAATTTATGTCTACATTTCATGGCAATATAGTGTATGATTATGCAAGGCATACCCATAGATCTCGATGGTTGGACTTGCAATTCAAGTTATACAAGGAAACCTTTTCAACTTTGCAGAGAACTACACTCTACAACCATAGCATGAGGTGCAGTCACAATATTATAACTCCACACAGGTTTTGATATTTGTGCACATAGCATTCATTCATGTAGCTAATAGTATACAAGAACAAAGGAAGATTGAGGGAGTATCACTTTTATATTAGTAATGATCGTACACATTCTCTAGAGTTCATGAAAGGTTGCTTCTAGCCGTTCTACAATGATTTGTTTCAGAGGGACATAGCATACAGTCAACATATAATATGGCCGAATAACTGTGCAACACAGTTCAAGAACTCACACATGTTTTATTGGTTGAGTAGGATGCATGTCATTACAAGTGTTCAACATATGTGGAACTTTTGTGAGGCTGAGCATGGAAAGGGGGACCATGATGGTACAGGAGAATGTGTCAAAATAGCATTAGCACAAGAAGAGTTAAAGTATAAAGACAATGCAAAGTTGAAAAATGAAAAATCAGTCATCGAGTGGTGTAATGCTTCGACGAGTCCAAGTAATGAAGGTAAGTCTTCAGTTCATAGATTCATTTGGTTGATTGATGATACTAATATTGCACCATATGAGGATTGTTGTACATTGACAGGATCGAGAGAGCTACACTGTTCCCTTAGCTCAAATATAGGTTCATGGAGTATCCATACGTGGAAGATGGCATTATTTTTTTCTTCATGTACAATGCAAGCCTATGATGATTGTGAGTCAAAGGAGTGGGTTGAGAAATCGTGGTTAAGCTATCTTGGCCCACTTCACACGTATCGCCCTTCGTCGGCATTGGAACTAACACAGATGGAATCATCGATTGACTTTGACCACATATTGGATCTAGTTCAACCAAGTAATATATCTACTTGCATAGTTTTTGAAATTCTTATTGTTATCTTACTTTGTAGTGTATTTGTAATTTTGACTAATTTCATCTAGTTTTCTGCACATATCAATGTAGGGCATGTTTATGCAGTTATTGCAGATGAAGAAAATGAAGAGGAAAAAATTATTACTTGTGTCATTGTGTTGAGGCTAAAAAGAAATTGGAGGCACCAGTTATAGATGGAGAAAACATTGAATACCCTACAAACTCAGTTTTTGTTACTGGAACATGGATTAGAAGGTACCCACATAAGAGTGTTAATGTTTGGTTGTTTCAGGACTTTGACATGCATTGGAAGATTCCTCATTACTCAAACCTTGTCATGGCATCCAATGTTCATTTGATCAAATATGGGGGTAGACTTTTGAACAAGACCTTGTGGAAGGTTCGTGAGTCTGACCATGAGGCAATACTTGACACAATAAAGAGTAGAGCAGACCTGGATGGTTCGTTGGATTAATTTATAAGTATGCACATTGGTTCTTATTAATTTGTAAGTATGCAAATTAATTTTTATGATGCCAATGCTATCATGTAATGTTTATATCATGTATGTAGGTGATTGATGAAGTTATCAGCCTTGCAAATGTAACACACTTTATGTTTAGAACCATGGGAAAGGATACAAAGTTCAATGGTATTTTATTTTTTCTCAAAAATATGCAAAAAAAATGATGTAGGATATTCTCAATAGATTAGTAAACTAAGTGGAAGATTAAATTATGTTGTTTTTATAACAAGTTACAAGTTTCTAAAAGGTTGGAAAGTAATAGTTTGGTTATGTTCTATTCATGAGAGGTTGTTGTGTGTAATAGGTATTGTGGAACTCACAATGAAGATGTATGGCTAGGAGTGACTAAGTTGAGAGACTGGAATGCCTATCCTCAATGGAAGCATCAAGATTTAAGCCTTGTTCCTGACTTGGGACCAAATGGTGTGGATTTGTTGTCTATAAGTGACTTCCATCTATTTTAATTTCATTTCGATTTTGGATGCTCTTTCTTTTTCTTCTTTTACTTTTCCTATTTTTAAGTAAACTACTAAAAATTGATTGGTGTCTCCTTGCAGAAAATGTTGATTTATGATCCATCGAAGAGAATATCAGCCAAAAAAGCAATGCAACGTCCTTATTTTGATGATCTTGACAAATATCAGTTCTAATTTTAAGCTAGGGTTTCTAAAAATGCCCAATTTTCATAGAAAATATTTTAATATGTTCAAATCGAGCATTGGTTAGTGGGGTACATGGTTTTCTAAACATGGAATGAGCTTATATTTGAATTTTAATATTTCCATACTTGGGAATTGTCTTTTGTGAATTTTTTGAACCCATAATCCTTACTTCGAGGACCCTCTAAAGTGTAATCTTGATAGATGGGAGGTATGTTTGATATTCATATAAAAATTACTTTTTAAGATATTCAATGGTCTAGATTGACTAGTGATGTTATAAGATATTGCATAATTGAGCACACAAGTTTTAGATTATTGACATATCACATGTTTATTTGAATTGATTATGTGATTATTAATATTTACAATCTCTTTTCTTTGTCTAGGTGGGAGATAGTAAACCCCAAAAAAGCTATAAAGTATATGCCAAATCCAAGACTAGCAGATGGTACTAAACTATTAATTTGAAGTTAACACCATCATGACCACCTATGGTGTAGATATTATAAAAGTGTGTGTGAAACATATTGAGGGAACTTCAGGTTATTCATTTGAATTTAACGTCATCATGAGTGCCTATGATGTAGACATTATAAGAGCATATCAAATGTATGAGTGACATTGTAAAAGATCCATGAGAACAAAGTACTTAAGGCATCCTTGAATCCTATTTTTGGTTATTATGAGAGAATCTTGTAAGCTGAGTTTGTGTGCATGAAAATAGGGCACATTGATTCAATATTTTATTTAAGTGGGGTGTTGGAATTCATATAGGTTGATTTTTTTCTCATGATTTTTGTATTACCACTTGATAGTTTTGAGAAAGCATTGTGCCTACAAGTACAAGCACTTGGGTTTCAGAATGGTGTATGAAGCATATTAGACAGTTGTAGCACAAACATAAGAATTAGGACTACTAAATAAATCTTATTTTATTGTAATAATCATATTATTAATATAGTAAGTGTAATAACCATTGATGGTTACAATCATTCTTTTTCTTCTTTTATTCTCTCCCTATTATAACTAGCACCAATTGACTAACTTATTATAAAAACTTCAATTATTAAAAAAAATCAACCTAATGATTATATATCAATATCAATATAGCATACCATCTATTCAGATAAACATTTGTAATGATATTTACTCAAAATTTGAAATTTATTTCTGCCCTCAAATATTTGTAATTCATGCAGCGTAATCCCTTAACAATCCAAATTGCAAAAGGGCAGCAATCTTTGACAGCCTATTACTTGGATATCGTGCTAATTACATAAATTTCATTTGAGGCATCAATATCATGTATGGAATCTCTACAATAACCTCTCTCTATTTTTTTTTATCTCAAAGTCTTTTTTTCATGGTGTCCAACTTTCACTTGATGAAAAAAGTATCAAATGCAAGCAATGTAAAGTTGCAAAGTGGTGCAACTTTTGTTTTGCAACTTGTGTGACCAAATTTTTTTTTCCAATGCATCTGTATGGTTATGCTTACACTAGGAATGGTCCTCTTTTGCACCCAAACACATTGAATCACTTTGAGCTACGTTCAATCGACTTGATCCCTTAAGGGTCCAAATTACAAAAGGGCAAATATCTTTGACAACCTGTTACTCAGAAACTGTGATTCTTACGAAATATTTTTATGAGCCTACAAGATCACATTGGGCCTCTCTACAACAACCACCCTCATTTTTCTATCTCAGAGTCATTTTCCTGTGGTGTCTAGTTTTCACTTGATGGAAAAGTGTCAAATGCAAGCAGTGTAAAGTTGCAAAGTGGTGCAAATTTAATTTTGCAACTCATGTGATCAAACAAAATATTTCAATGCATCTGAATGGGTATATTTATGCTAGGCATGGTCCTCTTTCACATCCAAACATGTTGAATCACTCTGAGCTACATTTAATCGACTCGATCCCTTAAGGGTCCAAATTGCACAAGGGAAACAATCTTTGACGACATGTTACTAAAAAATCATGATGTTTAAAAACTCTTTGTCTGAGCCTATGAGATCAAGTTGGGCCCCTCTACAATAACCTCTCTCGGTTTTTTCTATCTCGGAGTCATTTTCCCATGGTGTCCAATTTTCACTTGATGGAAAAAGTGTCAAATGCAAGCACTGTAAAGTTGCTAAGTGGTACAACTTTCATTCTACAAGTCATGTGACCAAATGAACTATTCCAACACATTCAAATGGGTATGTTTACACTAGGCATGGTCTATTTCACACCCAAACATGTCAAATCACTCCGAGTTATGTTCAACTGACTCGATCCCTTAAGGGTCCAAATTGCTAAATGACAACAATCATTGACAACCTGTTACTCAAAAATAATGATTCTTACAAACTCTTCATTTGAGCCTATGAGATTATGTTGGGCCCCTCTACTATAACCTCTCTCAATTTTCTTTTTTTTTAATTTTTATCTCAGAATCATTTTCCCGTGGTGTCCAATTTTTCACTTGATGTAAAAAGTGTCAAGTTCAAGCAATGTAAAGTTGCAAAGTGGTGCAACTTTCATTTTGCAACTCGTGTGACCAAATGAACTGTTCCAATGTGTTCAAATGGGTATATTTATGTTATGCATGGTTCTCTTTCACACCTAAACACGTCGAATCACTCTGAGTTACGTTCAACTGGCTCAATCCCTTAAGAGTTCAAATTGTAAAAGGGTAACAATCTTTGATGACCTATTACTCAAAAAATATGATGCTTATGAACTCTCCATCTAAGCCTATGGGATTGCATTGGGTCCCTCTACAATAACCTCTATCAATTTTTGTTATCTTAGAGGCATTTTCCCATGGTGTCCAATTTCTAGTTGATGGAAAAAGTGTCAAATGCAAGTAGTTTAAAGTTGCAAAGTGGTGCAACTTTCGTTCTACAATTCGTGTGACCAAACAAACTGTTCCAACACATCTTGATGGGTACGTTTATTCTAGGAATGGTCCTCTTTCATATCCAAACATGCCGAATCACTCTGAGGTATGTTCAACTGACTTGATCCCTTAAGGGTCCAAATTATAAAAGGGAAACAATCTTTGATGGCCTGTTACTCAAAAATCACGATGCTTACGAACTCTTCGTCTGAGCCTATGGGATCACGTTGAGCTCCTCTACAATAAACTCTTTCAATTTTTGTTATCTTAGAATCATTTTCTCATGGTGTCTAGTTTTCAGTTGATGGAAAAAGTGTCAAATGTAAGTAGTGTAAAGTTGCAAAGTGGTGCAAATTTTATTCTACAACTCGTGTGACCAAACAAACTATTTCAACATGTTTGGATAGGTATTTTTATGCTAGGCATGGTCCTCTTCCGCATCCAAACATTTTGAATCACTCTGAGTTGCATTCAACCAGCTCGATCCCTTATGATGGCATGCAAAACAATCAAAAAGAGAAACATTCACAAGACAATTGAGAAATCTAAGGCTCGATCCCTTATGATCTACTAGGAATATTATGTTTTGCAAGTGTTTTGAATATTATGTATCCTTTTCTTAATTGAGTTTTTCTAATCAAAATATTAAATATACTATAAATTTTTTATGAAACATCTCATGTAATACCAATTGAAAATGTGTTTTATTTCTTTTAGATAAAGATTTTGATGGAAATATTTGAATTAAACTAAATTGAGATATGTAAGAACAAGGGAGCACTAGGAAATACATTTCTCAAAGATATTAAATAAGCTTTCTTACCAAATTTGAAAAAGCATTATAAGCCCATGGTTGAAAATTTTATACTAATCAAAGAGGGTACTAATTCTATATTATATAGATCACAATTATTCTTTATCTTTAAGATATTCTAAGTTTGGCAATGGTTTCACCAAGCTATGAAGGGTGAACTATTCTTTATTTAGTTATGCCTATGTGGGTTCATTTTCCTTATCTCTTGTTGCAATTTTGGGTGGATTACTTCTTTCAAAGTATTGGGAATGCTTTGGGTAGATTTATATCCATCGATCCGATGGACATAGAAATATATCAAAGGGGTTTCTTGAAAAATTTTGGTTGAGAATTGGGGAGTGAGCATGGAAACAAGCCATTGATTATGAAAATGTTAATGTAGAATATTATGCCTAAAATATTCCTTTAGATATGTTTGCTAGTTGTTAGATTTTTAGGATAATGTTTGCTTAGTTGTGCATCTTGCATGGAGTTGCATGCCTATTTTATAGTTGGAAATTTACACTCTAGAAGGCTCATCTCTTGATATGTATATTATTCTCATTCTTAAGAAATTATCAAGTTAATAATCAGTGCATTTATTTACAGTTAATCTTTTCTTTTCAATTTGTCCAATTAGTGCAATTTGTAACTCTACTAGTATTCATAGAAATATTGAAGTTATTTAGCATCAACTAATAAAGTTGTTTAGCATCAATAAATAAATATTCAAGACAAACCATGAAGGAAAACAATGAGAAATGCTAGGGCTAACCAATTAATAAGTATACATGTGAATAAGTCAAGCATACATGTGAATAAGTGAAGCACAAGTAATCAAATACATGTAAGCTTTGAAGTATACACATGAATACATAGTGTACACATTAATACAAAGTATATGCATGAATACAAGGTATACACATGAAAACACATAAGTCACAAAGTATACATTGGAATACACGTAAGTTGTAAAGTATACATTGGAATACACGTAAGTTGTAAAGTATACACTTGAATACACGTAACTCATATCTATTGAATCGTGCATTTATAATACAAATATGGACACCATCGATAAAAAAGGTTTTGTATTGACCAAATAGCCATGTAGGAATACATCAATATATGTTGATATAAGTATAAAATATATACAAAATAACCATATAGGCTTACGAGAATGTTGTATAAGCATACAATGTAAAATATATGCAATACAAAATATGTACAAAAATGTCATATATGCATACAACAAAGGGATTTGGAATCAAAAGTCATTGCTCTCCATGCTCTCGAAATAAAATATTTCCCTTTTCTTATCGATTAGATGGTGATAGGTCTATCACTCATTTATTTTGAGGTCGAGGAGTGCTCCTAGTGCTCCTCCTAGGGTTTTGTTCTTGGTCAAGCCTTATCTGTTATAATAACAAGTAAAGACATTAATATATAGAAATTACATTATAAAAAATGATATATTTAACAAAATAATTACTTATCGCCATCTGATGATCAGTCTCCTTGAAGGAAATATTCAAATGTCCATACTGTGGCATGTTGAATCCCTATAGAAACCATCCAAAGAGAAATTAAACTATGAATCAATGATGGTTTTATTTTTCACTAACTAACAACTATAAAAATGAATGTAAATTGAAATTTAGTAATGTGCCTCATACCTCTGTGAGAGGGACTAACGAGTCTATAGAAGAAGAAACATTAATCTCCATAGCCCTAAGAACATGTGGATGTGTATCTACTTCCAACATCTAAAACTAAAACAAAAAATTATTCAATCATGAAAACTACAATAGTGATGCATGCCATGGCTTATAATGTATGAGATCATGAACAAAATTTTGAGTACTTATTGAACTATATATTTTTAACTATCATGCTTACTATTTTCCTTATACATAGCTTGTTTGAAAGCACTTGTTTTAGGCTTTTATCTATAGTAGTAAGGCAGTGAACCGTTCGATAAAATTCTTTGGTAGACATGTATGGAAATTGTGGTAGCATAGAGAAGACAATTAGTTGTTTGGAAAAATACCTCAAATAAATGTGGTCTCATGGTGATATAATGCCATTACAAACAAATGTGTCATGGAATTCCATCACCATGAGACCATAATTATTTGAGGTATTTTTTCAAACAGTTCATTGCCTTCTCTATGTTATTATGCTAAGATGGCATGGATAGTATAGTGTGGTCTTGGTTATGAGATGGAGGGCGATCATGAAATGAAGAAGGATGGGTGGGGATATGAACAAGTGGAATAAAAGGTGGAAGCTTCCATGGATTGGTAAATTGAGGATGAGGATGAGGACCTTGAAAAGAGTTTGGAGGAGAATTTTGGCTAAAGGCTTGGTTTCTATTCTTTAGGCAATGAGTTGTTTAAAAAATGCCTCAAATAAATGTGGTCTCATGGTGATGGAATGGAATTCCATCACCATGAGACCATATTTCTTCAAGGCATTTTTCCAAACTACTCACTTCATTTTCTATGATATTGCTTCCTATTATGCTTTGATATACTTTTTCCAAGCATCAATAGTTTGTTGGAAAGCACCTATTTTAGGATTTTAGCCATAGCAACAAGGAAGTGAGTCATTTGATAAAATTATTTGGTATAAATGTATGGAAAATGTGGTAGCATAGAAAAGGCGGTGATCTATTTGAAAAAATGCCAAAAAAAAATGTGGTCTCATGATGATGGAGTGGCATTCCATCACCATGAGGCTGCATTTCTTCGAGGCATTTTTTCAAACTACTCACTGCCTTGTTTATGTTATTGCTTACTATTATGCTTTGATATATTTTTTTCCAAGCATCCATAGTTTGTTTGAAAGAAACATTTTTAGGATTTTAGCCATAGCAACAAGGAATTTCAAGTAGTTTGATAAAATGCTTTGGTAGACAAGTATGGAAAATGTGGTAGCATAGAAAAGGCGGTGAGATGTTTGAAAAAATTCCAAAAATAAATGTGGTCTCATGCTGATGGAATGTAATTCTTGTTTGAAAATGTGCCTCAACTTGTTGGCTTGAACCTTTGTTAAAGACTTGGTAGATTTCCCCTTGGAGTTCATAACTTTACCTCCATACCGCTAGGTGTTTGTTGAAGAGGCACGGTAGCATGGTTTACCTCCATACCACGGGGTCTCTTGGTTGTCTGGCGGTAGCGTGGTGTTACCGCCATACTACAAGAGACTTCATACTTCCTGGTGGTAGTGCGGTGATATCGCCATACCGCAAAAACCTTCAACCTAATGAGCGGTAGTGCAATGGCATTTCCATACCATGGGTATCTACAAGCTCTAACAAAGTAGTTCAGTGTATACCGCCATGCCATGAGGGCTTTACACTCGTCGAGCGGTCGCACGGTATACTGCCTTACCTCGGGGGTCTTCTGGATGACGAGAGGTGGCATGGTGGAAGGAGCACAAGGAACCACCGATAGTTTGGTGTGATAGTCAAAGCGATGGATGAATGATGTGTCGACATGTGGCATGATGTCATTTTTGATTTTACATCATTGTTGTAAATAAATAATCATTGGCTGAAATATTTATCTTCTGATAGCAATATATTTGCATTAAGTGCATATTTTGACTGGGGGGTAGACGGAGTGCAAATATAGCAATATTTTCTGTAACAAAAATTTAATGTTGGGCGGCCCGATGTGTGTTGTAGGGTGGTGAGCATAGCCAGATATTGAATAAATCTTGTCGGTGAAGCAAGTAATTAAAAAATATACCCTAATGGTTGTTGGAGAGTGTCGAGAGAATTCATTGTATGCTTTACAAGCATTGTAACAATGAGTGTATGTAACAAAATGAATTCTATGATTGGAGGTTGACCAAGGAGATACTGTTGTGAGCTAACATCTGAGAGTGAAGTTTGTAACTCTGTATGTAATTGTTTTTTACTGTAATACAAAGTTACTTTACTTGGTGTGGTGGGTTTTTCTCTCGTAAGGGTTTTCCCACGTATATTTGGTGTTATCTTTGTGTGTGTGATTTATTTTGTCTCTCCTATTGTTCCTTGAACGTGCATCTCAAATGTATGAAATATATTAAGTGAGGTTTCTTTTTGCACTTCTCTTTTGAGGATTTTGCATTAGGAAGACGTTTTCCAAACTGTTGTCTTTCCTTGCAAGTGGTATCAAAGCCTGACCAGTTGTGTTATCCTTGTGAGTAAGATTGGTTTTTTGTGCTAATCTTGTTTCAGTGGGAGTCTTGCAAAGGAAGAACCAATTACTTAGTCTACTATTTGAGATGGAAAGTACATCAGGTAGAGTAGAAATTGAAAAATTCAATGG
Organism: Sequoiadendron giganteum; assembly: GCA_007115665.2. Lineage (NCBI taxonomy): Eukaryota > Viridiplantae > Streptophyta > Pinopsida > Cupressales > Cupressaceae > Sequoiadendron > Sequoiadendron giganteum. The sequence continues at coordinate 138,939,045 of CM021108.1, read as the reverse complement.
CGACAAGTTTGAGTTGTGGAAACTAAAAATGGAAGACTTATTGGTGGATAGAGATCTCTGGATTTTTGTGTCTAGAACTATGCCAAAAGTATGAAGCAAGAAGATTGGGACCTTGCACATAGAAAATCTAGAGGGTTGATAAGACTTTATCTAGTCGATTTTGTACTCCTGAACGTCCATGAGGAGAAGACTGCAACTTCATTATGGAAGAAACTTGATGACATTTATCAGGGAAAGTCTCTGGTGAATAATTTATTCTTGAGGAAGAAGTTGTACTCCTTGAAGATGGAAGAAGGTGCATCTGTAGCAGACCATCTGAATTTGTTTACTATAATTGTTGCTTAGTTTGCATCTGTGGGTGTGAAGATAGAGGAGGAGGATCGGTGCATGCTTCTGTTACGATCCTTACCCAACACTTGGGACCATTTGGTAATGGATTTTGGAAGTACAACAACTAATTTCAAGATGGAAGACATGGTTGCCTTGTTGCTGTCAAAAGAAATGCAGAGAAAGTCTTCTGAGACGACCAAGGAGGATCTTGTTGTTTGGGGTAGATCAAAGGAGAGAGGAAAGAAGAAGGACAAGAAGTATAAATCCAAATCTAAAGGGAGATCAAAGTCTCCTGGTAAAAAGTTCAAGGTGAAATGCTGGAATTGTGGGCAGTTTGGTCATATTTGAAAGGACTGTAAGGAGGAGCAAAAGAAGAAGACTAAATTTTTAGACAATGACTCTTCTCAGAGTGACGCAGATGCCCTCATTGCAGCCTTGGCGACTCAGGCATCAGATGATGTTTGGATGATTAACTCAGGTGCATATTTTCACATGACATCTCACAGAGATTGGTTCACTAAGTATGAAAAGTACGATGGTGGAAAGGTGTACCTAACAAGTGATTCAAGTTTGGAGATTTTTTGTCATGGAAGAGTCAAAATCTAATTCTCTGATGGAAGAATCAAAGGGATTGGTGATGTACTACACATACCAGATCTAGCTTGTAACCTACTTTCGGTCAGTAAGATGAATGGTGCCGACGTGCAAGTTTATTTCTTGAGTGGAGGCTAAGATGACTAGAGGTGCAATGGTGCTGACTAAGGGTGTATGCATAGGTACTATGTACAAGCTGGATGCACGTCTTGTTCAATGTAAAAAAATCTCTATAAAGTCAAGAAAAATTGCTCGTGTAGAGAAGGATAATGATGCTCTTCTGGGTGCAAATTCTTTGGAGGTGAAACTCCCAATAGAGAAGACCATGTTGTGGCATCATAGACTCGGTCATATAGGTGAGAAAGTTTTAAAAATATTGAAAAATAAAAATCTTGTTGAAGGGCTTGTTGATTGCAACCTTGAGTTCAATTTATGTGAACATTGCATTTATGGAAAGAAACATCATGTTTCATTTTATTTGAGTCCTCATAAATCTTTTGGTGTACTGGATTATGTTCATTCTGATGTATTTGGTCTAGTGAAGGTTCCTTCAATATTGAAGTCTAGATATTATGTTTCTTTTATTGATGAATATTCGAGAAGGGCATTTGTGTACTTTCCTAAGAGTAAATCAGAAGTGTTCAGTCGATTTAAAGAGTTTAAAAACTTGGTAGAGAATTAGACTAGAAGGAAAATTAAATGTTTGAGGATAGATAACGACGGCGAGTTTTGTTCTGCATATTTTGAAAGGTACTGCAAAGACCATGGGATTAAAAGGCATAAAACTATGCCTTATAATCCACAACAAAAATGGAGTTGCTGAAAGGTTAAACAAGACACTAATGGAAAGAGCAAGAAGGATGTTGAGTGGTACTAGTCTAGAAAAAAAGTTTTGGGCTGAGGCTATGGCTACAACATGTTACTTGGTAAATTGTTCACCTTGTTTGACTCTTGTTGATAAAACACCTTTGGAAGCATGGTTTGGTAAGAAGCCCTCTCTGAGACATATTCGTATCTTTGGCTGTGAGGCATATGCATATGTACCAAATGAGAAAAGATCAAAGTTGGAGAACAAGGTTGTTAAATGTATATTCATTAGCTATTGTGTTGGTGTGAAAGGATACAAGCTTTAGAATATTGATATTGAGAAGGTTTTGTACACTAGAAGTGTAATATTTCGTGAGTTGAAGCCTTCAATTGCTGATCCGTAGTTAGAGATAGATAAAAAGGAAAAGAAGAATGATGTATTTGAAATTCCTCTAACTCCAGAAAAAGAGGAACTACATAATGTAACTGAAAATGAGGAGAGTTCAAGCAGCTCTAAGAGTTCTGAAGAAGAAGAACCACAACCTCAACCTCAACTTGTGAGGAGGTCTACACGTGAAAAGTGTCAACTTGATAGGTATGTAATTTATATGTTGGATTCGAATTGTGCCTATGATTTGATTACTAGCACTGATGAGCCTAGGACTATGAAAGAGGCGATTAATATGTTTGATTCAAATTCCTAGTTGGAAGCCATGAATGAAGAAATGGAATCATTGAAGAGGAATGAAACTTGGGATTTTGTACCTTTTCTTGAAGGGAAAAATCCTGTTGGCTGTAAATGGGTATTTAAGAAGAAGACTGGTTTGGATGGCAGTGTTGAAAAGTATAAAGCTCATTTGGTCACGAAAGGTTCTTCCTAGGTGGAGGAAATTTATTATAGAGAAATATTTTCTCTTGTAGCTAAGCTGACATCTATTGCATTTATTTTGTCACTTGTAGCCACGTATGACTTAGAGATTGAGCAGATGGATGTGAAGACAACATTTCTCCATGGAGAGCTGGAAGAAGAAATTTATATGTCCCAACCTAAGCACTTCATTGAAAAAGGTAAAGAAAGCCTGATTTGCAAGTTAAAGAAATCTTTGTATGGTTTGAAACAATCGCTTAGAATGTGGTACCAAAAATTTTGACACCTTTGTCTTGTCGTTGGGATTTGTGAGATCAAAATCTGATCATTGTGTGTATTACAAAACTAGAAGTGATCGTGTGCTTATTATTACCATGTACATGGATGATATGTTGTTCATAGGAAATAGTAAGACTATGATTTTTGATCTTAAGTCTCAGTTGTCTGCAAAGTTTGAAATGAAAGATCTGGGTACAACAAGGTATATTCTAGGGATGGAAATAAAAAGGGATAGAGGAAGTGGAAAGATTTGGCTCAGTCATAGTAAGTATATCAATACCATCCTTGAGAGATTTGGAATGACTGATTGCAAGCAGCTAGTTGTTCCCATGTTACAAGGAATGAAACTGTCTGTTGAAGACTATCCAGAGTCTTTTGTTGAGATGGAGGACATGACTAGGGTACCATATGCAAGTGTTGTTGGTAGTTTAATGTATGCAATGGTCTATACTAGGCCAAACATTTCCCAAGCAGTGGGAGTTTTGAGTCGGTTATGGATAACCTAGGAAGGCCGCATTGGGATGCTGTGAAGAGGGTTTTCAGATATTTGAAGGGTACCTCAGAGTTTTCTCTGTGTTATTATGACAAATTGGAAAGATCACAAAGATCTCTTAGCATTCGTGGGTATGTGGATTTGATTGGGCAGGGGACATTGACAGCAGAAGATCCACCAGTGGATACATCTTAATGTTATTTGGTGGAGTAGTGAGTTAGATGAGCAAGCAACAGGTTGTAGTCACTTTATCTACAACCAAGGCAGAATATATGTCAGCAACACACGCCTACAAATAAGCAGTTTGGCTCAGGTGTTTATGTTCAGATATCGGGTTTAATGCAGGGTAGATTACCATTTTCTATGACAATTAGAGTGCTATTTATTTGGTGAAGAATCCCACGTTCCATGCCAAGATGAAGCACATTGATGTGCAATATCATTTTTTTTGTGATATGGTGGATGACGGAAAGGTTAATCCAGAGAAGGTGGATACTCTGAAGAATGTTGTTGATGCATTGAAAAATCTTATGAGCATATGCAAGTATAGGTGGTGTGCTAGTTCGATGGGCCTTGGGGCCTATGATCTTCTTTAAGTTCGAGTTTGGAGGAAGCTAGTAAGTCTTCATCAAGTGGGATCTTGTTGGAAAATGTACCTCAACTTGCTAGCTTAAACCTCTATTAAAGACTTGGAAGCTTTCCCCTTGGAGTTCATAACTTTACCTCCATACCACTAGGTGTTTGTGGAAGAGGCGTGGTAGCACGGTTTACCTCCATACCATGGGGTATCTTGGTTCTTTGGAGGTAGCGCAGTGTTACCGCCATACCGCGAGAGATTTCATACTTCCTGGTGGTATTGCGGTGATACTACCATATCACATGAACCTTCAACCTGACGAGCAGTAGTGCGGTGGAACCACCATACCGTGGGTATCTAGAAGCTCTAACATGGCAGTGCAGTGTATACCACCATGCCATGAGGGCTTCACACTCGTCAAGCGGCAGCATTGTATACTGCCTTACCTCGAGGGTCTTCTGGATGACGAGTGGTGGCACGGTGGAAGGAGAACAAGGAACTGCCAACAGTCTGGTGTGATAGTCAAAGCGATGGATGAATGATTTGTCAACATGTGGCATGATGTCATTTGTTGATTTTACATCGCTGTTGTAAATCAACAATCATTGGCCGAAAGATTTATCTTCTGATAGCGATATATTTACATTAAGTGCATATTCTGATTTAGGGGTTGACAAAATGAAAATATAGCAATATTTTTTGTAACCAAAATTTAATGTTGGGTGGCCTGATGTGTGTTACAGGGCCGTGAGCATAGCCAGAGATTGAAGAAAGCTTGTCGATGAAGCAAGTAGTTAAAAAATATACCCTAATGGTTGTTCGAGAGTGTCGAGAGAATTCATTGTATGCTTTACAATCATTGTAACAGTGAGTGTATGTAACGAACTGAAGTCTACGATTGGAGGTTGACCAAGGGGATGTTGCTGTGAGCTAAGATCTGAGAGTGAAGTTTGTAACTTTGTATGTAATTTTTTTTTACTGTAATACAAAGTGACTTTAATTGGTGTGGTAGGTTTTTCTCCCATAAGGGTTTTCCCACATATATTTGGTGTTATCTCTATGTGTGTGATTTATTTTCTCTCCTATCGTTCCTTGAATTTGCATCTCAAATGTATAAAATTTGTTAAGTGAGGTTTCTTTTTGCATTTCTCTTCTAAGGATTTTGCATTAGGAAGACATTTTCCGCACTGTTTTCTTTCCTTGCAATTCAATCACCATGAGACTACATTTCTTTGAGGAATTTTTTCAAACTACTCACTGCCTTTTCTATGTTATTTCTTGCTATTATGCTTTGACATATTTTTTCCAAGCATCCATAGTTTGTTGGAAAGCACCTATTTTAGGCTTTTAGCCATAGAAGCAAGGAAGCAAGTAGTTTGATAAAAATTTTGGGTAGATGTGTATGGAAAATGTGGTAGCATAGAAAAAGAAGTGAGCTATTTGAAAAAATGCTTGAAATAAATGTGGTTTCATGGTGATGGAATGGAATTCCATCACCATGAGACCACATTTTTTCGAGGAATTTTTTCAAACTACTCACTGCCTTGTCTATGCTATTGTTTACTATTATGCTTTGATAGATTTTTTTGCAAGCATCCATAGTTTGTTGGAAAGCACCTTTTTTAGGATTTTAGCCATAGCAACAAGGATGTGAGTAGTTTGATAAAATGCTTTGGTAGACATGTATGGAAAATGTGGTAGCATAGAAAAGGCAGTGAACTATTTGAAAAAATTCTTGAAAGAAATGTGGTCTCATGGTGATGGAATGACATTCCATCACCATGAGACCACATTTTTTTGAGGCATTTTTTCAAACTACTCATCACCTTGTCTATGCTATTGCTTACTATTATGCTTTGATATATTTTTTCCAAGCATCCATAGTTTGTTGGAAAGAACTTTTTTTAGCATTTTAGCCATCACAACAAGGAAGTGAGTAGTTTGACAAAATTCTTTGGTAGAAATGTATGGAGAATGTGGTAGCATAGAAAAGGCGGCGATCTTTTTGAAAAAATGCCTCAAAGAAATGTGGTCTCATGGTGATGGAATGGAATTCCATCACCACATGATACCACATTTCTTTTACAAATATTTTCAAACTACTCATTTCCTTGTATATGCTATTGCTTACTATTATGCTTTGATAGATTTTTTCCATGAACCCATAGTTTTTTGGAAAGCACCTTTTTTTAGGATTTTAGCCATAGTAGCAAGAAAGTGAACTGTTTGATAAAATGCTTTGGTAGACATCTATGGAAAATGTGGTAGCATAGAAAAGGTGGTGGTCTATTCGAAAAAATGCCTTAAAGAAATTGGGTCTCATGGTGATGGAATGACATTCCATCACCATGAGACCATATTTATTCAAGGCTTTTTTTCAAACTACTCACTACCTTGTCTATGTTATTGATTACTATTATTCTTCGATAGATTTTTTTCCAAGAATCCATAGTTTGTTGGAAAGCACCTTTTTTTAGGATTTCAGCCATACTAGCAAGAAAGTGAACTATTTGATAAAATGCTTTGGTAGACATGTATGGAAAAAGTGGTAGCATAGAAAAGGCGGTGAAATGTTTGAAAAAAATACCTCAAATAAATTGGATCTCATGGTGATGGACATCACCATGAGACCACATTTATTTGAGGTATTTTTTCAAACAACTCATTGCCTTGTCTGTGCTATTTCTTACTATTATTCTTTCATATATTTCTTCCAAGCATCCATAGCATAGATAAGGAAATGAAATGTTTGAAAAAGATGCCTCAATAAAAAGTAATCTCATGGAATTCCATTACAAGAAAATGCAATTTGTAGTTGCTCCTAGTAATTACTTATGCTATGTGAAGTAATTGCATCACTGCTTATGTTGAATTTCTAAACAACTATATTGTAGTTGAAATTTTGTCATCTATCAACATCTAGTTATTAGTTATGGAATGTGAAGTAATGCTTTGAGTTTGTAAGATGTGCAATGCAATGTAATCAATAATATGAATATAAAATACACAAATATATTAAATATAATTTATTAGTTAAACTCTTTATTCTATTACCTTCATGTAGGTTTGTCTAACTCCACTGGCACTGGGAGGAGTTCCCACGAAACCTCTAATATTAGCCTATTCAACATCCAAAATCAGATATTAGAATACCATTCATATAACAATTCTATTCACATGTAATAAATTTATAATTGTTTACTAGTTACATACCTTAACGGTGGATGTAGTGGAGTAATAAATAGGTCTAGGGCCAATGTATCCAGTATCAACACTGTGACCCTAAAGTTTTATTACAATCATAAAACTAAACTAGTTAATCTTGCATTTCAAAAATAAAATTTAATAAATTCAATTCAATGAACATGCTAACATTTACTTGAGTATCAATGCCAAGAGCCTCATTCAAAATGTCAGCTTCCCTCGCCATCTCTGTAGTTGCAGACGTATCTTGTGTAGCAACCTTTTGAGTGTTTGTGGGGTCATATGTACAAGTCGGCCTACAAACATGACACGAATGGGGTGGAAGCCTACCACTCAAAGGCTCCCCTGGATGGCACTGTAATACAGGTATGGCATGTTGGATGACACTCTGGGTCAAATAGCTGATAGATTGCAAAGTTTCTACCTCAACACTCTCCTTCATGATGGAAGGGATAACAACGTGCTCATTAGCCGACCTAGTGAGAGCTTATCTCACTTGTCACTGAGGATCTTGTCGCGCACCAAGTGTATCTTGTTCCGACTGCCCACCTCTCCCCTAAAAGTCCCTGATATCAAAATAATTGGGGATTTTGTTGAGGATGAACTCATGATAGAGTTTCCTCAAGAAATATTGTTGGAATTCACAATTGTTGCATGGTGGGTAGTCAAAAACCATGTACCACCCATCCCAAAAATTATTCCTAATCCCTTAGTGGTGGTACCAATGGATAGGAAACGTCTTGGAATTAAGGTCAATATTTTTATTTATGCGTGGGTTGGTGAATAATGAACACAAATGATATTTTGTATTTTTTTCATCTTTTACTTCTTTATATGATAATTTATTTACGTAAAAATTCCTAGCCACCTGCCTCCTATGTGCCCAACCACTTAATTGTTTGTTGATTGCATCTACATGTTTTAACATTTATTTAAGTAAACTTGCCAGTGTTCTTCTTTCCATGGTTGAACTTACTGGATCGTTCAACCTCGTGATTAACTCCTTAATCTATTTTTTATTGTTCTCAATTACCCCATTAATTTTTGTTGAGTGCCAGGAGGATGTTGAGGAATTGGTGGAGGATATTGTTGTTGTGGTTGTTGAGGATTTTGATCATGTTCTTGTTGATCTGACTGTTAAGGATTTTTAGGATCATTCACATTTCCTACAAATTAAACAAATCAATATCATTTAAACAACCTAAAACTACCAATTTAGCAACAAATTCACAGCAAAAGATAAATAATCCTTACTTATTTGACCTCCCCATTGATGTGGCAAAATATTGGCGATGAAATTGCAACACATTGAGGAAGAAAATGCAAAAATAGCTTCTTCTAGAATGTGAGTGCACAAAAGCAAGGGTTTTGGCTGCGAGCAACAAAAAAATATTCACAAACAAATGATTTCATTTTTCATTTTTGTTTTGTTTTAATAACCTATAACACACTCACGTTATACCACAATGTGCTCATTTTATAACATGAGAAAATTATAGGATTGATGTGGTTGAGCCTTTGGCTCAGTCACACCAAGCCATAATACGAGCGTGTTATAACACACTCTCATTATAGCCTATCAAATGTTTTTTGAAAATTTGCCCCCCCATCTTTTTGCACCTTCCCCTTTTTCTGATAGCAGACACTTGATTGTTCTCTCGGTTTCATTCTCAACCATTGTCTTAAATTCCTTAAACTTCTCAAAAGCTTTTGATTTTTCTTTTAGAAAATTAATTCAAGTCATTATGGAATAATCACCAATAAGCATCATAAAATACTTGTCACATTGAATGTTTTTTATCCTCATTGGTCTACATATATTTGTATGAATCAAATCCAATGGCTTTATTGTAGAATATTCCTTAGAAGGAAATTTGGTCCCTATTTGTTTTCCCTCATGACATGGTTTGCAACTACTAGACTAAGGCTTCTTGATCTTTGGCATGTATCTTACCATTGAAATGCTGCATTCTCTAGAATATTTTGAATGTAATTCTCCTATATGGTATTCATGCTTGGAAGAAAATTTGTGACCTTTTATTTTGCAAAAAAAGGAAGATTTTTCTCTCATTCTCTTTCTCTCTCAAATGCTCATGCTATGCTTTTCACTTTGGTTCTACAAATTTCTTGAAGCTTACAAGTTTTGAAGAAACAACACTCATTCAACACTTTGTATGTCATTTCTTGGTGATGATATTGAGAGATACATCTATATTTTAGATTTATAATTCACTTTGGAGGTTGTTTGTAGCTTCCTAGTGATAGATATATTATGTTTGTTGTCTCCTTCTCATTGTTATAAGTATTTTATATGCTAGTAGTTAGATATCCTTGGTTTTAGCACTCTATGTTTAAATCTATTGTCTAAATAATTGGTGTGTTGTTAAAATATGTGATCTAATTAAAATGATAAACTAACACACCAATGAAACATTATATTGAAAGAAACTAATTTAGAAAAAGACAAAAGCAAACTCTAAAATGATAGCAACTCCTTCAAATTCATCTCATTGTTCTTTATCTTCAGTGTTTATGCATAAATTATTTTCTCTCAGTTGGTTTAAGCAGTAGCTCAGTAGAATGACCACTCCAAGAATGAGTATTATGCAAGCTAAGAAATATAAACTCTTATGCTAAATGATTGTAAGATGATACAACTTATTATGCAGCTAATGAACATGATTAAGCTATGAATTGAAACTAGATTACTTTGCTTGATTGCTGGAGATATTTCACTATAATGCTCTTACTATGCAACTAAAATATATATTTTGGAAGAGCCAAGTGGTTGTATTTATAGATTTTCAAAAGGAAAAAGCTTTGTTGGCAAGCTTCAATGGTTGAGATTTAGCCTAGAAGAATGGATGGTGAGAGATGGAGAGGTTTCAGAGAATATAGTTGCTGGAGAGAAAAAGATGGATTGTGTTTTCAACCCACAAAACCTCCTCATTCAAAAATGGAGACAAATTGCCATTTTTCATGAAGTAGTTTTGTTTGTTGAAGATAATTGCTCAATTAAATAATAATTTTATTTAATTTCTTGTGACATGTGCAAATGGAAGCTTCCAATTAAATATAAATATTTAATTATATGTTTGGAGAATATAGAAGCTTTCTTAATTAAATATGAAATATTTAATTAAGTTTATGGTTATGGGTTTTGATATTTGAAGAAATGTATTTACTTTATATAATAAAGTAATGTGATAATTAATTAAAATAAATAATGGTATTTATTTAATTAATTAAGAAGACATGAAAAATGATAATAGTGAATGATTTATAGAAAAGGTGAACATTTATAAATAAATTATTAAATTTATTTAAATGTAGTTTAATCAAGAAGATTAATTAAATAATGTGTATTTAATTAATTTACCAGGCTAATATGATGTGACCATTTTTAGATGTGTACAATTGGTATTGCATTTTATCAATCTTTATCAATATCTCTTTTTATCAAATCATTTATTAAATCAATCTCTACTATTTGTAGAGGTGAAAACACCAAAATTGGGGTTTGAATAAGGCAAGACCCTAAACATCCACCCAAACATTTTCCTCTCCTTTTTTATGTGTAGGTATCTAGGTTGGAAGAAATAAACATCTAGTTGATATCTATTATTTCTTCCTTGGTTCATGTTAGTGGAATTTTCTATTAGATATTTCAATATTTCTTGTTATTTTAATATATTTCACATACAATGGGCTCGTGATATCTTCTCTTTGTGTGTAGGTATAGGTTTCAAGGTGTTTTATATTTTATTGTCGCATATGTACAAGATGAAAGCATGGCACAAGGATGTTTTTGTTATGTACTAATGTCCATGGCCAAAGATTCGAGAAAGTTACATAATCATCTCTAAGACCTATAATATCCTTTTTTGTAGAAATTAGATTTTTTTTCATTACACAAAAAAATTATCGACAATCTATTATAATTAGAAATTTTGTATTTAAGTTGTAATATTTAATTCAAATTTATAGTTTGATTCATCTTAATGGTAATATAAAAATTTGATTCTCAAGAAAAGTTAATTCCTCTTTTAATCAATTTAATATATTATATTTTTGTGAACCCGACACTCTTACACTTTAAACCTTAGTGAAAACAAAAAATATTTTAAAACTCTTAAAAACTCAAAATCAATTGCTAACAACTCTTTTGATTGTGCTACCTACAATAAAGTTAGATTGATTGTTGTAAATAATTTTATGAGATTTACAACCCAATCTCTTTCTTCGAGTAACATAGTTAGAATAAGTCTCTGAAATTTAAACATGTCAAACTTTAGACCATTTGCAACTCCTATCTAGACTACACGGATTTATCTAAAGAAAAATTCATAACAAGAATGTTGAACTATCCTAATTCACTTCCTCATTATATTTCTATAAATCTTGCTTCACCTACTGTCTCATCCCCTCTTCAAGTAGTAGATTTGATCATGACACTACTCTAAGGGTTGACATTGAGTAGATTCAAACTTTAAATTATTTTTTTGTGTGACTTTCAAAATGCTCTATCTAATGATATATTTTCACAAGGTGGGCCTATTGTGGATACTATCCATATTATACTATTTTTTGTTAATATTAAAACACTTTAATTTCTTCAAATTTTGGTGCACATTGTTCATAGCAATGTCCTCTCCTATAATTAAATCTTAGGAAATCCACAAGACTCACATTCTTGTGTTGGTATGGAGCTTGATCAGTCTCCAAGTGGGAGATTGTTGGTATGTGGCGACTAATCATGCTATACTATACATTATTTAGTATTGTAAACTCTTCATGTATCCTTTCTGAGGTTTGGGGCTGGGTCGGGCCCTAGGCAGGGGTTTGGGGGCGACAACCCTCGAGAATTTTTTTTTCACCTTTTTTTTTGTTTTGTCACCGAAAAAGGAAAAGCCGACTTTGTAAATCCTAATTTTTGGAAGCTTCTAAAAGCTTGTTATAAGCAGCTGGTATGGAGAGTTGTAGTATAGAATTATTCACAATATTGTAATAGGTTTGGCACTAGATAATAAAATCATTGGATGGCTGCGGTTTTGTGGATGTAGCCCAGATTGGGTGAACCACGTTAAATTCTCTGTGTTGTCTTCTATGTGTGATTTATCACTCTATTTTATTGTTCAAATCTGCATTTAACTTGTTATATTTCTGCCTTCTAACCCTAACAATTCTAACATTACTAGCACACAAATATCTATGTTGATGTCAATGCCTATTGTTCATATTGTGACAACAATACCTATGGTAATAGTAGCTACACCTTCTTCAAGATTCTTTGAAAGTTGTTCCTCTAGTTCATTCTTTGTCTTTCTTGGATTAGGTCTTGGTGCTTCTTAGCCCCTATCTCTACCATCACCACATATACATTCCAAACATCTGCTACCTATACTCACATTGCAGATCCTGTCCCAAACCAAATTTTGTAAAATGTTGGCCAAATACAAAACCAAATTTCTAGCTTAACCGAAACTTATTCCAAACCATTAATTCAGCCATATTATAGAAAGAATCCATTAGCCTCACACATCCTTAACACTCTTATTCCCCAAGGATTTGAAACACCTCAATTTGAGAAATATAGTGGAAAAGGAGACACTTAAAGTCATATTTCTGCATTTTCTACATTATATACTGATTTTGATTTTTAAGATGGATTATTAGCTAAAATATTCCCATGATATCTAAAAGATAACATGTTGGATTGGTTTTTCTCCATTCTCGATAAATCTATTTACACATTTGAGCAATTAATTAATCAATTTATCCAACAATTTTATGTAAACATTGGATTGCAAATCATGTTCATTGATTTGTTTGATTGCAAGTAGGGACTTGCTGATAAAGTGATTGATTTTATTTTTAGATATCAATCATTATTCTCATAGATTCCTTATGTGCTCCTTGATTCTGATGTACGTGTATTTATCATAAACTTGCTTCCAATACTTAGGGAAAATATTATTGATGAAACATAATTAATTTTCTCATATTTGTACTACCTTGAGAGATTATTAATATTTTGTTAGCCAGTATGAGGGCTCTACCTCATAAAATCACTCTAATAATTACGTCAATACATATTCTTCTACAAATTACAAAAGAAATAAACCTTTAATAATAATAAAAAAGTATAAATAATTTACCAAAAGATTCTAGGATCTCAATTGTATTACCTAAGAGGTGTAGATCATTCACAAAATTATTTGATTCTTTGTGTAATATCATGCATAATCTATTGAAAGATAAGTTCATTTCTCTTCCTAAAATCAAATCTCTTCCAACTAATCAACCTTATTCAACTTGGTACAATCCAAAAATATTGTTTCAATTTCATCGCGTCCCTAGCCATGATATTGAGAGGTGTATGTGTCTCCACTGAAATGACCCCCTTATAAATTTTTCAATTTTTACATCAACAATTTTACCCATCAGTGTTAGCAAAGCAAAAACCAACACTGAAATGTAACCCTATAGCAAGAATGTACACCAAGATCCCAATGACGGGTGAGGTGTGAGCATACAACATCGGGGATCATTAGCTTATGAACTGAAATGTTGGAAACACAAATTATGTAACTTGACCACTTATTCAACATGAGTGGATTGGTGGCTTAGCCGATCAACACTATGAGAAATGTAAGTACAAAAAGTAAAGACGACGAGGCCTGTCTCTTCCACCAAACAGTGGGAATGAAAGTGCTTATGCAAGAAAGTAAATAAGGCAGAAAAGCCAACCTTATTCCACTAAAAGTAGGAATATAATAGAAATTGCAGATAAGTAAAGAAGCTGATCAATACTACTAATTCAACATTACAAAAGGAATAATGGTCTAAAAGAAACCAAATGTTATTATTGTTCAAGTAGCTGCAAATGATGTTATATGTTCTCCAAACTTCACAAGACTCACAACCAAGAAACAAAACACCCAAAATCAAACTTATGACAATCTGATATATAAAAACAACAAGCACAAGACATAGACCAACAACTAGAAACCGCTCCAAAATTCTCCTAACTCACTCAATACTACTCAAAATAGCATGAAACGAAATGCAAATGACTCTAAGAGAGATGGCGACCAAGTCAAGACCAAGAAACTGCTACAAACACCTCATAATGATTTAGCACAAATTCCAAAGCACTCCCATACATGGTACAACCTCCCAAAAGGGGTGACCTCAAAGATAAAATCTTGAAACTAGCATGTAGGGATGCCTAGGCCATAGGAACCGAATGAGCAACTACCCAAAATCACCAAAATTTGCCTAAGGAGACATGAGCAAAAATGTGCTTCCAGCAAGCACCGTACCAACAAATTATAAACTGTAAAAACACACCAAACATCAGAAAACATCAACACAAAAATTCTCCATAATGCTCAATCTATTCTTTTGTGTAAAGAATAGTCTCTTTATCTCAGCTAGTTGCTATCTTTCAAGCAAGAAACCAAGAGTAGCTAGGAGGTATACATTCCTCAAAGCAATTTAGTCACCATTTCAACATATTTTCTTCATAGATGAAAAGAATGAAGCCAACACTCATATTTATAAGTTTTCTCCTCCAAATTCAAATTCAATCTCCCTCCAAGGTGGACAAAAAACTCAAATTCACTTTCATTTTCAATATCTTGAAATTTTCATTTATTTCACGCTTCTCCAAGTCATCCATTTCATGAAGACAATAAAATTTATCAAAATTACAAATTATCACCAAGTTAGGCATCCCAAAGTATTTAAGTGAAATACCATATAAAATTTATTTTTAATTAAAATCATTTATCTCTCCACTAAGGCGTCCACACAACCTTATAAATATTTCACTTAATTAAATATTTCACCTCAACAAGGGAGGCACCCAACACAAGCTATGACTTGCCAAAAATAGCTCCAAGAGTGTCGGATGACCAACTGCTCAAACTGACATGCTCGAAATAGCCTCTGAACTGGCTTGCTGAAAACTTGCTAAAAATAGCACTGCTAAAAATAGTACTTACTAAAAATAGCATACTTCTCAAAATAGCGTGTCCAAATACATTTTAACCACATTTTGAGCAGCTGTTACAACTTACCAAGTCTGAAAAAGTCCTTTGTTTATGTTGCATGTCACACCACTATGAAGCTCTTTGAAAACCCAGAAGGAATCTAGAATGAAAACTACAAAACTGCAAAAACATCCTCCTAGAAAATAGGAAACCCTAATTACTGCTCCCGACTAGCCTACGGGTCTCCAGAATAAGCTAACGAAAAACTACATTGATCATTGCTGAGAAGGGGACATTATAGTTTTCCCTACCTAGGATTGCTTGCCCTCAAGAAATCACAAGTCTAGATGTTTCAAAATCTGCTCATTCTACCAAGTAGCATCCTCAATAGTAAAATTCTTCCACTTCACCAAATACTCTTTGATTGTCCTTCTCTGCAAAGAGAGTTATCTGGAATTGATGATCTCCTTCGGAACCAAAATCAACTGTCCTTCCTCATCCAATGGAGGAAAATCAGAAGAAGCAATAACATTGTGCCCAAGTGCCTTCTTGAGGTAAGGCACGTGGAAGACATCGTGAAATTTTCTACTCGCTAGTAGCTCCAACTCATAATCCTCTACACCAACTCTCCTAAAAACTCTGAACGACCCATAGAAACATAGCTTGAGTTTCTTTGCTCCACTCTTCTTGAGAGTAGACTGTTAGTAAGACTAGAGTCTAAGATAGACCATGTCACCAACCTCAAATGTGGGATCAACACACTGCTGATCAACATACATCTTCTACTGATTTTGTGTAAAATGGAGATTGTTCTTCAAGGAATTCAAAATGTCTTGACTCTGTTGCAACATATCCCTCGCTTGAGGGGATTTTCTATCACCAAACATTAAATCAGCAAAGCTAGGAGCCTCATATCCATAAAGAGCCATGATTGGTGAAATTTTGATTGACATGTGGAAGGACGAATTGTAGCAATACTCCCCTAAGTGAATCCATCTCACCCAAGCCTTTTGATTCTCTGAAACATAGTTTTTGAGATATCCCTCAAACCACTTGTTCACAATCTATGTTTTCCCATTAGTTTGTGGGCGATAAATAGTGCTTGGAGTGAGCACTGTATCACTCAATCTGAAAACCTCTTGCCAAAAGGTGCTTAGGAACTTTTTGTCCCTATCACTCATAATATTTTTTGGCAACCCATGCAATCTAAACACCTCATGAAAGAACAAATCTACAACTTGAGCTGCTGAAAATGAACTAGTAATTACAAAGAAATGAGAAAAATTGGTTAGTTTATCAACCACAACATAGATACAATATTTTCCTTGAGCTTTCCGCAATGTCGTGATGAAGTCTATCGATATACTTTCCCACTTTTGATTGGGAATTGGTAGAGGCTACAACAAACTAGCTGGAAATGTATGCTCATTCTTGTTCATTTGGCAAGTGTGACACTCCTTGATGTAGCACAAGACATCATCTTTCAGCCCCTTCCATGAAAACCTTTCACGGATCTGCCTATAGGTCTTGAAATAACCTTGATGAACATCAAGTGGAATACCATGAAATTTTCGCAAAATATTCTTCTTGAGCTTAGATTTCGGTACCAAGAATATTCTCTCTTTGTAGTGTATCAAACCATCAACCAATTTGTACCTTTCATTATGAAAAGTACCTTCAATAATGCTGGTTGCAAACTGATTTTTGGCATAATCAGCAAGCAAAAACTCCTTCCAATTAGTAGTAAGCTCACATAATGAATTCAAGTGAGGCATTCTAGATAGAGTATTTGCTACAATGTTCTTACCTTTGACATACTCAATGTCAAAATCGTAAGCTTGAAGCTTATTCACCCATTTTTGCTGCCTTTCATTCAAGTCCTTTTGATGCATAAAGTGTTTGAAACTATTATGATCAATTTTGAAAACAAATTTGCTTCCCACCAAGTATTGTCTAAACTTGGCCAATGCATGCATGAATGCAAGAATTTCCTCATCATAGATGGAGTAAGTCTTCTCAACACCTCTTAGTTTTCCAATATCAAGCACAATTAGATGTTTTTATTGCATCAAAATAACTCCAAATCCTTCTTCTGAAGCATCACATTGCAACTTGAATGGCTTGGTAAAGTTTGGTATAGCCAAAACTGGACATGAACTCATAATCTTCTTGAACCTATCAAAAACACCTTGCGCCTTTTCTGACCATACAAAAGCTCCCTTTTTGGTAAGATTAGTAAGAGGAGCAGAAATTTGAGAATAGCCTTTCACAAGTCTTCTATAGAAGCCACAAATACCCAAGAACCCCTTCAAATGCATCAAGTTCTCTAGAGGTAGCCAATCCAAGATTGCCTTGATCTTTTCTGGATCAACTTTCACTCCTTCAACACTGATTATGTGACCAAGGTAGAGCAACTCCATCATTCCAAATTTACATTTAGAATCTTTGGAAAAAAAACTCTCTGATTCAAGTAGGCTAAGCACTTCCTCCAAGTTCTTAAGGTGTTCTTCCCACATCTTGCTGAAAATGAGAATATCATCAAAGAAAATCAACACAAACTTCCTCATCTACTTCTGAAAGATTTGGTCCATACAAGACTAGAAAGTAGCAGGAGAATTAGTCAACCCAAAGGGCATGAATAAGAAATCAAAATGACCATAATGGCACCTAAATACCATCTTCTCAACATCTAATCCCCTCATGCAAATCTGATAGTACCCTGATCTTAGATCAATATTCGAAAAGAACTTGGCTCCATGTAACTCATCAATGAGCTCATCTATCTTGGGAATGTGATATCGGTTCTTGATCATTTTTTGATTCAATGCACAGTAGTCCACACACATGTGAATGGTGCCATATTTCTTCTTCACAAGCACAACTATTGAAGCAAAATGACTCTTACTTGGGTGAATGAAACCCAACTCCAAGAGTTCTCTAATGTTCTTTTCAATTTCACATTTCTTCTTTTTAGGATATCGATATGGGGTTGTGATAATTGGCTTGGCCCCTTCTTCAAGTTCTATGACATGCTCAGTTCCCCTTTTAGGAGGTCTCCTAGGAGGTAGATCAACAAAAACCTTACTATTCTTAGTGATCAATGACTGAATATCAAGTGGGTAGTGCCTCTTCATTTCAACTGGATTAGCTAGTAGAATCATACACTTCTCTGCCCACTCAACTTGATCATGCCAAATCAACATTTCCATTCTTTTGAAAGATACAATTTGTGGGCCTTTGTTTGACATTCCTGTTAGTACCACCCTCTTTTCATCTGATTGAAACTTCAACTCCATTATTTGTAGATTTAGAGAGATCTCTCTCGAAGAGATCGTAACCATTGAATGCCAAGGACAACATCCGTAACCCCAATGCTAACAACATAGAATTCATCTTTGACTTCATAATTTCCTAATTGAATATACATGTTTGAAACCTTTTGATTGCAAGAGATATGGAACCCATCAACTACCATGACTTTGAAACCTTCAAATTCTTTAGTTTTTAACCCCCTCTTTGAAACCACCTCTTTATCAATGAAATTATGTGTTGCTCCAATTTCAATCAAAGCAACAATTTGATGTCCTCCAATCACACCAAAAACCTTGAAATATTCATTCTTTTGAAAACTAGAGAGTTGGGAAATTAGGCCTCCAACTCCTTGCTCTTTGTCTGACTCTTCTGGGGCTTCCTCTTCCTCACTTTTTGCAAAATCAGACTGTCGCTCCAAGTAATTAGATTCTAATCCAAAATAATAATAAGCCTCCATGTGGTTTTAATGTCCTCCTCCATAAAATCTATGCCCTTTAGTCCATGGCTCCCTACATGTATAACATTTTCCGTCTTTTCTAAGCTTCTCACCAAGGTCATCATCCAAATTAGAAGGAAATTTCTTATGGTGGTTTGAAAAGTGCTTCTTGTCCTTCTTGTGTGAAAAGGGCTTAGACTAAAATTTTGGCCTTGGGGCAACCAACTCCATGCTTCTAGATTTCTTGATAGCTTCGTCAAGACTTGGTGGATCAAATTCTTTAACCCACCCTTTCAATGACTCCATGAAACCTTCCGAAAACAACACAACTAGTCTTGTTTCTGTGATGTTGGGCACCATCACGAATAGTATTTAGAAATAAGCTATCTATGAATCCAATGAGCTATGTTGTTTTATATGTGCAAGCTCATGAAACTTCACTTTAGGGTCCTTAGTGTCAAACCTCTCAATCAGCTTGTTGGTGAACTCTTCATAAGTTTGAATGAGGTTGTGGCCAAGAGTGACTAAACGATGGTACCACCACTCATGGGAAGCCCCTTCCAAGTGTAAGGTTGTAAAATTTATGACATCTTCTTTAGGAATCGGTCTAAGGGAAAGGTAGTTGTCAAGCTTCTACACCCATGACATTGCTGTATAGTTATCACTCCCATCAAAATGGGCCAAGGTCACCTTTCCAAGGGCTTGATGATAATTAGTTTTGGGACCCATAGGAGCATGATATTCAAATCTTCTGCCATTCCTTCTATTTATTTGGTTCATGAACTGATCAAAAGTCCATTTCTCTCTAAGATTAGGAGGGAAAGTGACATATTCCATATAGTCTTGTCTTGCATCTTCCACAAAAGGTACTCTGACCTCCACTGGTGGTTCTTCCCTTTGAGTGAAGGTAGGGAAAAGAGGTCTAGAGGTTGAACCTATAGTGATTGCTACATGTTGACCAATAGTTCAGTCTCTTCCATTTACCTCCGATCCATTGTTACCATTGGTACCACTATTTTCTCCAACATTGTTCTGTTGGGGTTGGGACAGATTTGGAGTCACTTGCTTATCCATTCTTGCTAGCAAACGTGACAACATATCTAACATATTATCAAAATTATTTTTAGTTCTTACATATCTTTCCTCCATTGAAAGTCTAGGTCCTTCTGACATGTTTTCAACTGCTTTACCAGTATCTTCAACTACTTTACCAGTTTCTCTCAAATCCTTAGAAAGTGTCTCTACCTCTAGAACTGGTGGATTCTGATTTTGAGTTCTTGCATTCCCTTTGGTGTAGTATCTAGCTTCTCTATCACTCATCTAAAAATTGAACTTTGAATATCATAGGATGGAAAAATCTTGGATCTAATACCATTGAAATGACCCCCTTATAAATTTTTCAATTTTTACATCAACAATTTTACTCGTCAGTGTTAGCAAAGCCAAAACCAACACTGAAATGTAACCCTACACCAAGAATGTACACCAAGATCCTAATGATGAGTAAGGTGTGAGCATATGGTGTTGGGGATTGTTAGCTTGTAAATTGAAATGCTAGAAATACAAATTATGCAGCTCGACCACTTATTCAATGGAGTAGATTGATGACTCATTCGATCAACAGTATGAGAAATGCAAGTAGATAGAGTAAAGACATTGAGGCCTGTCTCTTCCACCAAATGGTGGGAATGAAAGTGCTTATACAAGAAAGTAAATAAGATATCAAGGCCAACCTTCTTCCACTAAAAGTGGGAATACAATAGAAATTATAGATAAGTAAAGAAGCTGATCAGTACTATTGATTCAAAATTACAATAGGAATAATGATATGTAAGAAACCAAATATTATTGCTATCAAAGTAGCTTCAAATGATGTTATATGTTCTCCAAACTTCACAAGACTCACAACCAAAAACAACACACCCAAAATGCAACTTCTGATAGTCTAATATATAAAACTAGCAAGCTCAAGACATAGACCAACAATTAAAAACCACTCCAAAATTCTCCTAACTCACTCAATACTACTCTAAATAGCATGAAACAAAATGAAAATGACTCTAGGAGAGATGTCAACCAAGTCAAGACCAAGAAACTGCTGCAAACACCTTATAATGATTTAGTACAAACTCCAAAGCACTCTCAAAAATGGTACGACCTCCCAAAAGGGGCGACCTCAAAGATAAAATCCCAATCAGCAAGATAAAATCTGGAAACTAGCATGTAGGGACGCCTAAGCCATAGGAACTGAATGAGCAACTAACTAGAATAACCAAAAAAATTCCTAAGGAGATATGAGAAAAAATGTGCTTCCAGCAAGCACTGAACCAACAAACTGTAAACTATAAAAACACACCAAACATTAGAAAACATCAACACAAAACTTCTCCATAATGCTCAATCTATTCTTTTGTGTAAAGAATAGTCTCTCTATCTCAGCTAGTTGCTATCTTTCAAGCAAGAAACCAAGAGTAGCTAGGAGGTATGCATTCCTTGAGGCAATTGAATCACCATTTCGATAGCACTTCGTTATATTTTCTTCATGGATGAAAAGAATGAAGCCAACACTCATATTTATAAGTTTTCTCCTCCAAATTCAAATTCAATCTCCCTCCAAGATGGACAACAAACTCAAATTCACTTTCATTTTCAATATTCTGCAATTTTCTTTTCATTTCACCCTTCTCTAAGTTATCCATTTCATGAAGGCAATAAAATTTATCAAAATTACAAATTATCACCAAGTTAGGCATCCAAAGTATTTAAGTGAAATACTATATAAAATTTATTTTTAATTAAAATCACTTATCTCTCCACTAAGGTGTCCACCCAACCTTATAAATATTTCACTTAATTATATTTTACCCCAACAAGGGAGGCACCCAACACAAGCTCCGGCTTGCCAAAAATAGCTCCAAGAGTGCTAGATGACCAACTGCTCAAATTGACTTGCTTGAAATAGCCTCTAAACTAGCTTGCTAAAAACTTGCTAAAAATAACATTGCTAAAAATAACACTTACTAAAAATAGCATACTGCTAAAAATAGTAAGTGTGTCCAAATGCATTTTAACCACATTTTGAGCAGTCGCCGCAACTTACTAAAAATAGTAAGTCTGGAAAAGTCCTATGTTTCTGTTGCATGTTACACCACTGTGAAGTTCTTTGAAAACCCAAAAGGAATCCAAAATAAAAACTACAAAACTCTAACATGTAAGCCACCCAAACTGCCAAAACATCCTCCTAGAAAATAGGAAACCCTAATTATTGCTCCTAACTAGCCTATGGGTCTTCGAAATAGGCTAACGACCAATTGCATTGATCATTGCTGAGAAGGGGAAATTACATCCGCTAATTGGTACAAGACCACATCAATATAGGTAACATCTAGATAATTGAAAAGAAACAAATTGCTAATAAATTGGTTGCTAAGAAACATCAAAAGATTCAAATCTATACTAATCCTTTTGCTTCACATTTTCACTAAATTCAAATGTTTTAGGTAGTTCTCTACCTTCTAAAATTTTTGAAATAAAAATAAAAAAAGGTGGATATGGTTGATATTTCCATTGGATCACTGTCGAACCATGATGTCACTATGTCCACCATATCTTTTTTTGCAAATTATTTGTCCTTTATAAGCAATAATGGACTTCTTTATATCCCTAATCATTCTAGTGAGAAGATCATTAATGGTGTTATCATTGATCTTTCTAGTAGGGTGAATATCATAAAAAAGAAAATATTTTTATTAATTAATTTCATAAGGAAAAATATGATGATTCATTAGTGACCATTCGTATGCATGATGGTGTCTCTCTTCCTTCTATGGGTTCCATCATTTTGACGATCCAAGTTGGACCCAAGTCAGCAAAAACCACATTTGATGTTATCCCAAGAGATGACTTATTCAAATTGAATTTAGTCATCCCATGAATAAATTACATGAATGCAGAGGCTTCTATGATACATAAATATCTAAAATTTCCTCATAACAACACAATAAACACTATCCAACACATTGGATATAAGCCACTTGTGTCAAATAAATGATTTTCTATGGATCATTTTTAGCCATTGCCTCTAGGTCCTATAATACCTCACAATCTAATTTGATATTTAAAACATATTATAAGTTCAAAGTGGGTTCTCTAGCACCTTCTTCTTTCATAGCTCATTCATCAACTTCATATATGGTGGTTACTTCCCCTTCAATCTCTCCATCACAAAAGAATGTTTCTATCTCTATACCTACCTATTCAATGGCTGAAGATAAGCATGCTCCATTGGGTAGGCCTCTCAATCCCCTTAAGGTTTCCCAACCTTCAATGATGCCTCTTGTCCCCCCAAATTTTAAAAATGGAAACTAGGCAAATACATCTATGCTAGGTAAATATTCCCCTCATATCATCTCTTCATCATACTATTCCTAGAACCACCCCTTCAATAACAAAATGAAAGTAGTCTGATGAATCAAAGTCTTCTTGTGCACCACCCATGTATCATCCTTTAGTGGTTCCTCCTACTACCCCTATGATAAAGAGAGGAAAGACATTGATGATACAGGCCATTGACCATGCACACCATATCTCTCTTTTCTCCACCAACTAAAACTATTGTTCCTTCTATCTAAGAAGTGAATACAACTCTTCAATCATAGCATAATGATCCACCTTCGAAAAATTTGCATGGACCCCATGAGGAGGATACTATGTAAATGTTTGAATATGAGCATTCTCCTCCAACACAACCACCTCCAAATTTGGTGATGCCTTCTTCTCCTCCATCTCCACCACTAGTGGTTTTTTCTTGCACTTTATCCTATTCCTTCTCAATATTTTGATGAACCTCACCTAAAGCAGGTGCAAGTATTCTTGGATCCTTGAATATAACTTCCTTTGGTTGCAAACCTTCCTATAATTCCACAATTTTTTTAATCAATAACGTTCTAAACACATCAATAATACCTAGTTTTACATTGTTTAACTTAGTACCATTCCAACACGCCCATCATAAAATATTTATAGATTGATAGGCCAAAATAGGGGTAAATAATAAGAAATATTTAATGTATAGTAAATGAATTTTAATTTTGTATAAGTGTTTATTCAGGGGCATAAAGTTGTGAATGGGTTTAGTGGCTATATACATAAGGGATATAGGTAGTGAGGTGAGTGTAGATGAAATGCATCTAAAAAATAAAAATACTCATTTAAAATTGCTATAGGAACACTACTAAAAATGTCTATAGGAACTGTGTAGGTTGCCAAAACTATGCAAGTTGCTACAGGAACTGCATGCAAAAATATAAATTTAAACAACTAAACATTATCAAAATCACAATAATAAATTACAAACTATTATAATTAAATCCTAAATTAAATCGATTCAACAAGCTATAGTTTGTAAATGAAATGAAATTAAAACTAAATTAAAAAAAAATAAAAACATAAAATAAATTCACCACCATTTTATGAGTGGGCCCTCTCTCCTTCCATGGGGTGATTAAAACACTGCTATGAACTTTGATCAGATGCATCATGTATTTATTCCAGCAAAACACATTACAATCTTTATTTCTACTCTTATGGAACACTCTCTCACTTTTCTTTTGTAGTTACATATATTGAATCACGCTATTTCTAACTACTAATCTACCTCATGTTCTCATGCTTGTGCTATTCTCTAAACTTCCTTTTATTGTTACATTGATGTTGTGTTTTTTATAACCCACACCACTCCTTCACACCATTTTTATGACATTATATATGGAAAAAATTAGTTTTTACATGACTTAAAATTTATGGCTTAGAATAAGACTAGCCATGAATATAGAGATTTATTTTTTTCTCACGGCTAACAAGTCTTCTAAGAATAGGCAAGTTTGTTTGCTACAACAAAACCTCACCATAGAATATAAAAGTAAAATATTGGAGGTTACAATAATAAATTAATATAGAAGGATATTCTTGTCCCATAGATAACAAAGCAAATAATTTATTAATAATTGAAATTTGACAAGTGCTCCATGGATTATTATCTCCACCTCCACTAACATGTTGAAAATTATTTTGCAAGGTTAAAATGAAAAATGGTTATTAATAAATACAATCAAATAATTAATTCTCATATTTTATCCCAAAACTAAATTAAACATTTCTAATTTATATTTAATCATATGCATCATAAGGGTGGTAAAATGGTATGGTATGTTATGAAAATAGAATATGAAAGTGAAGATTAAGGTCTGAAAAATTACTTCCTCCCAACTTAGCATATTACACGTCCTTGTACAATCTTTATTATTGAGAGGTTTTAGTTTGAAATGGTAGCCCTAGGATTTATGACTTCCGCTTTCTTCAGCTTTGACTATTATAGCTCATGCTTATTCAAAACCATAATGATATTTTCTTTATTTTCCAACTTAAATTTTTCTTTGCATACCAAGATTTATGGATTTACTTTATTTTCTATAGACATGGAAAATGTACATTTTCGATTTGACACACTTGATCCTGATTACTAACATCATTTCCTTTGAGATCATACTCTCAACATTTCATCATATTCTATCTCTTAATTTAATGAATCATTATTCATTTAATTAAGTCTTCCTCTTCCAGTGATTAAATTAATCTTACATCTCTGTTTAATTAAATAAATCATTTTATTTGATTAAAATATCTAAAGTCCTCTTATTAAATTAAATAAATTAAAACCTTATTTGATTTAATCTAACATATTCCTCCTTAGTTAAATAAATCAAATCATTTATTTAATTAATATTTTCCTCTCAATTTTGATTTAAATTAATTCATCTATTTGAATCAAAATTGTCAAATCATCAAATCTCCTATTAAATTAATCAAAACGTTGATTAAGTTAATCCCTCTCACTAAAATCCTCTAGAGAATGCAACTTGAACAAATAAATCAATTACTTTGATTTATTTAATTCTCTATTTTCCTCACATGGCATCAAAAGAGAATATTCTCTCAATTTGAATTCAAAAAGTCCAAGTGGACTTGGTCCTTCCAACAAGACATTTAAGGACATGTCCTTTGCATTGAGCCAAGTGACATTAACTTCATTCCCCTTCCCTCTTCAACAAGTCATTTCAGAAATTCAAATTCAAACTAATTGCATTTATTGGCACTTTAGCCAAAATGTGCACAACCATCAACCACTCACATGGTGACAAGTGGCATTCAACCATTGGATTGAAAGTTAGTCCCACATTGTTCAAAGCTTGCTCATTCTTTCAAATTCAAATATATAAATCGGAGGCTTCTCTCCTCATTTCTCATCCACAATTTACATGCAAAGATACTCTCTTCACATTGAGAGCCAATTTTATGCATAACACTCCATACTTCATCTTTTTCATAGCTAGGTTATGCTCAAATATCATTGAGAGATTTGACCATTTCACAATCACTCACATTGCAACTTAGGAGCTGGGAAAGGGCCAATTTCAACATTCAATTGACACCAATTCCCCCATGGGATCATCAATTTTCACTTAAATAGGATTTGTATTAATTTACTTAGTCGTTCTTCTCTTTTTTCCTATTTTAAGTTTTAGTAAATGGATTTTATGGGGAATCCCTCATGCTTGTATGCATTTGATCTAACAATTTAACCTTGTTTGTTGTTCTT
The DNA here is from genome assembly GCA_007115665.2 of Sequoiadendron giganteum. Lineage (NCBI taxonomy): Eukaryota > Viridiplantae > Streptophyta > Pinopsida > Cupressales > Cupressaceae > Sequoiadendron > Sequoiadendron giganteum. The sequence continues at coordinate 138,912,491 of CM021108.1, read as the reverse complement.
ATGATTTTGAAGGTTTAGGGGTTCACATTTTCCAACTTACATTTTATATTTTCATTTTTCAATATTTATAGCTTCCTCCAACTTTTTATTGTTCATCATTTTTTATTTTTTCTCTATTTTTTTCATTTGTTTTCTCTTTTCGTAATATTTTTCATTTTAAATGTTATATAGGAAGCATCATAAAAATTATCTCCACATTCACGAGCTATGAAAAGGGGTGAAATGATAATAAATATGAATGAATATGAAGGGTGAAAATAATGGATATTATGACAAGATAATTAAGGATAGTGAGTAACAAAGACAATAATAGGTGAAAAGATAGTCAAGAAGGATGGTACCCCCCCAACTTAAAGGGTTGACCGTCCTTGGGAAACAAGGAGAGGATTGGTGGGAAAACTAATTTATATGATTAATATAATAAGAAATATTAATAAAGTTAAAAGATAAAATAATGAAAAATTAAATTTATTATTTTACCAATTTTCATGTCCATTTATCTCAAGGTTTGGTGGCCAGAGTAGTTCAACCATTGTGAATGCCCAACAAAGAAGAAACCAAAAGTTGCAACATGAATCGTGATAAGAAGTGCAAAACATGAAAGATCTATGTCCCACTGAAGCATCATGGATCATATTTGTGGTAGTTGATTCTACTTTTGATAACACCTCAAACGAATGTGTAGTAATTTCATTTTCTATAGCTGATCAAAGTGATTTTGACCACAACTAGAGAATAGCTACACATGTGAGCTTTATGAGGTAAAATAGACACTCAGAGAGAGTGAAATAATCATTGAAGAAATTTAGTGTACTTAAAAAATGATTAGTCCACAAATAATTGCAATTTTTTCTTTATTCTCTTCATGTTTTTTCATTTTCTCATGAACAATTTTGTTAACGACAAGTGACCATTGGCAAGCTAGTTTTCAATCACTTATCACTTAGTGGTGTTGTGAAAACAATTTTCACCACTAAGAATTATTTTCAACTACAATTCGTCAAAAACCGGTTTTCAAATTATAGTTGTCTAACAATATTAAAAGTTTTTTATTGTTAGAATTTATTTTATTATTTATTTATTTTTTGATATTTTTAATTTTCTCAAGTAACTTGCATATAATGACCAAATAAAAGGAAATTCTCATATGGATGTTGAAGTGACACCATCTAAAACCTGAGTTCCTTCTATAACCCCACAAAAATTCACTACTGAAAGGGTCATCCCATAATAGTGTATCTCACTTTTTGGCCAAGATGGACATTTATATCAATATTTTTAACTAAATCTTCACCTTCTGAGGCCTATATTAGATAAATCATTAAGAATTTGAAGATGATGCGAACTAGTGATTTGTGGAAATTTGTGTGTAGATTCAAAATATATGTTTTTAATTTTTTTTTGAAATAAATCATGAATCTTTCAACATATCCTTTAATAACTAGTTTTAAATAGAAAACATCATTTTCAGAAAGTGACGTTTGTGTCATCAAACATAATTTTTTTCTACAAAGGATAAAATTCTAATTTTTAAAATATAGATTATCAACATCAATATCTAGGGCAAGGATATCTTTTCATAATTTTTTATTACATATACATTTTTAACTAATTTTTGAAGGACCACTATAACTATAATTTGGACATAGGTGTGTGTCATCCAACATAACTTGTTGTGTATGCATCAAAATATAATTTTATTTTATTTGGTGAAACAAGGACATCAATACCTAGGGCAAAGGTATTTTTTGATTTTTTTTACAATGGTTTAATATTTTCCCACCTCTATAGAATAAAGAGCTTGATGCTAAGCGAAAAACTTATGTTCAGTAAAAAATGAAAATTAAATACATGATAAAATGAAAACATATCAAAACTATACTTGTTAGAAAGCTCGTTTTGAGGGCTACGATCTTGTAAAATTTAATTTCTAAATGACTTTATTTAATCCCTCAAAAGGTAAAAAAAGTGTTTTTTCCCAACATTTTGATAGGTGTAAAGGAGATTCCATTATGGGTATGATTTAATACTAGATGGGTTCTATCCAAGGGGGTTTGATCTAAGGGGGTCTTATATAACCCTCTTCAATTAAAACCCTTTAGATGGAACCCCTCAAGGCTTAAATCATTATTTTTTCTAAAAATAAGTGATTTTAGGTAAAAATCAAGATGTCCCAAAAGTGAGACACACTATTGTGGCAACACCCAAAATTGGTTGCATGTAGAACTCAAAATGATAATCAATAAGAAATATACCTTCATCAAGATTGAACTTGCATTGTTCATAGCACCATTTCTAGAAAAAATATCAATCTTATTTAGCTCATGCCATTATGTCTAAAATTTTCCTTTAAAACATTACAATACATGCCCAATCACTTGATTGAAATAATTACATAAAATGGCTACAATCTTTGGAAGACACACTGTTTTGTGATGATTTTGATTTGAAACAAATCATGTTGACATCTCATAAAGCTACTATCTCGTTTCCTTTTAGGTATTAGAGATATCCATAAATATTTCCAAATTTGTATGAAAATTTGTAGCTACAAATAATACAACTTCCTTACCAAAGACAAGGTTGTGTAGGGAAATACCAATGGCCATCTTCCAACTTACCTAATATTCCCATACAACTTTAGGTAGGTGGATACTCAATCCTTATGATGGAGTATAGTGATTTACATTAGAATATCCTCATAATCCTTTTCATGTCTTCAACTTGTCCATGGATATGTGGCTTGTGAATAATCAATATAGTATTTTGGCTCTTATACACCAAGTTGAACATTATCCTCCATGTGATTTGACATCAAGGCTAGTGTGGAAGAAAATTTCTACTCATGAATTTTGTTCACACTTTTCCCAATAATCCTCTTATCATCTCCAAGAGAAAAACACAAAGGAAACTTGATTTTCACCATATAATTAGCAATACCAACAAAAAGTATCTTTAGATGCACATGTAGAGAAGCATCATCAAGTATTGGAGCAAAAATGTTGGGTAAATTAGATAATAAACATACAACCATATTCTCATGACCAAGCTTATCAAGTATAGTAATGAAATATTATCCATTTAATAACTCCACCATTATGATTGATTTATTAATTAGAAAATATAGGGTAAAGCTATTAAAATCAATACTTGATAATAAAAAATGGATAAATAAATACTATTACAATGAATTCTTATGTAGACACAATATAAAATCAATTCCAATTAACACAAGAATGCATACCTTGATTTGGTCCAAATCTCACTCACATATATTTATAAAAAGAATCAAAGAAAAAATTTAATGAATGATTTATTAATATTCAACGAAGGATCTCCAAAACTCAAAATAATAGGCCAAAAATAGGGTAAATACTGAGAAATATTTAATGTATAGTAATTGAATTTTAGTTTGGTCTAAGTGATAATTTGAGGGAATAAAATTATGAAAGGTGTAGTGGCTATATGTATAAGGGCTATAGGTAGTGAGGTGAGTGTAGATAAAATGTAGCTAAAAATAAAAATGATTATTATAAAATTTCTATAGGAACTCTGCTAAAAACTGCAATAGGAACTGTGTAGGCTACCAAAACTATGCAGGCTACTATAAGAACTGCAAGAGAACATATAAAACAACTAAACATTATCAAAATCACAACAATAAATTATAAAATATTTGGTTAGGCATGAATTAGGGATCTTATCAAACTATAAATTCCATCAACAATAAACCAACTCAACACCTTCCAATATTTAAAATTTGAATTACACATTCAAATTCTCATTATCAAGAAACTTCATGGAGTTTCAAAACAACAATTCCATTTTATGAATCAAACCTATAGGCAAGATTGAAGTCTAACAAATTCAATTGCTAAATTCATAGGAAACAAATTCATTAGATAATTATAATATGTAATTATCAAAAATCCACAAAATATTGACATATTGTATTGTCACACCCTCTATTCACACTCTCTATATTTTTTCTCCATATGAATCTCTAAATAGAAAACACTCTTTTAATATTGGAAAACCCTTCTACAGAGATTAATTCTACTTTTTATATGATTCAAATGCTCCAAAAATGATTAGTATTCTCCATACCAATGGATGCCCCAAGAAGAATTTGATGTTTTTTTTCAAAAATAAAATATAATTTATGGTTGTTGATTTCCACATCCAACAAAGTAATATATCACACTCCACCCAATTTAAACCATGGAAAATGCATTAAAACATTGTAAAGGTGTAGGAAAGTCCCACACCAACTTGCCCATTCACCTCCCATTATGCATCCACCTCCCCCTTCAAGGAAAATTATACACCAAACTCCAAAATAAAATCACTAATTTGGATTTTAAATATGCAAATGCAAACAACCACCAAAACTTGGGCCCACACCATGCTTGCAAAGAGAGTTTTTCTGCCCAAAGTAAGGAAAATCAACACCTTTAACCAATCTTCCCAACGTGGATTTTCATGGCCAAACAAATTATATTTTAAATACCAAGAAATTGACTGAGCTGGATGCCAATTCAATCCTTAGATCATGTAGCTAGAACCTTCAATTCAAGAAACACAATTATTAAAATAAAGCATTGTGTTTTGCATAAAGTAATTAAATAAGTTTGATTTGAATGAAATCCAAATATGGAGAGATTACAAGAATATTGATTTTTCCCAATCAAAGGTTTTTAAAAGATCAATAGTCGTAGGCATGGTTCCAAAGCACAACCAAAACATGAACAAAGAATAAATAAAAATAAATTGATCATTTTTTGCATGATGCAGGATTTCCATCATGCTCGAGTGCTCTTGCATCAGACACGTTGGCTAAGAAAAATGCTTCATGAGTGCAAAAATTATGAGTATTTCAAATTTTTTGGAATTGCAATCCCAAACTTCACCAAATCTACAACATTGACTTATGAAGCTTCATCAGTTGCTCAATTCTTCCAACAAATCAATATTCTCAATATTCCTTCCCTCTTGTATTTTTGGCAACACAAGAATCAATAATTTGATCTACCTCTTCAAGTTTCTTCATAAGAAATTATTGAACAAGCATCCTGCAAATTTGAATTTGTATTCCCATGTCTACTTATCTATCCTTTATAATATTTATACAAATCAAAAACATTAAATATTGGAGAAATATCAATACCTTCTAGAAGTTCCAATTCATATGCATTTGATGAAAATTTCCACAAAATCTTACATGGGCCTATCTTCTTCAATTTCAACTTATTGTATGTTCCTTGTGGGAGCCTCTCCTTCCTTAAGTGCACCATCATCAACTCTCTAACATGAAATTATTTCTCCCTTCAATACTTATTAGCATACTCTTTGTATTTGGTGGCACTCTTATCCAAGTTTCCCTTCACTTCCTTGTGCAAATCATGTATATACTCAACAAAGTATTCCGCTACAACACTCTTTCTACAGAAATCTGCACTATCTCTCACTTCATCCACACCCCTTGGGTTGTACCCATACATAATTTCAAATGGACTCTTTCCCACACTTTGATTGATCGAGTTATTATAAGAAATTGTTTCTTGTTCCAATGTCATATCCCATTGATTTGGCTTGTCACCTACCAAGAATCTCAATAAATTTCCCAAGATTCTTTTCAAAACTTCATTTGACCATCGGTTTGTGGATGGTAGGCTAAGCTAAACTCTAATTTTGTTCCCATTTTCTTCCATAAGGTGCACCAAAAATGACCAACAATTTTGGTATCCTGGTCTGAAATAACTCTTTGGCAAGCCATGTAATTTAACCACTTCCTTGAAAAACAAAGTAGATATGTGGGAAACATCATTGCACTTTTGACATGATATCAAATGAGCCATTTTAGAGAATTTTTCCACTAGAACAAAAAATCATCACCACAATCATAGTAACCCTAAAAAAAAATCCATGCTTATATATTCTCATGGTCTTTTTGGTATTGGAAATGGCTAATACAACCTCGTATTTTACATTACTCCTTTTGCATATTGACACACCTGATAACCTTGCATCATATGATTTACATCTACACTCATACCCCACCAATAATAAATCCCATTCAGGTGCACCAAAGTTTTGTCCACTCTAAAATGACAACTCAAGCACCCACTATGTTTCTCCCTTATTAAATTCTCCCTCACCAAACCATGAGGTATACACAATCTCTTTCCCTTAAAAAATAAACCTTCTTGCATAAAATACTCTTGCCATGGAGTTCTATCCCTTTCCATGGGATTATTACATGTTATCCAAGCCTCTTTAAAATCAACATCCTAGTCATACGACTCTCGCATAGAATTAAAACCAATAAAATTCATTATCATTTTAGTCAACAAAAAATGCCTCTGACTTAATGCATCAACTACTCTACTGAATTTTCCACTTCTATATTTCAATAAAAAAGAATAACTTTGAAGAAATTCAACCCACTTCACATGATTTTGACTAAGCTTACCTTGGATATTTAAAAATTTCAATGCATGATGGTTGATATACAAAACAAACTCCTTCGAAAGCAAATAATATCGCTACTTCTTAAGAGCTTGCACAATTGTATAGAACTCTTGATCACACATGAAATATTTTATTTTTACTTCATTCAAATTCTCATTGAAATATGTTATTGGTCTACCCTCTTGACTCAAAAATCCTCCAATCTTTGTCCCATTTTCATCACAATCAACTTAAAAAACTTTACAAAAATTGAGAAGTGCTAACATGGTCTACTCTGTTACTTTAGCTTTCAAAAGTTTAAAACTTTTCTCAACTGTGATTGTCCACACAAACTCTTTTCTATTACCGTTCATAGTTTCCATAATAGGAGCACAAATCCCATTGAAAATTTTGTATTAACTTCCTATATAAGCTCACAAAACCATGGAAGCTTCTTGCTTCAAACATACTCCTTGGAGACAACCAATCTACAATTGTTTTTACCTTTTCTAGAGCTATTTTCAGACCACTACAAAAAACAAAAAAACCCAAATACACTAGATCCTCTTTCATGAAGGTGAACTTTTTCAAATTCACTAGCAATTCCTCTTCTTTGAGTCTTTTCCAAATTTCCCTAACATGCTGCAAATGCTCTTCTTTTGTTTTACTAAAAAACAAAATATCATCCAAATACACTATGACAAACTTACCAAGGTATGGTTTCAACACTTCGTTCATCAACCTCATGAAGTTACTTGTCACAATTTTCAAATTAAATGGCATTACCATCCATTCATACAATCCATCCTTTGTTTTGAAAGCGGTTTTCCATTCATCCCCTTCTTTTATGTGAGTTTGATGGTACCCGCTCTTCAATTTTTATTTTTTGTAAAATACTTAGCCCCACTCAAACAATCCATCATATCATCCATTTGTGGTAAGGGAAACTGATACTTTATAATATCTTGTTTATTTCTCTCAAATCCATTCACATTCACCACTTTAGTGTCAATACCATTGGGACAAAACATGGACTTAAACTCTCTCTAATCACCCCCTTATCCAACAACTCTTACACTTGCCCATTTTTTTTGCATTCTCCATAGGTTTCATTTGATATGGTGATTTTTTGGCAAGCTTGCATTGGGAATCAAATCTATTGGGTAGTTTCTTCATCATTATGTCTCCACATTCTTCCAAAATTTTCTTCATTTTCAGTAGTATTTCTTCATTTTCATTAGTATTTCTTCATTTTCTTTCGCTGCTCCAACAACTGCAATATTTGGAACAATAACAAAAAAATTCCTCTTTCCTTCAATTCTTTCAAAATTTATTTATCAAAATCAAAGAAAAACTTGGAGCTTCCCTCCACTTCTTCTTCCCTTTCTTGAATTGGTGTTAATGTATATTCTTTGTCATCTTTCTTAATCCGATATGTGTTTGCCCACCCACCATGAACAAATCTTCCATCAAATTTCCATGGCCTCCCCAAAATGAGATGACATGCATCCATTAACATCACATCGCACATTATTTCATCCATGTATTTTCCAATTTGAAAACTCACAAGACATTGCTCACGCATCGTCAAGCTATGATCTTTTTGCAACCATGAAACTCAATATGGGTTGGGGTGTTTCAACATTTTTAAATTTATTTTTTCCACCATTTCCTGAGATAAAAAATTATACATGCTACCACTATCACATATGACTTTGCAACACTTGCCACCTTGCATCTTATATGTGATACAAAATTATACGTGCTTTTCATCTTGTTCTAAAAAAATTTCTTCTTTGCATGGGCTACAACTTATTCTTCTCAAAATTTATCATAACTCTTCATAGCATGAGAGACTCTCCATCTTTGGATCCTTCTCAATTCATATTCATTTTCAGCCTGCACAACATGAATTCTAGCTTCCTTCCCTTTTCCATTATTTTTTTGTATTTTTGAGAATTCAAATGCACTATGCCTTGACTCTCCAAATTGGTAGCATGTACCTCCAAACCCTCTTCCTCTAGCTCTACCAAAGGATCCTCTACCATGGAAATAATCTCCTCTTACCCTAAAAGATTCTCCTCTTCCTTTATTGTCTTGCACACTCGCATGAGATGTACTTGCCTCATCTTGTTTTCCATGGTAACCTCTACCACAATTGTTTTTACCTCTACCTCTTAAAAATATGCCCCTACCACGAGAACTTTTCTATTGTTTTTATGCAAGTTTCTCTTCTACCTTCAAGGAATATTGATATGCCTCTTCTACACTAGTCACCCAAACTATAATCATCTCATATTAACTAGAATTATGAAGACCACATATATATCTTGATACCTTTTCGACATCATCATCCACATGTCCAACCCAAATAATTAATTGATAGAACTCATCATTGTACTCCCATACATTCTTCTTTCTTTGCTTCAAATTTTGTAGCCTCTTAAAATAAACAATTTGGTAATCTACAACCAAAATTTTTTCCTTCAATTTCATCACCATCCTCTCCCATGTTTTAATTTTCTCTTTACCTCTTTGTTGTCCCTCTAGCTACACATTCTACCACCACATGGAAGCATGTCATTTCAACTTTGTGCCAACTTATTTTACCCACTTTGGATCCTCAATTGGCTCTATGTCAAAATATTTTTCCCTCTAATATCCATTCCAACAACTCTTCTGGATACAAAGTTGTTAGTGTTTCTTAGATCAGATTAAACAATGAAAGCACTTAATAATATTGCAACACATAAGACAATGAACACAACAAGATACCCTGGGAAAACCCTCCTCTTGAGGGAGAAAAACCTAGCAAATAATTCTCTTATATAATGTAGCATAAGAGTAGAAATCTGCTTACAACTTAGGCCCAACAATGGCCAACAATGAATACAATGAGGTCACACCTCTCCAAGATGCACAAGATACAAATGAATATGTTCTTCCTTGAAATCGGATCTGCTGCTATGAAGTGCAAATTCTGCTCTTAAGGAAATGCGAACTTGCTTGAATAATGAATGTGTTACAATGCCAAATAAGACCTTGTATTTATACAAGTGTGGTGCCTCTTCAAAATAGGTCAGCCCACATAAAAGAACCATAATAAATAAGAATTATAATAAGGTCGGCCCAAGTAATGACTAAGACATGCAAACCATAAAGGGTCGGCCTTTTGTATTTACTAAATAATGTAATTATGAATTAAATAGTCGAAGGCTACTTCATTTAATTCATGTGCTTCTTCTTATGATTTGTGCGAAGGAAGTGCAGACCGTAGCTGCTATAACATCAACACTCCCTCTCAGCTAGGGATGAACTTCCACCTACACAAGACACATCATATCAGAATGAAAACAAAATAATATCACCTCATCGTGATATCAACCATTGTGGCTACCTCCACGAATGGTATGAACAAGTGCTCATCACTTAATGTGATGTTGTCACCTCAATGTGACTTTCACCATGGCTTTCCTAGAGGGTGATACACAAGCACAAATAAATCATCACAGATTCCCTCACTTGATGCTGTCATGGAGTCACACACATGACATCCACCATGGCTCTCCCAGAGGGTGGAAACAAGGGCTTTCACCTCAAATCTCTCTCAATAGAGAATTGCATTATCAAGGGATTGCACCTCAACTCTCTCTCAATAAAGAATTGCATTAACAAGGGCTTGCACCTCAACTCTCTCTCAATAGAGAATTGCATTATCAAGGGCTTGCACCTCAACTCTCTCTCAATAGAGAATTGCATTATCAATTAAGTTTCACTGATACTGAGACTCTTTCTCAGTTAAGGCTGCATTCTCCACCATACCAAGCTTTTCTCGAAAGTACACAAACTTAATCCTGGAGAGAGGCTTGGTGAGAATGTCTGCCGTTTGCTCTTCAGTGCTGATATACCTCAACTATATAGCTTTCCTTTGTACCATATCTCTAATATAGTGTACTTGATCTCAACATGCTTTGTTCTGTCATGAAACACGAGATTGACAGAAAGCTTTACACAACTCTGATTATCATAGTGTATAATAGTATGCTCCATTGATTGTTCAAACAATCCTGCAAGGAGCTTACGAAGCCACACTGCCTCATGAGCTTCCACACAAGCTGCAATATATTCTACCTCGGTTGTACTCAAAGCCACTGAAGATTGTTTCTTGCTACACCAAGAAATCATAGTAGTACCTAAACTGAAACAACAACCAGAGGTACTCTTCTGATCTGAGACACATCTTGCCCAATCAGAATCAGTAAAACCATGTAGCTCTAAATCCACACCTGAAGAATATCTCAACCCATATCCAATTGTGCCACATAAATATCTCAAGATATGTTTAGCTGCTACAAGATGTATTTGCCTTGGTTCACACATAAACTGGCTAAGTGCACTCACTGCATAGCAGATGTCAGGTCTAGTGTTAACTAGATACATCAATGAACCAATCAACTGTCTATACATCATATAATCCACTGGTTCTGAACTAGCTATAGCCTCTTTCAAATTATCTAGATTAGTCTCCATGGGTGTAGACATAGGTTTGCAGTCAATCATACCAAACCTTTTGAGAATGTCGACAGTATACTTGCCTTGACTTAGAATCATCTCATCTGAATTTTGCCAAACTTCTAAGCCAAGAAAGTAATGCATGAGACCTAGATTCTTCATCTCAAAATCTGAAGCTAACTCCTTCTTGCATTTTAGAATTAGATGTTCCTCACTAGTGATAATCAAGTCATCAACATATAAAACCAAAATCAATGCTTCACCATTTACCACCTTGAAGTAGAGGTTAGAATTTGCATCATTCTTTGAGAAACCCAGGCTTGAAAGATACTGATCAATCCTTTCGTACCAAGCACGAGGAGCTTACTTAAGACCATACAAGGCCTTCTTCAGCTTGCAAACATGAGATTCCTTCCCATGTACCTCAAATCCTTCGGGTTGCTCAATGTAAACCTCTTCTTCTATTACACCATTTAGAAAAACTGTCTTTACATCCATTTGGTGAATCTTCCATCCTCTAGATGTGGCAATAGCAATGATGGTTCTGACAGATGTATATCGAGCCACAGGAGCAAAGGTTTTTTCATAGTCAACTCCCTCTTTTTGTGAGAACCCTCTAGCCACGAATCTTGCCTTGTGCTTCTCAATGCTCCCATTAGCTACATGCTTGATCTTGAAGAGCCATTTAGAAGACACCACAGATTTGCCTTTGGGTCTAGGAACTATATCCCAAACATCGTTCTTAAGTATGGACTGATATTCCTCAGACATGGCATCTTTCCATACTTGTTGACTAGAAGCTTCTTTGACACTTGAAGGCTCTGACTCAATAATCTGACTCATCAAGGCGACATAACTAGAGAAATTTTGAGGTCTCTTGCTTTCTCTGAAAGCTCCTCTTGGAGCTGCAAAACTTTCTGACTCTTGCATTGTCCTACAAGCCCAAAGAGGTCTTTTCTTTCCAATCACAATATCTAGAGGCCCATCAGTAGGATCCAAGGGTTCAACTGGATCAACATCTTCTTTAGGTTCTGGAGCCTCCTTCAGGTTCTCTGGAATATGGTCAATTTCCATATCTTGAGGAGGTTCTTCTTCATCAATCTCCATAGGAGTGCCCTTGGACCTTCTAAAAGCAACATCTTCCTCAAATGTGACATCTCTACTAATCTCAATAGACTTCTGTCCTGGTATGTGTATTCTGTAAGCTTTTGATGTCTCATTGTAACCTACAAGAATTCCTTTCTTCCCAGAAGGTTCTAGCTTTGTTCTCTTTTCCTTTGGAATATGAATATAAACTGGACAACCAAAGATCCTCAAATGACTAACTTCAGGTTTCACCCCTGAGAATGCTTCTTCAGGAGTTTTATTCTCCAAGATCCTGTGGGGACTCCTATTTTGAACATAGACGACTATCCTTGATGCCTTAGCCCAAAGAGAGATTTGCAGATCTTGATCATGGATCATAGCTTTCACTGCTTCCACAATAGACCTATTCTTTCTTTCAGCAATACCATTTTGTTGTGGATTATAGGGAACACTGAACTCCCTCTTAATCCCTGCTTCAATACAAAAATCTCGAAAGGTGCCAGAAGTGTATTCTCCACCATTATCAGATCTCAATACCTTGATCCTTTTCCCAGATAGGTTTTCAACCTGTGCCTTGAATTCTCTGAATCTTTCTAATACTTCTTCAGATTCTTTAGATCTCAAGAAATAAATCCAAGTCTTTCTAGAGTAATCATCAATAAAAATAATATAATACAAGAAACCACTAGAAGATGCAGTAGACATTGGACCACACAAATCAGAATGAATGAGATCAAGAATACATTTAGATCTACTTTCACTAGAATGAAACGTACCTTTTGTGTTCTTGCCTAGAGCGCATCCCTTGCATGTTCCTTCATGTTCTTGATTGAATTTTGGAAGACCGGTGACCATCTTCTCCATGATAGGTAGAGAACAAAAGTTAATGTTTTCCAATCTTCGATGCCAAAGATCGCACATGCTGGAGCTATCATGCAAAAGCGCTTGAAGAGGATGAGTGCAGAGCCTGTAAAGGCATTCATGTCTAACTCCAATCACTTGAGCAGTTTTGAAGCTAGAATTCTTTGCCCATATAAGAAATTTTCCTTTAGAGAAGGCAACTTGATAACCCTTGTCTTCCAATGCTGAAATTGAGACAAGATTCCTCTTTATCCTTGGAACGAACACTACATCATTCAACTCCAATGAAATCCTGGAATCCAAGTGAGGAGAGGAGTTTCCAATTCCTTTCACAGAGTATCTAGCATCATCTCCAATGATGACTTGATCACTAGAGTTGCTCTCCACTAATTTTGAAAGGTGACTTTTGAAACCGGTGATGTGCCTAGAGGCACCACTATCAATCAGCCAAGTGTTGACATCGGTAGATACATTACTTGACAAGGCTGAATAGAACAAATAATCACTAGAGTCCTTCTGAGGAGTGACTTCTTCAACATTTGCAATGACAACTTGTTGGTTAGGTCTTTGAGGACAATCTTTCGCAAAGTGACTATACTTATCACAACAAAAACATTGAATCTTGGACATGTCATGTTTTCTTTTGAAAGCAGGAGCACCATCATTTCTGTTTTCTCGATTCCTCTTGAAGAACCCTTTATTGAAGCCTTTTCCTTTCTTTGATGAATGAGAGGCATGAACTTGTAATTCTTCATTCTTTGAACTTTGACCAATGCCCCAAGCCATTAGTCTTGACTCCTATTGGATACAGTCAATTCTTAATCGATCAAACTTGGGAAGTTTAGATCTTGCACTGATTCCTTGAATGAATGACTCCCATGAAAGCGAAAGGCCATTGAGAGCAAGCATATTCAAGTATTTTTCATCAATCATGTGACCAATTGTGGAGAGTTGATCTCTTATCTCTGAAATCCTCATGAAGTAAGAGACTACAGATTCTCCTTTTGTCATTTTCACAAGATGCAGTTGTTGCTTTAGTGCAAGAGCACGACTAGTGTTGTTGATTTCATACATCTCTTCCAAGGTTGTAAATATTTCTCTTGCCGTATCCTATTTGAAGACGATCGGTACAACATGATCCTTGACGGAATCAACCAACACTTTCTTTGCCCTAGTGTCTTTCTTTCTCCACTGCAACTTCTCTTCTTCCTCCTCAGGTTCAGGAAATTTTATTTTCACGAACTCAGCTAAATCATTCTCTTCCAATGTGAGCATGATTATGAACCTCCATGATGTGTAGTTCGAAATCCCTTCGATTCTATCCTCGATTTTCAGACCATTCACCATCTTGAGAAATTTAGAAGATAGACTAAAAAAGAATAAAGTGAGTGTTGCAAACTAAATCTGATCACGATCTTATTCACGCTCGCTCTGATACCATGTTAGTGTTTCTTAGATCAGATTAAACAATGAAAGCACTTAATAATATTGCAACACATAAGACAATGAACATAACAAGATACCCTGGGAAAACCCTCCTCTTGAGGGAGAAAAACTCAACAAATGATTCTCTTATATAATGTAGCACAAGAGCAGAAATCTGCTTACAACTTAGGCCCAACAATGGCCAACAATGAATACAATGAGGTCACACCTCTCCAAGATGCACAAGATACAAATGAATATGTTCTTCCTTGAAATTGGATCTGTTGCTATGAAGTGCGAATTCTACTCTTAAGGAAATGCGAACTTGCTTGAATAATGAATGTGTTACAATGCCAAATAAGACCTTGTATTTATACAAGTGTGGCACCTCTTCAAAATAGGTCAGCCCACATAAAAGAACCATAATAAATAACAATTATAATAAGGTCGGCCCAAGTAATGACTAAGACATGCGAACCATAAAGGGTCAGTCTTTTGTATTTACTAAATAATGTAATCATGAATTAAATAGCCGAAGGCTACTTCATTTAATTCATGTGCTTCTTCTTGTGATTTGTGTGAAGGAAGTGCAGACCATAGCTGCTATAACATCAAAAAAAGTACCATTGAAACTTGGGGGGTCCAACCTAGGCTTGTTATTAAGCCTAGCCATTGATTTGAAAATCTACCTTCTACCTCATCTCTATACTAATCTTCTACTTCAAATTCTAGTGCTCCTTCTTAAACTTCATCCTTGTTGACATCCACCACCATGATTCCTCTTCCTTGAATCAATTCTATTGCTTCCAAACATGCTTCTATTTAAGCTTCAAGGGCTCTTATCATTTCCCTAAAGACCTCATGATCTGCATTACTTGGTTCTCTTTACCCACACCCTCTTTACACCATTTTCATAGACCTTTGTAATTTTGGGTCTCACTATCCTCTCACACACCAACAAACATATCCTTAGGGTTCTTTTCCCAACACGACACAATACCAAATTTGATACCACTTGGTGCGGGAAAGAATTAGGGGTCTTGTCAGACTACCAATTCCAATAGAATAATTCAACTCAACACCTTCTAGTTTTTAAAATTTGAATTACACATTCAAATTATCAGTCTCAAGAAACTTCATGGAGTTTTAAAATAACAATTCCATTTTATGAATCAAACTTACAGGAAAAACTAAAGTCTAACAAATTAAATTACTAAATTCATAGGCAACAAATTTATTAGATAATTATAATTTTGCAGTCATCAAACAACCACAAAACATTGACATATTGTATTTTCATACCCCTTGGTCACACTTATTTTTCTCAATATGAATCTCCAAAGAACAAACATTCCTCTTTCCATATTGGTGAACCCTTCCACAAAGATGAATTCTAACTTTTATATGATTCAAATTCTCTAGAGATGAATAATCTTCTCCATACCAATGGACTCCCCAAGAATAATTTGATGTTTTTTTCTGAAAAGTAAAATATGATTTATGGTTGTTGATTTCCACACCCAACCAAGTAATATATCATGCCACAACTGATTTAAACCATGGAAAATGTATCAAAGCATTGAAAAGGTGTAGGAAAGTCCCATGCCAACTTTCCCATTCACCTCCCATTATGTATCGACCTCCTCGTTCAAGGAGCATTATGCACCAAACTCCAAAACTCAATCATTAATGTTCCTTTTAAATCTACAAATTCAAACAACCACCGATACTTGGGCCCAAGACATGCTTGTAGAGAGAGTTTGGCTACCCAAAGCAAGGAAAATCAATGCCTCAAACCAATCCAACCAATGTGGATTTTCATGCCCAAACAAATTACAATTTAAATGCCAATAAATTAACTTAGTTGGATTCCAATTCACTCCTTTGACCCTACAGCTAAAACCTTCACTTTAGGAAACCCAATTATTAAAATAAGGCGTTGTGTTTTGCATAAATGAATTAAATAAGTTTTGGTCTAAATGAAATCCAAATATAGAGAGATCATGGGAATATTGATTTTTCCCAATCAAAGGTTTTCAAAAGATCAATAGTTGTAGGCACACTACCAAAGCATAACCAAACCACAAATAAATAATAAATTAAAACAAATTGATTTTTTTTTTGGGCAATGCAGGATTTACATTATGCTCGGGTGCTCCTACATCACTTTTATAAACCATTATATTTAAATCCTAACTAAAATCAATTCAAAAAGCTATAGTTTATAAATGAAATGAAACGAAAAATAAATAAAAGTAAAACAAAAATAAAATATATTAATGACCATTTTGTGAGAATGGGACCTCCTCTCCTTTCATGGGGTGATTAAAACACTGCTACAAACTTAGATCAAAAGAATCACGTGTTTATTCCAATGGAGCACATTGCAATATTTATTTCTGCTCCTATGGAACACTCTCTCACATTATTTGTGTAGTTACATATTGCTATGCTCTATTTCTAACTACTAATCTGCCTTATGTTCTCATACTTATGTTATTCTCCAACTTTCATTTGTTGGGATTAAAGTATCTCAACCTTAGTGAGTCCCATGATTAATTATTTAATTATTTATTTTCCCCTAAGTTGTTGAATTTATTTATTAAATTCAATAATAATTATTTCCAAATTGCTAAGTCACTTTGTGGGACCTAGAGGGGAGTTAGCATCGTACATGCAAGGTGTGAAAAGACAAAATTGTGAAACATGTCACATGGGAAATCTATTGGGAAAGGAAATTGTTTCTACTTCTAAAATGGTGCCATGATGATGTGTGGTAGTTTTTTTTTGTTGGAAGAATGAAGAAGAATCCCTTCAGTATGTTGTCATTGATGCCAACATTGCTTGGTGATAGTTTTTGTACATCTGGTAATCAACACTTTTGTTACTCTAATCCGGTTATTTGGTTCAGAATTGTTCATATTAAAGTATTGACCTATGTGGTTTTAATGTGTTGTTTAGGACTATTAATTGCATCTATGAACAAATTTTCAATGATTTTTGTTAAATGGGTTGGAAGATATAAATGAAAAATTTTTGACATTCAAGTTTTGTATCTTTCTTTGGCCGACATGGATAAGTGGTGTGAATATACACTTCGTGGATGTTAAAGTGATATTTCTTGGGTTGGAGTCAACCTAATTTATGTCTTGCACATTTTGTTTTGTGCACGAAATAAGTTTTGATTTGAGTTGACAAGCTATTTTGAATTGATTATGTATACACTCAATTAGGCTGACCTAATTGATATATGTAGATGTAACAATATATATATGAAACATTTTGTATTGAAATGATGATGATGTATGTGTGACATGCGACAAGTATGAGTAGTGATGTGCAAAAAGTGTAATATTGTGTAAAATTATTGGTAGCTTTTGTGAACCTGCAAAGCGATGTAGTATTTTGTATTCCAAAGCTTAATTTGAACTGAACTTAGAACATAGAAGTTGTATTCATTAGTTTATCCTTTTGGTAGTGAGTCACACTCATTTTTTAATCCTTCCAGGCTTTGAGCCTTTCAAGGATAGTGTGTCCTGGTAGTGTACCCTTGTAATATCTTATGACTAGTTATAATATATTGTGAGCTGATCCTCTTTTTTCCATTTTGGGTTTTCCATGTAAAAATCTTGGTGCTCATGTGTCATGTGGTGTTATGATTATTTTCATGTCCTTGTTTATAATTATAGTTCGATATACTTTAATTATTGAATGGTTAGCAGTTAAATGGTTTAGTAGAATACTGATTCACCCCCCCTTAGTATTATGGGTGTTCAAGAATTGGTATCAAAGCTCAATTCCTTTTGAAAATTCTAATAGCTTAAGGAAGATCTTGAAGTTTGAACACATGGATGGCATAAGGAGTCTTGTTCCTTCAGAAGAGATCTCTACAACTGAAGAACTCCATGTTGCTCTTGAAGATCTAGATAGAATTGAAAATGAGAAAGAGACTTGAGGAAAAACTTAAAAGAATCAAATGAATGCATTAGATAATTAAGAGAGAAAATCGATAAATTCAAAGAAAGGCATAGAGAAGTCAGTGATTAGTTGAAGAAAGAAAATTAAGACATCACTATACTAAAGGTGCAAGTGGAAGAAAAGAAAAGAATGAGGACTGTCAAAAATTTAAAATTCAGAGCAAGGTTGATGAATATACAAAGCTTGAACCAGAAATAGTAACTCTAAGGTTTGACCTGGAGAAAGCAAGGGTTCATGAGGAAAAATTCAAAACAAGTACTATAATTCTTGATGAGTTGAATGTGTTTCAAAAACATTCTATGGATAAAGGTTGTCTAGGACTTGAAGAAGGACAAAGCTCAAAAGAAAATTAGACTCCTAACAAGGCTAGGAAGACTCAAGGAAATGATAGACAAATCAAGAATCAAAGAAGCAATATCAGAAGAAATCCTATCTAAAAAACTAATGCTCAAAGGTACCCATCTTTCAAAGGTATTTATTTTTCATGAAATAATTTTGGTCATAGAATAACAAAATGTAGAAGTAGAATGAATTAGAATGTTGGATTCTTTTCTGGACAATGTTTTGTTTGCAAAAGGTTTGGACATAGAGCTACTGAGTGCAAAAGTTAGATAATGACAAATAGATTCAATACTGGTAGAATGATTCAATATTTTCAAGGTTATTGCTTTACATGTTATGCATTTTGACATAAAGCTAACTAGTGCAGATCAAGGATAAATTCAAATCAGTCTAGTTAGAAAAATATTGTGTGCTACACCTACAATAAACTAGGACATATTTCAAGATTCTATAGAAGTAAAAATGGGAAGAAACCTAATCCAAAACAAAGGAATAAGCCAGTAAAGAATATTGATCCTACTGAAGTTAAGAAGGAAATGGAGAAGGTTTAGAGGAAAAAGGAAGAACTTGACAATAAGGATAAATAAAATACATCTATACCTACATTTGATGTAGATACCTCTAAAAACTAAACCCAGTAGTGGATTTAGGGGGAGCAATTATAGAGAAATCCAATAAACCCTTGATATAAGAGGTGTCAAGTGGTGACATGAAGATATGCAATGTAAAATGTCATTTTGAAGATGTTGAAAAAGTTTTTGATAGAAACGATGCAGATTTAGAGAATTGTGGAGCATTTTAGGGTTTTATAGTGTATTCATAAAGTTTTTATAAGCTTTTTGTGGGTGGAATGCATTAAATTCCAAACTAGGGCTGATCGATAAGGTATGAAGTGAAAATTCAAGTTGAGTTAAATCACTTTTACACATTTGGTGAAAGCAAAGCAAGTTGAAGCGATTTGAAGGTGATCCAAATCATATGGAATCAAACCCTCACTTTTTTCAAAGAGTGAAAAAGGTATTTATAGCTATCTGTGCTTTGTGAGTTTTAATTAGAAGTAATTTCCATAAAAATATACAAGAGAATTGAGGGAAAAATGGCCACTCCCACTATGGTTGAGATTTATGAGAGACCTTGACTGAAATTCAGAAGGTTTTCATTGAAGGTCTACGAAATGGACCCTATGGGTGTATTTTCACAAATTCTGAGTAATGTCTTACCCATCGAGGATACTACAACCTACATTCATGGGAAATTAGAAGAATTTGATCATCAAGAACTCACAAATATATGGCTAAAGGAGCTAATTGGAGATAATTCCTCGATGAAGCTAGAATATTAAAATCTTGTATGAAAGAAGCTAGATGTTTGGAATTGGTTCCTAGAATTTTGCAATAGAATGGATGAAAATTTTGTAAGGATAGCACTTATCAGAGTGCATGATAAATTTGTATAGACATGTGTGCCTGGAGTAATTACCAAGGAAGTGATTAAAGTTGTGACTGGTCTCTATGACATTGGAACTATACTAGTGATAAAGGCTATGAAAAATGATGTGGTTATGAAACTAACTAGTGCCACATATGATGGGAGAGCATTGACAACCAATCCCATTACAAACCCTATTGTGAGGTATGCTAGAATCATGATAGGTTAGAAAATCTATTTCACCAACAAAGGAAATTTGATGTCTGCAATTGTAATTTATGTTGCACATGAAATGATGGTAAATGGAAGAGACTATGATTTGTGTGAATTGCTTCAACAACAACTTATGGATAACTTAAGCCAGACCAATTCAAAGAAATATTTATTCAAGTTTGGTACATTGGTAATATGTTTGCTACTTTACTTTCTAAGGGAGTTGGAAACAAAACATTATATGGAATATCAATAAACCAATGGCACACCAAATATTTGAACACTTACATAGCATTGGAGAATTCAAAGCATAGAGTGATGCCCTAACTGTATTCTTTGTAGTTTTTCAAAAAAATATGTATGAAAGAGAAAGAGTTCCAATAAGCTTAGTAAAGAAATATGCAAAGGAGATAAGTTTCTTGGTGTCCACTGATGAGTGTATTATAGAGGCATTAGAACCTAGAACTCTATGGATAGAGCCTCTAGGATATGAGATTGATGAACAAGTAGCTGAGAGCTTCATTAAAACACTATTAAATAACCCTAAGGATCTCACTCTACCCTGACATGGTACATATGAATAGAATTCTACCAAAGTGCACTTGGAAACTTCAGCTCCTTAGAGGACTAAAAGGGTAAATAAAAATGATGAGGAATTTTTTAATATGCATTCAATTTCTAAGGATGATGTTGAAAGGCTAAGGGAATTTGTAGATGAGAAGAGGACCGGATCAGTTGAAGTTCCCTCCAAGCCTAGAGTATCAGGTGTGTCGTGGTGAATATGTGTAAAGTGAATAATCAACACACAATCAATGAGATGTATTACATTGGAGAATTGAATCAAAAAATTAATCGAATTCAAAACATAATCAATTCCTAAATCCGTTCCATTATTTTCTATCTCTAAGGATTCTTTGAATCATAATGGCTCTCAGATTTTGCTTTGCACTATGACTTGTAGAATGATGACCTAGAGAATGGATGTTGTAAAATGCAATAATCCTAGTTCCTACATGATTTGATAAGCTACATGATATGCTATAGATGATAATAGTGATGTGATGATGTATATGAAACTAAAGATTATGATGCAAGTGTTGTATAAAAACTATTGTAATAAAGGAAATGTAGCTAACAAATAAGCCATTATTCTAAATTGCTATGCAAATACTATGCTAAAATGCTGAATAATCTACTGCTCTAATGCTCTAAATTCTCTCAAATGATTTCTACAGAGTAAGTTTTATTAAAGATCTGTTCTGAAAAGCTAGAGAATGATGCTATATTTATAGGATTTCCAAGGCATATTGTGATGTGGCAGGATTCAATGGTCAAGATTATGATCCAGAGAGATCGACAAAAGAGGAAGAAGTTAGAGAGAATCATGGAGGTTGTCCCCTTTAAAAGAGCACTTTTCCAAGTGTTGAAGAGCATCAAATGAAAGAAGAAGTCACGTGTCTCCAATCTTGTTAGGAGTTTGTTGATGGAAATTCCCATTTTTCAAATTAGAAATATTTAAATTCATGTGACACATGCTGAGGTGGCAGATGAGGTGGAAGGAGGCTAGAAAATAATGTAGAAATGTGACAAAGTTAAATTTAAAAATTAAATTTTAATGAAAAGGAATTAATCAAATTAAAAAAATTAGTTAGATTTGTTTATTTAATTAAATCTTGAAGAAACTCATTTTAGAAATAATTTAAGAAAATGAACTATATAAATAAAATTTTCAATCTATTTATAAGTAGACGAATTAAAAGGATTTATTAATTAAATACCTTGTATTTAATTAATCGATTATCTTGATTGATTTTAGGTGTATACATTTTTCCCCTCTTTGAAGTGATGTGTTTACACATTGCTTCAAAGAAAAATTTTCTGATGTGTTGACAAAATTTTTTAATGCCATAGACTTTGATTTTCAGGTGATGATGGATATATGCCCCGTTGGTAGATAAATCGGTGGATTTTTTATTTTTTTCAGATTTTTGGAATTTTTTGATGATTTGATGTTGATTTCAAAATTTTATGATGCAAGAACTATTTATCTCCTGAAAATGATAGTGAAATCTGCCCTAGTCGATTAGTTGATGAATTAAGCCCCTTTGAAAAATAAAATGAAAAAATGCCACACAATTACCCACTTAATCATTCTTTAAAAGGTAAAAAGGAGTGAAAAGGAATTCATTTGTGCATTTGCAAGTTTGAAAATCTGAGAGAGTTAGTGATTTTGAGCAATTTGAGCAAGATGGTGATCCCCATTCAAACACATCGATTCTCATAGCAACGTACGAACCTCTGGTACGTACCTTGAAAAACCTTGTGATTTGTGCATTTTGAATTTACCACATTTTTTCATGTTTGAATTATGATTTTTATGTTTTAGTACATTATGTCCCGACCTAGGTCGAAGGTACTGCCAGTTGGATGGGTTCAGACACTAGAGAGCTTGATTCTTCATCAGACTCGATATGCCTAGGGATCCTGCATGCTTACACATGTATACCATGATCTTCACTAGGTTGTATACCTTAGAGAATCCATTTGATCAAATGGAGTGATATTATTACAGATATGGGCATGGGAGCATATAGCTGTCATGAGACCAATTGAAGAGAGACAAAGGCCAACTAGGAGGCCGTATGTTCATGGTTACACAGGTCCAGTTGTCCAGCATAAGTTGGGAAAACTAGAGTATTGGAGGAGAGTGTTGGATGATTTATATTTTGTGATTTGGAGACCATATATTGATTGTGAGCAGTGGCCAAAGGATGATACGAAGATGAATTATGTGTGCATAGCTAGATATCTAATCACCAAGACAACCTTTATTATTGAGAGATTCCTTCTAGGCAAAGTACGCCAAAAATACGACAGGGTATAGGGCATGCCCTAGGGAGTGGATCATTATGCATGATGGTGACATGATATACCAGAGTGGGGACTTGTGCTATCATATGATGCTACCTCCCAAGAGTACTTTGGTTTACAACAAGTGATATGGGACTATCACCCAAAGATTAAAGACACTGCCTGCTAAGAGGATTATGCGTAGTATTTATTTATCCATCCTTTTCCTTGGCTATCAAGCCTAGATGAGCCAATGCCCCTATTGGATGATGATGAGAGGGCACCGCCACACGCATCCAGGTAGAGGATAGGTGGAGGAGATGATGAAGAGGATGAGGAAGAGAGTAGTGATGGGGGAGATAGGGATGGAGATGATGGGGATGGTAGTGGTGATGATGGTGTTGGTGGAGATGGTGTCAGAGGTAGTGGTAGAGGTTTGGAATTTCATGTTAGGGACTTCATGGTACCTTGACGAAGATCTCTGGTGCCTACATCACAATAGTGTGTACAGATTGGGGTGCCCTCGTAGTAGCAACAAACATAGATAGCTGCTTTATAAGTGCAATTTTAGACACTACAAGGTCAATTGGCACAGGTTCAAGCCTTACTAGGATAGGCACAGGCACAGGATGCATAAGCATAGGCACAAGTAGCCACATTGACAACTGAGAGAGATACAACTAGAGAGCAAGGCGGGTAGGTAGTGGCCCTAGTTGAAAGATTGCAGAGAGTGGCAGAGGGGACCACTGTAGGTGATATGATGAGGGAGGTCATGTAGGTCACTAGAGAGGCAAAATACTATCGGGGATGATATCATTAGGTTGTGCCTATAGAGAAAAGAGTGAGTTATGCACAACCCAGATCAGCACGCAGCCACTCTCGGACCACCAACATGGGTGTGACACAACCACCACATAGAGATCTAGGTCTAGACCCAAGTACAGGTGCAATAGGTGTAGGTACCTCAGGTGCTATAGGAGGCCTAGTGAGGTTTGGTGGGAGCACCTCATAGCTTCCATGATCATACTTAATGTATACACCGATTTGAGGCATTTATGATACTACCACATTTTTGATGTTGTATCTCTTTACATTATTGGACTTCCTTGTACACTTGACATTATGATTATTTTGAGATTTATATGATATGCAGTGA
The DNA here is from genome assembly GCA_007115665.2 of Sequoiadendron giganteum. NCBI lineage: Eukaryota > Viridiplantae > Streptophyta > Pinopsida > Cupressales > Cupressaceae > Sequoiadendron > Sequoiadendron giganteum. Next base: position 138,888,190 of record CM021108.1, on the reverse strand, counting down.
CAACGGTTGATCTACATGTGTTTATATGTGTTTATGATGGATGCATTTAATTTATATGTTGTGATGTTTACACGATGTTATATGTTTCTTTTATAATGATAACATGATTATTTATGGATGCAATGATGATATGATAATGCATGGATGATGATGCTTTATGAATGATGTTTTATGCTATGAGATGGATGCAAATGAACTGTGATGCAATTTGTATTTTCCTGATGCAAATATATGTGATGCAAATATGTATGAGATGAATTTGATTATGCAAATATGATGTAATGCAGTTCTTTTTATTTTTTCTAATGCAAATATTATGATGCAATGCATGGATGGATGTATGATATGCAAATACATGAGAAATGTGTGGATGAATGATTTTATGATAATGAATGGCCTATGAAAAAATGCTTTATTTTTGGATTTTTCTAATGTAAATGTATGATGAATGCATGAATATGATATGATAATTTTTTCCAATGCATGGTGTAAATTTAAAATTGTTATGCAACTACATGTGGGTGATTATGCAACTATATGAGAATGGTTATGCAAATATATGAGCATGATTATGCAACTATATGGAAATGATGTTTTTTTGGTAATGTTAAGTGTACTCAATCCATCTAATGATAACGATAACATCATTTTGAAAAATTTTCTAGCCTTGGAAAATCCTGAAATACAGATGCAAAACTAATATGAATGTAGTCTAATCTACCATGCGAAACTAAAATGAAATGTTGTCATTCTGTTTTTCGTTCTTTTTATCATCATTGAGCCTTTATTGTTGAAAGTTAGCACAAACATCGATGGTATAATTAGACCATGATGACCTGAGTACAAATTCCATACAACTTCCATTGAGTTTGATAGTGCAAGATAACACAAGCATCTAGGTATAATTGGACCAAGATGACCTGAGTACCACTTGCATAAACAAACAAGAGCTAATAATTTTCCCATGCAAATTCAGAATGTCGTCAATGATACTTTGTAGAGCATGTCCTACAATAATTTTCATAGTAGTAACAATTGACTCATAGACAACAGACAAAGAAAATATCGTTCTCCTTCCTTGCTTCTCTAGTTTAGGACATCATTGAGGTACTCCAGAGAAATCATAACAACAATTAAGGTACAACAGTTGAACATATGTGCTAAAGTGATCAAACCATGATTTAGAAGATGTTCATCTAGTGAGATTTGATTGGTTTTCTTTGATGTTGATTTGGATGGTCGATTCTTTGATTGGTTGTGATTAATGTTCAATTTGATGTTTAGCGTGATTGTTGTTTTCACTAGGTTGGCTTGTTGTTGCTTGTCTATTGTTTTAAGATCAAAAAAGGTTGCCCCCAGTGAGAAACAAACCAATTATTATGGATATGTACATTGATAACCAAGCCAAGGTGGGACACGACCGCAACAACCAGATATGTTCATGAAGCTCATTTTATGATAGGCATGTATGCGTAAAGATAGCGAAAGCGGATGACCAACACACGTTCCAACAAATGGAGAAGCCCACTCGTCGCAAATAGCACTTGTTTGCTAGGTTTTCACTACTTGTTTTTATTGCACTTTTTTAGATTTTATGATTTTTTTTTTGTTACCAAGACACCTGTTTGCTAGGTTTTCATCAAGGCAATTTTTTTTTTAATTTTTCCATTTTTTTTGTATTTTTGATATTTTTTGATTTTTTTTTGTTGTCACCAAGGTGCTTGTTTGCCAGGTTTTCACTAGGGTAACCATTTTTTCAGGACATTTTTTGATTTTTTTGGATTTCTTCAAGACATTTTCTGATTTTTTTTAATATTTCTTCAAGACTTTTATACCGTGCAATGAATGAATTATGATAAATTTTTGAGATGGAGGATATTCATAAGTTATTCAAGTAGACCCCCTTCTGGCATGGATAGTTAGTATGCTCTTGATCCGAAGACTGATACAATGACAAAGGGTCCTAGCCAATTCGGTTCAAACTTTCCTTTCTTCTCTCTGTCTTGCTGATTGCGTGGATTTTCCTTCAGTGCCAAATCACTAAATTGAAATGTTCTTGGTTTGACCTTGTGATTATAACTTCATGACATTCTTTGCTGATATGCTTTTAGATGATCTAGTATGAGTTGACAACGTTCATCCAATAATTCCAAATCTTGTAACCTAGATACCTGGTAGTCTTCATCTGAGATGATTCCTTTCAATGACACACAAAGTGATGCCATCTCAACCTTAATGGCTAAACTGGCATCAATCCATTTATGAGGGGATATGGCATGGATCCTGTGGGGTGTGGATACTAGTGTGGTATGCCAACAAAGCAGGGTTTAGTTGAATGTGCCAGTCACACCCAACATCATTGACAATTTTCTTTAGGATTTTTAGGATGGTTTTGTTTGAGGCCTCTACTTGGTCGTTCCCTTGAGGATAGTATGGTGTAGAAAACCGATGCTGGATATGAAACCTTTCACAAAGTTTTTGGACGTCCTGATTCTTGAAAGGTCTACTATTGTTGATGACAATGAATTGAGGAATTCCATACCTACAAATGATGTAATTTAGAATGAAGGATGCAATCTGCTTACCAGTGATGGTAGTTAAAGAAACAACTTCAATCCAATTTTTGAAGTACTCGGTGGCTGTGATTATGAATTTGTGCCCGTTGGAAGAAGATGGATGGATTTTTCCCACAAGGTCAAGTCCCCATTGACAAAAGGGCTGGGTTGATGCAAATGGTTGGTGTTCTTGTGTCGGTGCATGTATGAGTTTACCATGGATCTGGCACTTCTTGCATTTCTTGAAAAACTGGAAATACTTCTCCATATTTAGCCACTAATACTCGAAACATAGGAGTTTCTTTGTTAGGGTAAGACCACATGAATGTGTTCCACAAATACCCTTGTGAAATTCCTATAAGGCCATTTCAGACTCGTCGCATTCTAGACATCAAAGGAGAGTTCCATCGAGACCTTGTCGGTAAAGTACATCCATGATAAGGGTGTGTAAGGTGGCTTGATAGATGAAGTTTCATTTTTGGTTTCGTGATAGGTCGAGTGGAAGGGTGTTATATCTTAGGTAGGTGTATATCTTCCCATAGGCTAAGGTATCAACATCAATTAGGTGGCATATGAATTGGGACTTAGGATCGTCATAGGTAGGGGTAAACAATTGTTCAACCATGAACTCATAATGACTCCTTTTATCTAGAATTTGTAATAGAGAATCAATAGTGGCCAAAACATCAACAAATTTGTTATCTATTCTTGGGATCTGTTCAAATGTGATGGTAACAAAGTATTTCTTAAAGTCAACAATCATTATTTTGTAGGGCATTAGTTTGTCATCCTTTGTCTGATAGTCATCATTGAATTGATTTATGACCAATTGAAAATTTCCATAGACTTGCAACTCTGTAATTTTCCACTCTATAGCTATCTTGATGCCAAATGATCACTGCTTCTTACTCTGCCATGTTGTTGGTGTAGGGGAACATCAATCTGTATGATTTTGGAATGGTATACCCTTGAGGAGTGATAAATAAAATTCTTGCTCCCGATCCATGTTGAGTGTATGATCCATCAAAGTATAATATCCATTATTTGACTGTTATGGTAAAGACATCAACATCTATAAACTCAATGTGTAGAGGATGATCATCATGTAATGGTGCTTCAGCTAGTTGATCGGCGATGGCTTGTCCTTTGATGGCTTTCCTATCAACATACTGGATGTCAAACTCACTCAGTATCATTACCCACTTTGCTAGTCTTCCTATTAGATTTGCCTTGTTGAGCAGATATTTCAATGCATCAATTTTTTCTATTAACTTGATGGTATGTGTTAGCATATAATGGGTGATCCCACAATACTGGTTTACAATTTTTGGGCAAACTGGACACTGAACTAATTTTTTTAAACTAAATCTTCACTTTCGCACTCCTATAGCGGCTAAATGGTGAGGAATTTGAAGATGATGAAAACTAGTGATTTGTGACATTTTGTCTATAGATTATAAATATATTTTTTTCAAAATTTTTGGAATTAGATTGTAGTTATTTTTCCATCTCCTTCGAAAACTAGATTTACAAAAAAACAACATTTTTAAGGAGTGATGCTCACCGTATACAACATAATTTTTTTTGTATGAAGGATAAAATTCTAATTTTGTAGAATTTAGATTTGTAACTATGATATCTAGCACTTTCATTTTGTTTTATTGAATATTTTTTCCTTAATCAAGTTTTGAAGTCAAACTAATTACAATTGAAACATAGGTGGACTGTATACAACATAAATTTTTTTGTATGTATCGAAATTCAATTTTTTTTTTTTAATGGATCAAGGACATCAATACCCAGCCTGGACATATTTTTTAAAATTTTATTTTGATGATCTGCTATTTTTCCACTTGTGGAGAATAGAGAGCTTGATTTTGGGTGAAAAACCTATGTTTAATAAAACTAAAAAAATACATACATAATAAAACAAAAACATATTAAAATTATATTCATTAGATAGCTCGTTCCGAGGACTACCATGATCATTTGAAATAAATTTTAAATGAATTTATTTGATCCCCCAAAAGGTAAATCAAAAGTGATTTTTTATCAGCATTTTGATAGGTGTAAAGGAAACTCCATTGTAGGTATGGTTTAAAACTAGCGGGATTCTATCCAAGGGGGTTTGATCTAAGGTGGTTTGATCAAACCCTCTTCAATTGGAATCCTTAAAATGGAACTTTTTAAGGATTAAATCATTATATTTTCTAAAAATATGTGATTTCAGCAAAAATCAGAATCTCTTAGAAATTGTAAACTAGCTTTGTGGGATCACACATATAATTTCACAATTTTTGAGTGGTGAACACTACTTCCAGACAAGCCTTTTCAATGGATGCGTAATTAATTTCATACCATTTAATCTTCCACTGATATAATAGATTTCCCTTTGTTTTTCTATTGAATCCTCTTGTGCTAGCAAAGCTCCCAATGAAGTCTCAGTTGTTGCTATGTATAGTAAAAGTGGTTTTCCTTCTGTTGGCAGTACTAAGATAGGTGGAATCATTAGATATTGTTTCAATTGGTTGAAAGAAGCTTCAAATTTCTCATCCCGTCTAATGGAAACAATTTTGTGTAGCAAGTGAGTGGAAGGATGGGTCTTGTTTGCCAGTTGTGAGATGAATCTTCAAATAGACTGAAATATTCCTTGGAGTGATCTTAGTTGACTTATGTTCTTGGGAGGAAAAATCTCCATGATTGCCTTAACTTTCACAAGATCCACCTGAATGCCTTTTTTCTAAAACTATATACCCTAGGAGTTTTATAGATGTTACCTCAAATACACATTTTTTGGGTTCTGTCGTACATTGATTTTTTCTAGTTTGGTGAAGATTTTATCTAGGATCTCTTGATGTCCTTCTCTAGTGTATGATTTTTCCAATATATCATCTACATATTATTCCATGAATGTGTGCATTATATTGTGGAATATTGTCTTCATGGCTCACTGATAAGTAGCTCTCATATTCTTCAATCCAAAGGGCATGACATTCCAACATAATGTTTCCCATGGGCATGTGAAGGTTGTTTTATCCCGATCCTCAGGTGTGATTTTTATTTAATTATATTATGAAAATCCATCCATAAGTGACAACATGGCATGTCTAGCTGTTAGATCCATGATGATGTGTATGTTGGGTAGAGGAAATTCATCCTTCAGACAAGCTTTATTGAGATCTCTGAAATCTGTGAAAATTCGGATACTATTGTTAGGTTTTGAAATTGGTACAATATTGGAAATCCACTCAGCATAATCAATAGGTATGATGAACCCTACATCTAATAACTTCTTCAATTCTGCCTTCACTAAGAGGGAAATATGCAAATGCATTTTCCTTAACTTTTTCTTTACTGGTTTTACTCCTAGTGGTAAGAATAAATGATGCATTATTAAATCTGGATCTATCCCTAGCATGTCTGAATAGGACCAAGGAAAGTTGATTTTTTTTCTCTTCAAAAAAATTGGTGAAGCTCGATTTTTCTTATTCTATTAGAGATGCTGCTAAATGTAGAGTCTTCACTGTTTCTACCATGTTGATGTTGATGGATTGTGTGGGCTCAATAAATAATTTTGATCTCTCTTGAAAGTGTTCAGGGAGAGTGTCAAATCTCTCATCCTTCGGTGCCTTAGAGAGGTTTTCATCATTGGATGAACTCTTTATTTTTACTTTTTCCTGATCTAATACTGCCATAGAATGGTTTTAACCATTAGATTGATTTTTTGTATTATTCATTTTGTAGCTGAGAGATTTGACACTCCCTTGACTGGAAGCTTTGTTTTGAGATTTAGTGGTAGAAAAAGTTTTAAGGTTATTAGCACAGAGGAAGTTGACAATGACATCATCATTTGAGAAGACAGGGATGTCAAAAGGATTGATTTGGTCCCAATCGATAAGTTCAGGATGTGGGTATGTGCAGGATCATCATGGAAAAAATAGGCCCTTAAGTGGCAATAAAAAGATTGAAAATCAGAGTTAGACAACCTGACATAAAAATTTGAATAAGTTATCTATATTATTTTAAAAAATATAAAAATAGAATCTATAGAAAATTGAATGTAGTTTCTAAACTACTAGACCTTTATTTAGAACAATAAAATCTATTTGGTGAAAATTTGAAATTTCAATGCAGTAGTATTTAAATTTCAGGGTAAAAATAAGAAGTAGGTGTCTGTCTGACCACCCTAACCACAATAAAATAATAATATTTTTTTATAAGATTTTAGATATAAGTAGAGGACTCATGTCCTGATGTGATGCATATTTTTTTATAATTTTTTTCCAAATAAATAATTAATTATGATTTCTTTATTACAAATTTTTAAAAATATAAAAGCTCGTCTGTCTAACCACCTTAACTTGGTCAAAAATTCATGAATTTTTTTTAATCCTATAGTATGTGAAGCATAGAATGTGAAACATGTTTCGGATTCAAAAAATGTGATACCGTTTGAAAGTTATAGATGTTTTTCAATCAGCCTATCAATCAGGAATTTATTCATAACTCTATTAGAAAATGAATAATAATAATTTATTAAATTAAAAGTAAAGCATAATTTATATTGGTGGAAAGCTGAGAATCTCCTCTAAAAACCCTTTTTGTTTCATCAATTTTGAGTGAAAAAAGAGTCGTCAGCCACAGGGGTCATCATATGGCTTACATATCGCCGCTTTTTGGCCCATCATGGTCCTGCACATACCTATGTACTAGAGGTAGGGAATCGTCAGATTGGTTTACATCAAAGGAAATGAGGGTCTTGATGGTGACATCTTCAAGTAGTCCAATAGAAATGTTAAGGTCTATGATCTAACTCTCCTCCAAATGATCTGTCTCGCTAGGAGTCTGATTGTCTTCGCTTAAGCCATCGATAGGTTGTGATACAAATTTAAGTGGTCTTAACCCTGAAATTTGTCCCTCCTCATGTATGGGTGCATACTTTTGTATCACATCAATTCCCTTTTCATGACAAGACTCTTCAAATAATAAATCCCACTCATTATTCATTTGAGTCAGTTTCATTGTCGTTACTAGATTGCAATTGTAGGATTTGTTCAACAACCTTCTGGGTGGCTTCTTCTTTTGTTTCCTCTTTATATCCCAGCCCTATCTTGTGTTTTGGATTGGTTCCACAATGACTTCTTTTCTCTTTCCAATAGGTCCTTGTCCTTCGTATCCCATTTTCTCCAAGATTGAAAATCCTTTGCCATACTGTGTTGTTTGTACATTAGCTGTTGCTGCTTGAGATTTAGTTTCATCCTTGTAAAACCAGTTCAAAATATCTTTGTCATCAGATTCCTCGGCTTGAGTGCTTTCTTTCACAAATTTTCAAGCTTTAAAGTACATATATTGAGACTGGATCCTCCATCTATTAGAACACGCTTGACTCGACTTTTATGTATTAAGACTTCAATGTGGAGTGTTGCGTTATGGGGACGAGTGATGGATATGTCATCATTTTCTGAGAAGGATATGAAATGAGGTGCAACCAAATGCCCCACCATGGCTTGGAATGTACAAACTTCCAAATTTTTTGGTACTGTTGTGCCCACTAGGGCCTTCTCCAAAATTTCTTTATGGGTGGGTGAAATCTTTAGGAGTTCCAATATAGATATTTGTGCTGAGATCTTTTGAATTTGATCAATAATGTCGTATTGATGTGACAGGGCAGTGGGTGTTTTGGATGTGCTTCCTTTTAGAACATATTTGGATTGTGGTCTCATGGTTGCATTTATGGGTATGCTGTCTTGTTTCCCTTTTATTTTTATGACATTGATTTGGTTATTCGTTGTAGCCATGTCTTATTTGATGCCAGGGACTTCATTGGATGTGATGTTGGTGTCATTGATTTGTTTTTCAGTTATGATGGTGTCTTGTCCATGTTGAATTTGAACGCTATTAATTTGATTTTTGGTTGCAACAATGTCCTGTGTGTCATTAATTGTAATGTCATTTGTCTGATCTTCAACAACCAAAATATGAAGGATGAGAGTATCATGGATATATTTTACATTTCTCCCTTTGTTGTTCATTGTAGAGGATTCCCCTTTGTCATAATTTGGTAAGGGATTATCGAATGCACCGTGATCAACATTTGTTTGGGGTCCTTCTATTTGTATGATATTATGGTCTATCAAGTCTTTTATCTTGTGCTTCAATTGCATACAATTATTTGTTTGATTGAATTTGCACCAATGAAATTCACAGTAATGGGAACCATTCCACCATGACAATTTCACTTTTGGCTCAAAGCCTCGGGTGCCAGGTAAGGTGATAAGATTTTCTGCAAGAAGTTCTCTCAATGAGGACTCAAGTGATTGACCCAAAGGTGTTAATTTCCTGCAATTTGATGAAGTTTGATATGGGAATGATTTAGATCCAACATTATTTGGATTGTTGCTTTGATTGGTGTTTTGAATATTGCTTTGATTGCTAGTTGGATTGCTATTTTGATTGGTCTTGGTGGTAGCTGCTATCAAGTTAAACACTGGTTTTGCATTTTGTGTTTCAATTGATGCATCATTATTAGTATTCTTGTTTTTTTGGAAAAACTTTGGTTTATCATTGTTATGGTAATTATTAGAGGAGTTTGTTGAGTTGTTTTCACTGTAAATTTTCAAAACTCCTCTCTTGACAAAATCTTCTTCTATTTTGATTCCATTTTCAATCAATTTCTCAAAGGTAGGGGGGCATTGCAATTCAAGCCTATAGCTCATATCATTGTTTAAATTGTCAATGAAAACTTCCATCTTTTATTTTTCAAGTATGGCATGAGGATATCTTGCAAATAATCTTCTCCATCTTTGCAAAAATATGAGAAATGATTCCCCCTTCTTTTGTTTTACATTGCAAAGATCCTTCATTGTAATCTCATGTTGAATGCTATAAGAATATTGTGTGATAAATTTGTTGACCAATTCTTCAAAGGATTAGATTCTTGGTGGAAGTTGTGAAAACCATGGCATGCATTGTCCTCCCAAGCTTTGTGGGAAAAATCTCATCAAGTAAGTTTCCTCATGGGAAAACTCAAGGCTCATGGTTTGAAATTCCCTTATATGATCTATAGGATTTTTTTACCATTGTATTTATCATACTTTGGGAATTCACAATGTTTGGGAGATGGAATCATGTTCACACTTTGATCAAAAGGATATGGAGATATGTCTTGTATCGAGTATCTTTTTGTGGTTCCCTTTTGCATGTCGAGAAGTTGTTGTTGGAGATTTTTTATTTGATGAGTTAAGGAAACTACTGGATCTGTGTTTGGTGGATTAGTATCAATCTCTTTGGGTTCTCCTTTTAGTTGAGTAATGTCAAAATCATTAGGAAATTTGACACCTTGTTTAGCCAACATTAAAATTTATTTTTCTCCATCTCTTTCAAAAATATTTTCTAGGAACTTGTGGAAATTTGGGTCTTGTTGTACAGTTTGAACATCTTCCTCAGTGATCTCCTCATTCTCAAGTTGGTGGAATATGTGGAAACAATTTTCTTTAGCTTCAACCATGTTGTTTTGAGTTTCAATCTCTTTTCTTTGAGTTTTTGTCTTTGTGATCTTGTTTGAACGGGCATACAAATGATGAAGATATACTAACCTTTGATCGTTGTTTAGGAGTGCCAAAAGGACTAAGTTAAATCTGATTATGCAACATTTGTTTCAAGATGAAGGATGATGAATCTTGATAAAGGATGATAAATCTTGATGGTGAAACTCAGCTGCTAATCAAATCTAGGTGTGATGATGAGGCACTTTTAGATGCTTGATCAAATCTTAGGTAAAATATTTTCACTTATAGATGCTAGTTTCAACAAGTTTAAGATTCTGTGGTATATGAGGAATGATTATGTACTGAAAGGGATCCTTAATTCTAATTCAAGTTGAAAAATAAGGGATGAACTTAGCTCTCTAGTTTTTGAATTTACTGGATACGCTAGACTAGTGCACAAATGCGCTAAAAAATAGATGCAATTATAAATAGACTGGATGCGCTGGGCTGTTCCTCAGATGTGTTGGAGAATGAATTGAATGTGTTAGAAAATGAGTTAGATGCACTTGAAAAGAGAAGGTATGCGCTAAAATATGGGATGGATGTGCTAGAATAGTACTTGGATGCATTAGGAAATTCTATGAATGTGCTAGAACAACAACTAGATGCACTAAAAGGTGTATTATATGCACCAAACTATGAACTCAATGTGCTAGGAGATGGAGGGTATGCACCAAAAAAAACTTAGATGTGCTATAAAATGACACAAATGCATTGGAATAGAACCTGGATACGCTAAACTGGAAGTATTCAATGTTTTCTAATAGTTTGATTAATTTTTCTTTTTTTTTGATAGGGAATTGATTTGTTTTATTTGACTGGATGTTCTTCCGATCAAGGGTTGTACATTTCTATGTGTGATGTTTGTTTTGAATTTTATTTTGAACACACATGTAAAACACATCAAACAAGTACAATTCCTAAGATTGTGAAGGACAATATTTATTGGATTCCCACTTGGATTTTACTCCAGCTATGCTTACTTTTAGCGGGTGATTATAAGCTTGACCACACTAGCTCCCCCTTTCCAGCACTCACTTCTCGGATCAAACAAGCTTTAGTTCTCCCATGAAATAATTTTCATCTCTACTAAAATCCACAAGAATGTGGGACAGCTTCAAAGGTTAGACCTCTTGCACCAACAAGTAGAAAAGGGATTTTGGCTAAACTATAACAAAAAGGTTCTAGTATAGGCATTCTATTCGTGGGAGATCATCCATACGACAAGAGACCATTTCTTCCCTTCTTGTCAGAACAATCCTCATGATACTTGAACTTTCATCAAGTACCCACACTTATATACTGGGTGGAAATCTCTTGGATTTAATGTGTTCCTAGTTGGGTCATTCCCTGGGGTGATTACGTTTTCCCACCAAGTAGGCCCTCTAAGGATAAAATGACAATAAAATGAAAAGAATGGATCTAGATTTTTGGTCAACCAATTAAGGGGAGAGCATATGCCTACCACTCCATAAACACAACAACCATGGTGTTCAATTATCCTTCTAATTAAACTAGGTTCCTAAATTAATCAAAAGAAACAACAATAAATCTCACCCATGCAAAATAGCCTTTAATAGTTTCAAGAAAATAGTCTTTGAAAACATTCTTATAGTCTCAAAAGAGTCTCTTACAGTGTTTAGAATACCTGGAAAAATAGAGAGACATAGATTAATTTCCAAAATTTGAAAAATTTGTAAAGAAAAACCAATGCACCAGAACAACAACCAGATGTGCTAAAATAATACTCCTATGCACTAGAAGAACTAACACATGCGCTAGAATAGTCTATGTATGGGCTAAAATATAGAGTACATGTGCTAGAAAACCCCTTGTATGTGCTAAAAGAACTTGCAAATGCACTAAAATATTTCTCAGATGCGTCGTAACAGGTGTGTTGTTAGAAAATGTGGATTAATCAAACAGTAAACTAACACACCGATAAGACATTATATTAAATAAATCTAACTAGAAAGAATAAATGCAAACTCTAATGATAGTAGCTTCTTCAAATTCGTCCCATTGTCCTCTATCTCCAAGGATTTGATTAAAGATGTTGGCTCTCAATTGTGTAAGCAACAACTTCTTGAAATGACAACTTAAGAGAATGAGATTAATTGAAAATGCATGTGCATGATTAAATGATTTAAGCTATAAAAATTAAAATGCTATGATGTTAGAATGCTGATAATATTGAAATGCAACTATAGTAACTGCGTATGAAATCTAAGATTTGAGGTGTGTCCTTTTCAACTCACAAGAGGGCTATATTTTTAGATTTTTGAAGACAAGAAATCCAGTTGGTGAGGGTCAACGGTTGAGATTCAAACCTATAAAGTGAATGGCGAGAGATCAACAAGTTGAGAGAAAGATGGAAGATGTTTCCATAAATTAAATGAATGAATATTTAATTTATGTGTGAGAGATGATAAAAGCGCTTTAATTAAATATATAAAATATTTAATTAAATATGGAGAGAAGAAAGTTTCTAATTAAATATTATAGAATATTTAATTATTGAGGCAAGAAAGCTTTTAATTAAATCTTGGAAATATTTAATTAAGGAGGACAGAAAGCTTTTAATTAAATCTTGGAAATATTTAATTAAGGAAGAAAGAAAGCTTTTAATTAAATATTGGAAATATTTAATTAAGTGGAAGAGAAGAAAGCGCTTTAATTAAATATTAGAAATATTTAATTAAATGTGAGATGAAGAATATTATTTAAATTTAAAATTTAAACTTGCGATAATTAATATAAATAAATTGTGAAATCTATTTATTTAATTAAGAGGGAAATAATTAAATAAACTTATTTATTTAATTAAACTAGAAGAATTGAGAAAATGAACAATATAAATAAATAATTAAATTTATTTATATGTGGATGACTTAAGAATATTAATTAAATAATTCATATTTAATTAATTAACAGGTTTGATTAACCGTGACCATTTTTAGATGTGTACAACAAGAACTGTATGTGCTAAAAGGTGTTTCATATGCATCAAAATAGCTCGTAGTCGTGCTAAAAATTTTCAAGTCCGAACTTGTAAACACACTTTCCAAAAAATATTAATAGAAGGGGCTAGTCCCCATAGTGGGCACTAGAATGTGTCGTGGTGAATTTGTGTAAAGTGAATAATCAACACACAACCAATGAGACATATTACATTAGAGAATTGAATCACATAATTAATTGAATTCAAAACATAATCAATTCCTAAAGCTGTTCCATTGTTTTCTATCTTTAAGGATTCTTTGAATCATAATGGCTCTCAAATTTTACTTTGCACTATGACTTGTAGAATGACGACCTAGAGAACAAATGCTATAAAATGCAAGAATCCCAGTTCCTACATGATTTGATAAGTTACATGATATGCTATAGATAATAATAGTGATGTGATGATGGATATGAAACTAGAGATTATGATGCAAGTGCTGTATAAAAATTACTGTAATAAAGGAAATGTAGCTAACAAATAAGCCATGATTCTAAGTTGCTATACAAATACTATGCTAAAATGCTGAATAATCTACTGCTCTAGTTATCTAAATGCTCTCAAATGATTTTTGTAGAGTAAGTTTGCTTAATGATCTATTTTAAAAAGCTGGAGAATGATGCTGTATATATAAGATTTCCAAGGCATATTGTGATGTGGTAGGATTCAATGGTCAAGATTATGATCCAAAGAGATCGATAGTAGAGGAAGAAGAAGTTAGAGAGAATCATGGAAATTGTCCCCTTTAAAAGAGCACTTTGCCAAGTGTTGAAGAGCATAAAATGAAAGAAGAAGTCATGTGTCTCCAATCTTGTTAGGAGTTTGTTGATGGAAATTCCCATTTTTTAAATTAGAAATATTTAAATTCATGTGACACATGTTGAGGTGGCAGATGAGGTGGAAAGAGGTTAGAAAATTATGTAGAATGTGACAAAATTAAATTTTATTGAAAGGGAATTAATCAAATAGAACAAATTAGTTAGATTTGTTTATTTAATTAAATCTTGAAGAAACTGATTTTAGAAAGAATTTAAGAAAATGAACTATATAAATAAAATTTTCAATTTATTTATAATTTGATGAATTAAAAGGATTTATTAATTAAATACATTGTATTTAATTAATCGATTATCTTGAATGATTTTAGGTGTATACATCAAGAAGAGCACCTTCCACCACTACCTCTACATTACCTAAATCTCTCGGTGAAGCTACAATAGTGAAAGGAAGGAAGGTAGAGGACAATACCCCAACAACAGTTAATGTAACTACTTCCTCTGGAATCAACACTAGAGCTTCTAAGAAGAGAAATGTATCCCCTGTTGCATCATCTACTACCCTTGGAAAAAGGATAAAACAAAAGGAAAATATAAAAAGGAACTTGAGTGATGTTGTACAAGTAAAGATTGACCTTGTCTTGAAAGAAGAAATTCAGTTGAAAAGGAATAGAAAAGTATTGCTTCCACCAACAATGAAGAAGTAAAAACCATAGAAAATGTTGAAATCTCATCTGATGAAGAGGAGATAAAGGATGATGAGAATGTGTTCACAATTCATGTGCATGAGAAGAAGGGTGAAGAAGACATATCAAAACCCTTGCAGAACATGCCCAACTCTCCTATGGTAAGAGATCACTTACCCCTGAAGTTGGAATATTTAGTAAATAATATGATAGAATATGAGGATTTGTTAGCTACCGCTAAGTTTCTTGATGATTTCAATGAAGAGGATAAGGAAACAATTGTAAATATTTTCATTTAATAAATGGCCATTTTTTATGAGAGTATGGAAACTATAAGGAAGAAGGTGACTAACAATGTATGGGAATCTAGTACAAAGAAGGCATGGAGGTGTAAGTGTTGATGAAAAAATAAAATCTATGCCTTGAACACATATAAATACTCCTTATCTGAGGAAGATGTTGCTACCCCATTAAATGAATGTTCTAAGTTGTTTAGGATCAAATGGAGATTCACTCTTCTAATGACCAAAGAGAAAGACAATACTGAAAGGTTGAGGTAAGATAATCTTGATACAATAAAGGAAATGGAAAAGAATTATGGGATGAGAACTAGTTCTTCATCTCATATAGCTCAAGCACAAGAGCTTGCTAATATCACAAAAGTAAAGGACCATCCTATTTTGGATAATGCTGGTGATATACATGCTTCTTCAAAGATGTATGCTCCTCTGAATTATATAGAGGATACAAACAATAAACACATTGAATATCATCATAAAAAAGATACTGATAACTATCCAAAAGAGCACCACGAGAATACATGAAATAGTGGAGAAGAAGATACAAATGAAGATGAAGGAAAAAAAGATGAAAAGAGTAATGATGGAAAAGGTGATGAAGACAAGAAGGAGGAAGAAAATAAAGACAAACCATTAGAAAAACCATCCAAAGAAGAAGAAGAAGCAGAGGAAAAGCAAGAAGAAAATAAGGGTGAAACAAAGATTGGAAGAAGTAAAAAAGAATCCTTAAAGAATATAGAGCCATCAAAGCCATCTAGAGAATCATCCAAAAATACTCTTAAGGATCACATCTAGGCTATGTGGATCTTTGTAAGATCTCACTAATTGAAAGGATAAATATTTGTGGTACTTTTCTTAACTCCGGTACATAGGAAATTGTTGAAACCTATCATAATGGGATTGAATTAGTAAATGATGCTATTAAGGCTTTGCAGGAGACAATCCCCAGTGCCACAATTGATGATTCCTTAGCCCCTATTGAAAACTTAAAGTTGCTAGTTGATTCTCTCAAAGAATATACCTCTAGTCTTAAGAAGCAAATTGGAAAAGAGGCAGAGTCAATAATTTTGGAGAAAAGGTTACTAGTACTATAGGATAAGTGTGCTATCACACACAACAAGGTGTTGCAATGTGCTGAGGAGGTAAAAGAGTGTGAAGAGGAAGCCCAAATATTGTTTGTATATTGCATGCAGTGGCTAGATGCCACTTGAGGCATTAAAGACTTAATGGACTCAATAGAGTCTCAACTTTCCAATTCCTTTAGAGCCTAACAAATTGTAGATGACATAAATTATGCTACCTAGACTTCTATTGTAGACTTGTAGAGCAAGTTTTTCACCTTACAAAGGAGAAAAAGAAGATGGAATGAGGTGGTTTGGATTACTTGGAGATTTGGTAATATCTAGACACATTCCTATATCATGTGCCTTGGTGGATGCAAAGAAACTAGAAAAGATGAACCTTAATCCACCCACTTTGGAAGGAGAAGAATGTTTAATAGAATTGGAATCATTGTATAAAACTCTTGCTAGAGAGAAGGGGATATGAGATGATGGAAAACCTTCTTGGGAAGCTATTCTCAAGGAATTAGAGGGTGCTCCTAGTTCCAACTAAATGTTTCTTACATATTTTTATTTTTTTAAGTTCATCATCGACACACCCTTTGTCCTTGATGTCAAAGGGGAGAAGACATTGTTGTGGAAGAAATTTTTCTTTTTGGAGAAGTCTTGTATAGTTTTGTGTACATTTGAAAGGGGGAGCTCGTATAACTTGTGCGAAAATAGTTTTCAAAGATCCATTTTTTTCATTTTTGGCACATGTTTCCATCAACGACAAAGGGGGAGTTCACTAGAAGAATGAAGAAGAAGCCCTTTGGTGTGTTGTCATTAATGCCAACACTGTTTGGTGACAATTTTTGTACATCCAATAATCAATGCTTCTGTTACTCTAATCTAGTAATTTAGTCCAGAATTATTCATATAAAAGGATCGACATATTTGGTTTTAATATGTTGTTTAGGACTATTAATTGCATCTATGGGTAATTTTTCAATGATTTCATTTGAATGGGTTGGAATATATAAATGACAGATGTTCAACATACAGATTTTGTATCTTTCTTTGGCCAACATGGACAAGTCATGTGAAGATATGCTTCGTGGATGTTCAAGTGATCCTTCTTGGGTTCCAGCCAACCTAATTGATGTATGTATATGTAAAAATATATACATATATATATATATATATATGTAGACATGGAAAATGTACCAAATTGATCTTATGCACTTGATCCTGATTACTAACATCGCTTCGTCCTGAATCAACTTCTTGGTTCATTATCACCTTTCATCCCTTAATTAAATAAATCGTCATTTATCTAATTAAGTCATTCTTCCCTATTGATTAAATTAATCAATTTAATTTAATTAACCCTATATCTTTGTTTAATTAAATAATAAATTTTATTTAATTAATCTGTAAATTCATCCTATTAAATTGAATAAATTAAACCTTGTTCTATTTAATCTAACATCATCATCCCTCTTTAATTAAATAAATCAAATCCTTTATTTAATTAAATCTATCTCTCATTCTTTTGATTTAAATCAACCCATAAATCTAAGTCAAAATGGTCACATCACCTAATCCCTCATTAAATTAATTAACATCTTGATTGATTTAATCCCATCTCCTAAATTTTCTAGATTTTGCCACTTGCACATGAAAATACATTTAATTGATTTATTAAATCCCTATTTTCTCTCAACATGGCATATTTAAAGGAATATTCCTCCAAGTGGATTTGTACATCCAACAAAACATTCATTCTTCTTACATGTCCTTGTGCATTGAGCCAAGTGGCATTTAAGTCATTTTCTTTCCCTCTTCAACAAGTTATTTCATGAATTTGAAATTCCACCTAATAACATTTATTGGCCCATTCATCAAAATATGCACAAACTTCCTCCATTCATATCTTGGCAAGTGGCACTTGGCCATTGGATGTTGAATGATCCCACATTCATACATTTTACCTCTTCTCTTCTCAATCACATCTATAATTAAGAGGTTTTCCTTCTCACAATATCATCCACAATTTGAGAGAAAAGTTGTTATCTTCACATTGAAAGCAACTTCATCCATTTTATTGAGCATTTTCCATCACCATAGCTAGGTTATTGTAGGTTTTATCAAGAAATCATCTTGTTTTTCATCAACAAAATGGATTAATATCCATAAAATCATCAAGCTTACAAAGGAGTTGGAAAGGGCCAATTTCTACGCATAATTGGAACCAATTCCCCAGGGGATTAAGTTTTTGCATTGCTTAAATAAAATTTAACTTAGTTTCTTGTCTTGTTCTTCATATTCTTTCTATCTTTGAGCATTGCTAATGAATTTCATGGGGAATCCTTGTTATAACTTGCATATGAATCTAATTATGTGTTTGTTTTCTCATGTTTGTGTAGGTATAGGATTTGGGGTTCGCATTTTTGCACTAGGAGGGAAAATCTCAAGCTCTAATCACGTTTTTTCGAAAAATTCCATGCTTTTTCGTAGGTTCCAAGAAACTCAGCCGCTGGCTATCAAGCGACACAATATTGGACCGCTTAAAGTTCAAAATGCCACCGTTGAGCTCTTGTCACCTAAAAAATTCAAATTTCAAACTCGACCGTCTATTTTCTAAATTCCAAAGTGCACCGCTAGTCAAATAGAGCCGCAATCACGATCTTTGTTTCACTGCAGAGTGTCTCTCTCAGAAATTAGCAATGCTATATTGCACTGCTGGAGTTTGTAAAATCTACCATACCCACAAACAACACCGCTGGGTTGGAGTAGAAAGTGCAAATTAGTTTTATTTTGACATGTTCCTTTTGATTTTTGACTTTTTGAACTTCTAACTTGTTTTCTATCTCTCTATTTCTTGGTTTTAATTAGTTTGTAGCTTAAGGCAAGGAGGAAAACAAAGTTGAAGGTTGCATTATGACATCATTCTCACATTAAACCAAATTTTTTTTAACACTTTAGTGTTTGTTCAACACATTTAGAGAAATCATTAGCTCTCTTAAGAAAATTGTTACCTTCATGCTTTTAGGAAATACTAAATTTCTTTTGGGCTCTAAAAAGAACATTACAAAAACTTTCAATTTTGCAAAAAAGGGTTTAATAATAACTTTAGGACAAACTCACTAGATTTGGTTTGAGGATTAATAATTGAACAAGGCAAATTCCATACTTCATTTTGGTGCACTAAAAAGAATCAAATCATTGCTTTGTAGACCTAAAATGAACAAGTGCTTCTTTGTTTTGTAATTACTTACCCAAAGTAATATCATCAAAAGGGCGTATGCACTTCTCTTCCGCTTTATAGTGATCTTGAGAATCAAAAGTCATTTTGATGATCTTAAGTTGTGTAAGTGATTGCCTCCATATTTTATTTGGGATTAAAATTGAGCTAATGTTGCGAGTGTGAGTGTGGCATATTGTGAGTGTTCTCCCTTTGTTTTTCAATGAAGGTTGATCGAACTACGAGATATGATTGCTCGCTTTTGTTTATCTTAGAGGGCCTTCCTACTGGGAAAGAGTAATCACCATAGGGAACGACCCAACTGGGAACACACTAAGGACAAGCGACTTACAACCGGTATATAAGTGTGGATTCTCGAGGAAAGTTCGAGAATCATGAGGATTATTCTGAGAGAAGGGCAACAATGGTTTGTCACCGCATGGATAGTCCCCCATGAATGAAATTCCCGCATTAAAACCCTTGTTTAGAAAGGCCAAAATCATACACTATTTGTTGGTGCAAAAGGTCATGTCCTTTGAAGTCACCCCACATATTCATGTGATTCTATTGTAGAGATGAAAAGTATGTCATGGGAGATTCATGGGTACTGATGCTTGGCTAACCCAAGAAGTGAGTGCACTATAAGGGGGGGTCTATGTGTTCAAGCATCTAGTCATCTACACTGAATATGCACAACTAGATTCGTCCAAGTGGGAACCCAACAAATATTGTCTTTTCATCTTAGGATTGTACATGTTGTTGGAATCAAAAACACCTTGTTGGGTCTTAAAACACTTGACAACAAACATTCACGAGGATCTTCAAAATTTCAAACCCTTTGGAGGAAGCAAATACCTTTGACAAATTCAAGCACTCTTGTTTGCCCTAGGGATATCATCCTTAGAGGCTTCTAAGTATTTGGACTTAATCACAATTTTCTCTCTCTAAAGTTAACCTAGGAAACTATGCTCTTGAAACCTTGATTTTCACATAATGGACGTTGTGGAATGAAAAGGAATTGAGACATAGACATTTAATTTGAAACCTTTAATCAAATAATTGTTTGTAGTAAAAAGAACTCATTAAGGAAAGAAAAGAGATAATTTAACCCCATACATGTGTTCTTTCAAATGATTTCCCACAAAATCAAAATTTAGAAACCAAAGTTCAAAAGTATTAGTCCAAAAGCTCGTGAGGAGCTCCTTGAAATACTTCTTGAAGTTAGAGAAAGATTGGTTTACAAATTCTACAAGAAAGCTTCAAGAAACAACCCTAACTTGTATGAGTTTTATTATCAACAAAATCTAACTCTTTTTGAAAGGTTTGCTTTTTTCACATAGGAAGTATTGCATGTTCTTCAAAACTGAGGTCTTGTAAGAAGGAGTTTTATCTAGGTCAATTCTAGGATCAAAATCAGTCATTCTCATCCATCCATCAACCATTGAAATCAAAAATAACCTCACCAACAAAATTTTGGGAACTTTGAAAACATCATTTATGCTAAACTTCTAGGCAAAATCAAAATCTTATTGTTTGACTTAACACACTTAGTCAAATTATCCTTGTGAGAAAATTTACCTCTTGATAAAATCCAACATCTTGGGGTCTAGGTGTTCATTATCCAAAATTACTTTGTTTGACTTAACACACTTAGTCAAATTATCCTCTTATGTACGAGTTTACCCTAGGATAACACAACTTCCTAGACTTTACAAGCTCATTATCCAAATCAATCAAAATCAAATCAAATCAAGCCCTAAATTTTAGCATCTCCCTCAAGGTTCTTCAAGAGTTTTCATCATTCGTATAATCCACCCTTCATTTTCATCATCACTTTGATCCTTAATCTATCCTAGTTCTTCTCTTTTTGTACTTGAAGTTAGATCAATTGATCTCTATTTTATGGTGCAAACAAGATCTCAACACAAGAAGAATATAGAAATCACCAAGGAAACATCAACTTCAAGTGATCTAAGTCAAACTGCTCTCGAAATAAATCTTTTTGGATCAAGCATTCCTCCAAGCAATTTCCCTCTATCATCGTAAAATCCTCAGGAAGATGGTCATGTACAAAACATCACCGACAATGGAATGACACAAGATGGAATCCTAGAGATGGTGCAAAATCCCAAAAATAATTGAATTGTCAATGCTATGATGAAGTTATATCCCTCCCAATACATGCTTGAGTTGGAAAAAGAAGGGGCTGAACTCCCTTCCGGCTAGGACATAAACACAATTGTAGAAAGACCTCTTGGGATCATGCCTCCAATCCCACCCATACCTCCATTTCAAAATGTCATTCAAAGCATCCCGCAAATCATGCCATCCACAACTCAAAACCCGATCATCAACGTGAACATTTCACTCATCACAATGATCCACACCTTTCCCAATCCACCACCACTACTTCCAAAACACAACATGGAAAATTCATTCACCATCGCATTACAAGCTACTCGACAAGCCACTCATCAAAAGGTGCTCCAAAACCAACAGGATGCACAACTAGCTTCTTAGCAAGCATAACTGGCACAACAAACTACACAAGCCCAAGCCTTACTACAAAAACAACAAGCTGCCCAAGCTGCACAAGCGGCTCAAGCAGCTCAAGTGGCTCAAGCAGCTCAAGCTACACAAGCTGCACAAGTTGCACAAGCTGCACAATATGCACGAGCTTCTGAAATTTCACAAACAATCAAACATGTGCATTCTCAATCTCAAGCCTAATATCAAGCCCAACAAGCGCAATCACAATACAAAGAAAAATCACAAGCAACCCAACAAGCCTTGCAAGATTATCAAGTACAACAATAATTGGCCCAACAACAAGCCCAACAACAAGCTTTGTTGGAACAACAACAAAATGACCAACAACAAACACATGCCTTACTTTCTTATCAAAGCTTGCAACAGATTGCCACCACAATTGTTGAAAACAATGATCAAGATCTATCCATCGATGAGCACCTTGAAGATGTTTCCACCTCATCCAATGATCAAATCAACATACATCAAGAGCTATTTTTTAGTCATGATCAATACCCCTCCTACAAAGATCTATTTCAAGGAGTGTTGATTTTATTTTATCCTATTGACATAATCCAAGATCCATCCACCAATGATCATGTTGAAAATGTCTCTATATCACCCAATGAGTTAGAGGAAATTGTTACTAGATTTTAACCTACAAGCTCAATCAGGAAGAGCCATCTATGTTTCAAAATGAATGGTACATTTTATTAAACCTTCTATGTTACATTCAGTTATACAAATGAAACAAATTTACAAGATTACAAGAACACAAAGTTATTACATTCATACAAGTGAGTGAAACATAAAAGATTTTATAATCTTTTTGAAAATGTAATCTTTATTGAATGTAATCAGATACATGTGTCTCACACAACAAGCCGTGAGATTGACTTACTCATTTGATACAAATAAGAATTAAAATATACATGAATGAGTAAATATTGAGAATAAAATGAACATGTAAAGAAGGTAACCAGTCACTGCCTGAATGACTAGTACTACAAATGAATTTGCTCTTGGTTTCCTTGCCTTGCTCCCTATAGCTCCTTGGCCCCAAGGTGCCTAGTGTCTGGTTACCTGCATTGGGTAAAGAAATGAGTTAGAACAGTAAGTTCTAAGCAATGAAAGGTTGCATTCTGAAAATGCACATCTAACCATACATACATATGCTAATTCCTATGTGCATCAAATGTAATGCTTATCTTAAGTGTCCATAAAATCCAAAACAGAAGAACATTATACACACTTAAGGTAGTCATTTTATTTCTAACTTGTTTTCTTCATGTGCAGCTTCAGGTATAATCATATCTTTGTTTTTGTCGGATCAAATGAGTGGGGTAGATGTGGCTCCCACATGGGTTGAGCCCAAATCGTAACAAGTGTGCATACAAAAATATGATGAGTAAATGTAGATGTGTTATATCATTTCTCATCAACATCTACAGTAAGAGTGCAATGTGTTTCAAATCATAAGAATAACTATTACAAAGCTCATAGTGCTACAATAGAGTGCAATGAATATGAGATGTGAAGAGAATGGAAGTATCTTTTCTTATTGAACAATATCATGATAAGATCATATCATAAAGGCATATATCAAAGAAAGCAACCTCTTTATGAATATCAAGAACAATATTTCAAAAATGAAGATGGGCACTACCTCTCAGCAAGCATTATAGTCACCTTGCTAGGTATGCACAGTGACAATCACCAGGAGGGTCAATTTTAGTCATCTCATGAAATTATCAGGGCTAAGTTAAGAGTGAAAATTAAGGGAAGTAACCAAGGAACCATATTATCATGGAAGCCATGTCTAGAGGATAGCATGAAACCCTTGAGGATAGCAAAAGACACATTCATGTGTCCAATGGTCAACATTCATGGGAGTTGGAAAATATGATCAAGATTGTCATTCCTATGTAGGGGCAACATTGAAAATTATTATATGACAGTAAAGAACATCAAAATGGGCATCGATCTTATAGAGGAAAATTCTTAAATGAGCAGAGAAGGTAATAGTGATAGTTTGATGAGTCTAAAAGGGATCACAAGCAGGAGGAGATCACAGTCTCATGATATGGAAGGGGCAGATTGAAGACTTCATAAGATATGGCATTTCTCTATAACAAGACAACTAAAAGTACATGTGACATGGTGATTGCACTCTTGCAATATGATGAATTCATATACAAGTTACTATCATTTAATAAATTTGACTCGGAAGTGTTCTACGAGCATTCCATGTCATGTGTTTTGTACTAAATGCAATTGAGGTCAGTAAAGGGGTTTATGTGAACAAAGAATAACCATCAGGTTTTTCAAAGTGACCAATGGAAGTATGGTGTTGTGTTTTCCATGATAATTCTTTTAGTCCATGCATAATAAGACAATTTAGTAAAGTTTTTCAAGACCATTATGACAGTCATCAATGTAAAGAACAAGAAATGCAACATGATCACAAAGGTACAATGGAAAGTCATACATCAACTTGATCAAGATAGCATTTATAATATTCATCAAGAAGGAAGTCACAAGGACTATGATAATATGCATAGGGGATAGTCATAGTCGTCACTTGAAGGTTTCATATGAGAGGAAAAAATGATGTTATTTTTAGATATCGGGAGAAACTAAAATGACACTGAGTTACCAACATGTGTGATAGTCATTTAAAGGCAGGTTTTCATGGGTACATGACATATTTTTGATTGAATATGATAGAGGATAATATTAAATGTTATGATGGTGAAGAATCTTCATGTTAGATACATGAACCCAAAAAACTTTACTCTATTCTTCATCAAGAAAATAGTGAAAATGTGCAAGAAACATATATGACAGTTCATATTGCAAAGACCATCAAGTAACTTGTAGCCTAGTGTGGGTAGAGAATCATGCCATTTATCAAATAAAGGGGCAATTTATCATAAATGAGAACAAATGCAACAGTTTGATGGGTCTAAAGGGGAAGCAACTATAGGGATATCAAAGGATGGTTCATGGCATGCCAAATACAAAGATTCTGCTTATGTCTTTGTCGGTGTCTTTTATTCGACCTCATGGGAGGCGACCTGCTCATGATATTTGTGCAATATGGGGAAATAATAGATGTCAACCTTTTGAGAAAACTCACGACATGAAAATCAATGAGATAGAACAAAATTTTCTTGAGGAACAATCGACAAAGAAGCCCAGAAAAGGAAATGCAAAGATGAGAGTGAATGGAGGGTAGGGTTGAATAACCCAAAATCTAAAAAGTCAGCAAATGAATGGAAGCCATGACTTGTGGTTTTGTTTTAAAATCTTAATTTTTTGCATAAAAGAAGCAACAAGTATAGAAAATGTATAGAAAAATTGAAATATCTTCATCATTTTCAGCATGGGGAATCTCGACAAAATAGTTTATTTACAAATAATGACTGAATGATGGTGCAAGCATCCTAGAGGCATAAAAATTACTCTTCTCAGCAAATCAAAGCCTCCATAAAGTGAAAGAGAGTCTCCAAAAAAATCTTCACATGGAGTTGTGGTGGCACTGTCTCTAGAAGGTTCGAAGGAGGGGAAGTGAAAAATGCTTTGTCTTTTGCATTTTTTGCTCTTGTTTCACTCTTAGGGGTTTTACCCTATTTCATGGGCCGATTGAACACTTGGCAGTTTTATGCCATAAAAAAATGCAATATGAAACTATTGATGCCCGTGGGTGAAGACTTATGTCTTGTGCCTTGTATGGCATGAATATGTATAAGGTTTTTTGACTTAGTAGAATCTTTAACTAAGCCTATAACTGGATACATAAAGGGTTTTTTTTTTTGCATTAAATTATATTGTAATAATACTTAAATATAAGTGATGTTTTATAAATCACTTGTTTCAAGTTATTATTTTTCTTTAAATGCAAAAAATAGGAGCATGTGTCCATTAGACTAAGTCATAAGGAAAACATGGATTTTCTTTGATTTATGATCTTGGAGAGCATATAGGAGGGAATTTAGGCATGTTGACTTAGTTTGAGACACTTTGGAGTGGCTTTTATGGTTTGATTAAGTCTTGTATGAATTTTTCAACCATTTGAAGCCTTTTTGGAGATAATCTAGGGGTTAGATTTGTGGCTTTTTGAAGACATCCGAGTTTGGAATCTTCTAGTTCCTATTTGGATGGATTTTTTTGTGGAGCTGGGCTACTTAGCTTTTTTGTAACTCATTATTGAGGAGTTCTTCTTATTCAGATTCGGGGAGTTAGATATTTTGAAAAAATCCTTTCTCAACTTATGCATGCTTTGTAACTCATTTAGGGATATGAAATACAAAAATTACCTTGAAAACTAGTGTTAGTCTTATCTTACCTTCATTTTTTCTTGCAAGTTTAGTACATTGTCAAAGTGATTGATAAAGTTAATTGTGAAAATTTTCTATTTAGTTTCAATTTTGTCTCATATATCATGCCTTTTCTACAAAAGTGGGATTATGCAGGTTGTGAACTACTCTTATTACGTTTGCATTTGAAATTTTAAATTTGTGGAATTTATCTTTCCTTCTTGAAAACATATGTAGATCAAGGACTTTTCATGAAATATTTTTGCATAAGCCTACAAAATTTGTGTTGTGTAGATGCAATAACTATCATCAATTTTTCCCAGTGTATGTTAATCTGTTTGTTTCATAATTCCTGTCAGTTTGGTGTATCACCGAGTTTAAATTTTCAACTTTTCATTTATGTTCTTCCTCCCTTTTCCTCAAAAATTGAGTAGTTAGGTGATATCATACGAAAAGGAAGCTGACCTTCTCCGGATGTTCATTTCAGCTTTAGGTGACCCACAACCTTGAAATAATCCCATGTTTCTCCAGAAAGCTCAATTTTTATAACTTTGCAATAGGGTACATTTCTTGGAGATAACAAACATATCTCAAGAACTTATTCCAAAGCATGATCAACATCTATCACCTAGGTCTGGCAATGGTCCTTCCCAAGACATATTGACATCCTTTGACCTCATGGATACATATACTAAAGGGATCCTCAACTCAACATTAGATGCAATTCCACTCAAATATTAAGAGGATATTGAGCCACTTCCCATGCCTAATGAAGATATCCAAGAACCCTTTATAAGTAATCCATTCTTTGAAATTGACCCATATCAAGAACTTGATCCAAAGCATGTCAAAATAAATTCCAAAATTAATTAAAATCAATAATTTGCATCTCCAAGCTACTACAATGATGTAATTGACACTCTCCTATCTATAAATGATAATCATATCCACATATCACATACTCCTCCTACCCATGAGATGCTTTATTTGGATGGACACATAGATGGTCTTCATTCAAAACAAGATTCCTTTACTCCTGACATAATTACACAATAGGGGCAAGTTATTGATTCCTACAATCAAACTAAGTTGTCAACATTGGGATCAGATGTATCCCAAATTCAGATTGAGGAAATCATGTATGAAGATATCCAACATTATCCACTCAAAGAAATAGGTTAGACCAAAAATGATATTCCAGAGTCAGCAGAGCAACAACTTAAAATAACATCATCTACAGTAGTCATTTTTTAGAGAATGCTTCCTAAACAAGAACTCTTGAAATAGGAAGAATCAAAGCATGAAGGTACTACTTACACCATACTAGGGGAAACTTTGTCAAAAGAAAACATCAACATAGGGAGCACGAAGAATCTTTATGATGAAATCAATGCCAATACTACAACCAACCATGTCATGAATCTTCATCCACCCATCACTCCATCCACGAATTGGGACCAACATCAAAAGAAATATTTGAATCAAAGCACAAAGAATGTTATCAAAGAAAAAAAAGCTAAGAAGCATAATGGGCAAATCAAATACACATGGATACCAAAAAGTACAAAGAAAGGTTATCCCTATCAAACTCCATTAGTCAAAGAAACTATGGGGAAAAATAAAAAAGGGAAAGGTATCCATCAAAGATGTCCACAAAGGAAAAAGAAGGCTTCTCAAAAAAAATACAAAGTATATCAAGCATTTGGTCCTAATTCAATGCACACTTTCATATCCACTCATCATTGCTCATCTTCCCAAGTTTGGAGAGTCAAAGGTTCCAAGCTATCAACCAATCCATCTCCTGTTCCTAAACACACAACACCATCCACTCCTCCACACATGACATACAATTATCAGATTGACCATGTATTGGAAATGAAACTTCATCATAAGGATTTAGAAGACACTCTATTGTGATGTGTGCATAAAGACAAAGTTTACTCTGGTACTAACAAAGCATATCAAAATTCTCAAAAGTTGCATTCAAGTGCACATATCTTGGCAAAGCATCTCCTTCAAGAAGGATATCGATGGCACATTATGAAAGAAGTGTCTACATAAAAACCACCAGGTGATTCAACACGAGCTTAAAATCTTACAACATAAAAATCCAAACAATCCAAAAATCCAAAAAATTCAAAAAATATAAAAATAAAATAAAAATAAAAAAATCATGAAAATAGTAAAGATAAAAAATTGTCCTCTAGTGAAAACCACATGGGCGACACTTTGGGAAAGTACCATGATGAAAACCTGGAAAACAAGCGTCATGTGTAGAATTGAGCATTTGCCTACACCAGTTCAGTTGGAAGCATCTCATCCCACCCATAATAAATCTAACATTCCCTCCATCTTATCCATAATAAATCCATTCATCCAGGAACCATTTCTCCTATCCATTTTCATATATCTACATCCATCTTCCAAATTATCTTGATCTTGACCAAGTTAGGTGCAAAATTCACACTTGCTTATGGTAAACATCTTGACATGGGTCATTTTCATTGATCCTATCCTAACCAACATTATCTGAGCCTTGAAGCATTATCCAAATGAGCATCCTCTATTCTAACACCTTATCTTGTCACAAGATAATCCTTGGAATCCTTTACATGCTTACCATATCCATCCATCCACACACCTATCCAAGCATCCACCCATGACATTCCATACATTGCAAGACACTGTGGGCATATATTCACATCTTTCTTCAGGAATAAATCTTGATCTATATCCTCCAACTTATGTGGTGATTTGAACATTGACAAACTCAAAATAAAATTGGTTAAAGAATTTGTGAGCCAAAAGCCAAATCACAAGCCCATGACATATTTTGATGAGAAGATGTTCCTTATCAATATTTATCTTTCATCGAACATCGATCCAAGCAATCAATATTAGTTGCATCTAATGTGTACTTCAATGTCACATAAAATAATTCAAACAACTTTTGTTCCAAGCCAAGATTCAAAATTCAGATAAATCAAAATCCAATCAATCCATCATCATCTTGGGATATCCTTCCTAATCCTTGTGTTGCTTAACACTATCCTTGCATTGTTGTGTATCCTCAACAATGTTATCATCATGAATTCATCATCATCTTAGGATATCCTTCCCAATCCTTGTGTTGCTTAACACTATCCTTGCATTGTTGTGTATCCTCAACAATGTTATCATCATCAATCCATTGATCCGATCAATCAACCTTAGCTCGGTTTTCAAAAAAATCCCAAATAGAGCACTAATATCATATCCATATCCAAATCATCAAAATCATGCAAAAATTCAAAAAAATCAAAAAATCCATTCAAAACCCAAAAACATTCAGAAAAATCCATCAAAAATACAAAAACATTGAAAAAATTCATCAAAAATAAAAAAAACATCAAAAAAAAATAAAATCCAAAAACATCCGAATCATAAATAAAAAATCCAAAACTCTAAAAAATCAAAATAGAGTCATCTAACCAAACTACGACATCTTTGAGCTTGAACGTAGGCAAGGTCGATCTTTTATCATCCCTCGAGACATTTTAGGTCAGTCCTTTAGGCGTCTGTCGCAATAGAAATGGCAATCCGTTTGCCCATATATCTCATCAATAATCAAGTCCACGCCAGTCGAATTATGCGGTCTCTACGTGTATAATGTTGGCAAGGCCAATCTGTTGATCAGCTCCCAAGACCCCTAGGATAGGTCTTTAAGTTAGTCTCTTGGTCAAATTTGAAAATCAAAACATTCGTAAAAAAGTTTAAATCCCAAAAACAACCTCAAAACATTTCGAAAACACCAAAAACATCCAAATATTTGAAAAAACCCAAAATGGTGCACCTGTCTCATCTCGCTTTCACCTGCAATATTCACCACTCATAATAAATCAACATCGTTTTCATCCTTTGGTAAGTCAGTTAGAAGCAAGTCTAGCAGGTTCAAAAAGTGAACACCTAATTGCCAAAGTCTTAAGTCAAGGTCAGTAACCAAGAAAGTTGGTAAACTCAGAGTATCAATAGCTTATCATCCAGTCAATATCATCATCACCTAATCAGAACATGTCCTAGGATGCATCCTTCCTGTGATGGACATCAACATCGAGCATCACCGTAGTTTAGTCTTGGCTAAAGGTACAAAGAACATTAACTTGTTTGTTCACTTTATCTTGGTCTTTTTGACTTATCTTATTTTGTGCTCATTCCAAGGACCTCTCGATGATGCCTAATCAACAGGTTTAGAGAGAAATGAGTGGGGCAACAATCATTATCTTTTTTATCTATTATGCTTACTGGATATTCTTGTAAAATAACTTGGTCATGCGTGCTTTGTTTAGTTTGTAGGGAGGGTGTTTTAGGTGTCTTGTTGACCACATAGGAAGGTTTTCTTTTCTATGTTTTGGTCCGAGATGTTTAGAGTATTTGAACTACATTCTGAATAAGGTTTTGTATGTCAAGTGTGAAGAAGAATAATCCTATCTAATTTTTGAGTCAAAGTCCATCACACTAGGTATTACGACATCCTAGTTCTTCTTACCTTGATGCATCGTACCTACGTGTGTTATCAACCATAAAGTAATTGGCTCTCTTAAAAATCCTAACTCTTGGTAAGTAAATCATTATCATCGACATTTAATAAAAATGACTTGTTGGATCCCCTTTCTTCTATCTTCTTTCCACACTAATATGGTATCATGGTAGTTATCAGAACATCGCTAATACATCTGCCCTGCATCCACAAATCATCAGCATAATTCATATCATATAGTAAGCATTAATCATATCATTACATTATCATCTTAAGTTATGAAGAATAAGAAAATTTTGTTATTCTAAGCATCTTAAGGAATCATTGCATTCATGCCATTCATAAATCATAATGCATAATCATATTCATAAAATAATCACATAACTACTTGCATATCATTTGCATCCATACATCTTCACCATAAAATGCATAGAAAAATACAAAAATAAATACATCCATAATCATTAGGTTACGTCATCATCATACATCATATCGCACAAACATAAATAGAAACATTTCATAACATCTCATAGAACATAGGAAATTAAAATACATTCATACATCATAGGGCATATCATAAATCAAGTCATCTCATATATATCATCAAAATATACAATTGTCATGGTATAAAAATCGGATCAAGTATGTATGCATAAAAATACATGATACAATAGGGGCAATAAAAAAATCAGAGCCCATGAATAAAAAATACTGTCTGTGATCAAAATCCAGAACTAGCCCTGTTGGTTGTGCCCCTCACCCTCCTATCTCTCACCATGATCCTCGGGAGGCCTCATCCTTGTCTGCTATGAGAACTCTAGAACCCAACTGGCTAGTGGAACTTCCTATTTGTAGTGTTTCTGATAATACTCGGCATCTCTAACTGTCTCCTTGTATACCTGTAAGGAAACTATCTGGCTTTGGGATGCAAAGGCCATACTCTCAAGTTGTCTGCGTTGACCAATCTCTTGGTCTCTCTCAGACTTGAATTGATCCCTCTCTATTGTCAGTGCTACGACTTGCTGTTGAGCCTGATCTCTCTCTATTGTTAAAATATGAACCTTACCTTGTAACTGCTGAATGGGGGTATCTCTGGGGTCTGGCTACACTCGTGGTGGTGTCTGTACTCACGAAGGTGTTTTCACCTAAGGTGAGGTTTATTGTGCATGGTCCCAGGGAGGAGTTTAATGTGGCTATACTCATGGTGGTGTCTAGTGTGGAGGTGGCCAACCTCTATCTCCATCCCTATCCCCATCTCCTCTCCCTCCTTGTCCTCAAGCTTGACCCATTGATCAACCCCTAGGTCTCCACCATGCTGTCATGACACTTGGATCTGCCAATCTAAAAGGGGGCCTAAACCAATCCCTGTATGCCTGTGTCAGCCCCGCATTTTCTGGCCCCTGATCATATGGCCATGGCCTGGCTAGTAGCTATCTAAACAATGAAACAACCTCATTTGTTGGAATGGGCCGAACCCATGCGGTCTCCCTAAAAGTACAGGCAAAGATCAGCACGTAATAGTCATATAGTCTGTCCTATACATCCCTGAACTTCCTAGCCACTCTTTTTGGAAAATATCGCTCAATCATGGGATGCTCCCTACCCTGCATCCATCTATCCTAGCGAGCATAGAATAATTGCTGCACATCATCATACCAAGGGTCTATACCAATCTAGGGCCTCCAAATGTACTCTCTCATCTCATCAATAACCCATCGCCAATGGGTAATACCGTTTGCTCCTATATGAGTAAAATTAATCTCAGCCCCACCATACCACTAGACAACTAGATCATCTATATCTATAACAACTGGTGTGACTTGTGGATGAAGCACTGAAATTTGCTCCCATGCCTAGATATGAAGTAGTGTGACCCTGGCCCTGATGGCCCTACTATCCATGTAGGAAAACTCATGAAGATATTTGTACAGTGAGACCAACATCATTGGTCCCCATGCAAAGTACTGCCCCCGAATGACCATTCGCTCCAATGCTAATCCCCATCCTAGATTGAAGTATCGACCTCGTCGATCTGGTGCCACAAGCCCTGATATAATAGCTGCAACTATGAGCCTGAAGGTGGGAATTGTGCCCTTGTATCTCTCTAAATCAATTTGTCCCTCAGAAAAAAAATAATCTCATCTAGTCTCATAACTGAAAATCATGCATCCCTCCCAGCCTCCACATCATAAATCACTCTCTCACCATGGATGGGTAATCATAGGATGCACTAGACATCCTCGAGTGTAATCATGGCCTCAACAATGGGAAGGTGGAATGAGGATGTCTCATTGTGCCATTGCTCCACCAAGGTTGTCATCATCCCTAGGTGGGTCTGAACAGGATGAAAATATGCAACAAACCAGAGACCCATGGCACCAAGATGCTCCTGGAGAAATACATGCATACCCTCTAATTTGTTGAGCATAGGACACCTATGCTCCCTTAAATGTAGTATCCTAAGGTCCTCATGTGCAAGAAAAGTCATTGTGTCAAGTTTCAAAAAAAATTGGACCCTCAAACTGAGTTTCTGCTAGCCAAACTACAATTGTGGCCCTATTTGCAATTGCGGCGCAGTTTGCAAACTCCAAACTGCATTGCGGTGGTGCAGTTTGTCTGCGCTCTAGAACCTTAAACTCTAAATAAAACCGTCACGATGCTATTCAACATGCGACTATTTTTGGCTGGAAACCCTAATCTCTAAACTTTATCGCGGTGGTCCTCTTAGCATATGCGACACACTTAGAGGCCGCACAACATCGATTTGGCATTTGCAGTGGTGCAATATAGTACCACTTAAGCTTAACCTAGTTTTTACCCTCATAAATGCACGTAAAATGATGAAATTAAAAGTCGAGAAAGGGGTACATACCATGGGTCCTGCGCCAGCTGGCCACTTGTGTACTCGTACTCTCTTTGACACATGCTAGGGAAGTTGTCATTGTGCCATCTCGATCAAGACTTAGAGCTCAGGGTGCAAGAATTTTCTAAGGGTAAGTGTGAAAGTGATATGAAAATGAATCCTTAGGGTTTATTTTTAGCCTAAAAATTAGGGTTTTTGACCTCTTTCGACTGTCCAGCCTAGGGTTTGACCCCTGATCACATTTTTTCCCATTCGAGGGTCGTTTTGCATCATTTTTGGGCATTTTAACGCATTGTTTTGGCATTTCAAAGTCTTTCTGGACCTGATAGGCACCTTGTCCTATTTTTTCACGAGATCATCCCAAAATCAATATTTTCATCCAATCTCTCGAGGGGGCAATGTACCAGCATAATCATTCAGCTAGGGAAGTAGTGGGGCATCTAAAAAAAATCAATTTTTTTTTGAATTTTGATCACAACAGTTTATTCTTTGAATCAATGCAACAAGTGCATTGCTTCAAAGAGGGGAAAAATATAGACATGGAAAATGTAGCAAATTGATCTTATGCACTTGATCCTGATTACTAACATCGCTTTGTCTTGAATCAACTTCTTGGTTCATATCACCTTTCATCCCTTAATTAAATAAATCATCATTTATCTAATTAAGTCATTCTTCCTAGTTGATTAAATTAATCAATTTAATTTAATTAACCCTATATCTCTATTTAATTAAATAATACATTTTATTTAATTAATCTCTAAATTTATCCTATTAAATTGAATAAATTAAACCTTGTTCTATTTAATCTAACATCGCCATCCCTCTTTAATTAAATAAATCAAATCCTTTATTTAATTAAATCTACCTCTCATCCTTTTGATTTAAATCAACCCATAAATCTAAGTCAAAATGGTCACATCACCTAATCCCTCATTAAATTAATTAACCTCTTGATTAATTTAATCCCATCTCCTAAATTCTCTAGATTTTTCCACTTGCACATGGAATTACATTTAATTGATTTATTAAATCCCTATTTTCTCTCAACATAACATATTTAAAGGAATATTTCTCCAAGTTTGAAAATCCCACCAAGTGGATTTGTACATCCAACAAAACATTCATTCTTCTTACATTTCCTTGTGCATTGAGCTAAGTGGCATTTAAGTCATTTTCTTTCCCTCTTCAACAAGTCATTTCATGAATTTGAAATTCTACCTAATAACATTTATTGGCTCATTCATCAAAATGTGCACAACCTTCCTCCATTTACATCTTGAAAGTGGCACTTGGCCGTTGGATGTTGAATGATCCCACATTCATCCATTTTGCCTCTTCTCCTCTTAATCACATCTATAAATAAGAGGCTTTCCTTCTCACAATATCATCCACAATTTGAGAGAAAATTTATTATCTTCACATTAAAAGCAACTTCATCCATTTTATTGAGCATTTTCCATCACCATAGCTAGATTATTGTAAGTTTTATCAAGAAATCATCTTGTTTTTCATCATCAAAATGGATAAATCTTCATCAAATCATCAAGCTTAAAAAGGAGTTGGGAAAGGGCCAATCTATACACATAATTGGAACCAATTCCCCCATGGGATTAAGTGTTTGCATTGCTTAAATAAAATTCAACTTAGTTTCTTGTCTTGTTCTTCATATTCTTTCTATCTTTGAGCATTGCTAATGAATTTCATGGGGAATCCTTGTTATCACTTGCATATGAATCTAATTATGTGTTTGTTTTCTCATGTTTGTGTAGATATAGGATCTGTGGTTCACAATATATATATATATATATATGAAATGTTTTTTATTGAAATGATGATGATTAATGTGTGACAGGTGACAAGTATGAGTAGTGATGTGCGACAAGTGTGATATTGTGCGAAATTGTTTGTAGTTGTTATGAACTTGTAAACCGGTGCAAGATTTTGTATTCTAGAGCTTAATTGGAACTAAAATCAACACATAGAAGGTGTATTCATTAGTTCATCCTTTTGGAAGTGAGCCACACTCTATTTTTGTAATCCTTTCAAGTTGTGAGCCTTTCAAGGATAGTGTGTCCTAGCAATGTTCCCCTATAATTGTTGAAATCAAGGAACACTGAGAGGGGGGGTGAATCAGTGTTCGACAAAATTTGACTTTATTAACTTGATCTTTAAACCACTTATAGCATTGAACCAAAATAAAGATGCAATAACATAAGGCAATCAATCAAAAAACCATAACACGAGGACTTTTACATAGAAAACCTATTAGGGGAAAAACCATGGTGGAGGTCAATCTCAATTTGAGTATACTCAATATAAGTGTTTATAAAAGGAATGTACATGCATTCAAACACACTGCCTAGAGCTCATTGCTCAAATACAAAGGATTTCTCCTAAAAAGAAGGTTCTCTATCTTAGAATCACATCTAGAAGTCAACTAGAGTAGATGAACTATGAAATAGCATCTGCTAATGCCTGATTATAGTTCTGATTGAGCACATTGTTCACATTCTTTGCATTCTATCTACTTTTGCTCTTGAAACTCTATCTTCTTTAATTTGCATCACCAATATTTGTTTTGCTCAAATGAAACTATGCATAATTGATCTATATTCCTTCTAACTCTTGCATCATTTCACATCATATATCAAAATGATATGAATGATCAGTTATATATATCCTCCACTAGAGATTAGAACAACTGTATGTCAACTTAAACAAAATATAAAACGTGCAGAAACTGTCGGCTCAATCCATAGACAATTATCAATGTGAACCAACCAATGGAAGAAAAAACATAGTGAGGATCCAAAACTACATGTCTGAAACATGAAACACCTTAAAAAATTATGCCTTGAAGATCCACAAAACGCTACACTCATTTAGTTGGCCTGTTTACATTTTTAGACTGAAAAAAAGACACCAGATCTTCTAACTTGCACACCAATCAATGTGAACCCTATTGATTCAAAGATAAGATAGTTTATACATCAAAATACCTTCCCTGAGATCCAAAACACAAAATGATAATGGTAAATTATGTATGAGCCAATATACACAACTCTGTCGGATACCCTATTTTAGCTTTGACAGATAATACATTTCTTCAATCTGACTTTCGGTATAAGCAATTACAGAGATCTAGATAGGATTACTGACTAGGGTTTCCATCAATGACAAAACTAGATGAATTGTGCAATGTCTCTTTCCAAAAATCTCCCCCTTTGGCATTGATGGCAACACTTAGTGAAAAATGACTAATTGTTGGAATCAATACTAACATGAATACACTACAATCCACAAAACTTCAAAAATATTTTTATCCACAACTCCCCCTAAGATGAATATGAAAATTTTCACTCCCACACTCCCCCTTTGATATCAATGGTAAAGACAAGAGTTCACATACCAAAAATCATACAAAACTGTATATGTACAAACATGCTTTTCTAACTTACATGGACTTGAATATGTCTACAAAATTATTCTGCAATAGGATTAAACTAATGTCCCAACCCTTTTTGAGACTTTCCAAAATATTCGTGTGACCACAAAACAACTAGGATTGCATTTCTGCTGAGTCAAGATTTGATAGATCACTATCAACCATAACATTTAGTGCTTCCTTCAATGCACTAAGCATTGTCTCCATTTTAGGACCAATTAGACCTCTGAGTTCACATACCTTTCAATAATTTTGTCTCTTTCATGCTTCAAAATTTTTAATTTTTTCAAGCAAGGATATGACTTGACCTTCTTTCTTACTCACAAAAATGGTTAGAGGATCAAAGGTTTGAGAAATATTTGCTAACTGTTTCTCATATTCCTTAATTTTTCTCTGAGTGACCTCAGTGAATTTTGACAAAGATAAACATGACTTGTAAATATTTCCACCCTCAGTTAATGCACCTTGAATTTTATTTTCATAGGTAGCTAATAATGATTTACCATTAGCAATCATACACTTGAATCTACTGAACCTGTTTGCATCAAATTATTTCTGGACTTTATCCTCAGCTAAATTTTCAAGAGACTCAAAGTGAGTACTTACATAGTTGACAAGTTTCTTCAGCTGACCTAAGGGAGAATCAGATGAGTCCTTGAAATGTGTGGGCATGATCTTCTCCAAGATACTGGATGCAAGACTTAGCAGCTCACTGTCTTCAATGTGAGATTTCAATATCTCCTCCCTTGCTTTGGTCTAAGAAAATGATGCCACTTTTAGCTTCTAAATAGGAGATAGAGTAGCCAAGTTGGTAGAACCTTCAAGGTTAGTATCCATGGGAATTTCAGTATTTTCCATATCTAGAGGATTCCAGGTGTCCTCAATTATGTCTTCTTTCACTATTTCCATATTAACCTGAACATCCTAAACTTCTGGACTAGATGGAACATCTTCATCATGAGTTTCTTTAGAGACGACATTATATCTATTCTTCAATAGAACTACCTTAAGAATTTTCTGAGTGTCTTTTGCCACTTCCTCAGTCTGCCTGATGATAAGCTTATTCACCCTTGATTTTCTCTTAAAATCCTTTTAAGCTTCATTGAGGATTTTCTTCATTTCTTCTATTGACATTACCGAAAATAGGTTGGCAAGTATGAGTTCTCTCATTTTTATTTCTTCAGCTCTTTTATTTACTCTCCTCATTTCTAAGACTTCATATAATCCTTTAGGTAACCCTGACATCATTTCTATGAGAGTCTTATTGAAATTATTCAAATATTTTATTGTGGCTTCTTCAAGAGTTCTCTGACTGACACTATCAAAAGTGTCATACCATTCATAAAGTGTTTTGAGATTACCATCCTTAATTAAAGCTTTTTCCACTTCCTCTACAGTCATACCTGATTTATCAATTTTCACCTTTTTTTTGGATTTTTCTTCATCAGAGGGCTTGACTTAGGTGTTCATCTTCCATGATTTTACTCTCTTTCTACTTGATCTGATCACAAATTTCTTTTCTCTTTTCCTTGGACTTATTGATTTGATGTTTCAATGATTGAATGAATTTCTCAGCATTCGTGAGGTTTGATTGGAATTCCCAGAATTCAGATTTGGACTAGTCAAGATCATCTAGTGCCACCAAAATTTGTTGATGAAGACTGCTAGAATCCATTGAATCACTTTCCTGGATCTTTCCCAAGCTATTAAACTTCTTTGAAGGAACTAGGCTCTGATACCAATTGTTGGAATCAAGGAACATTGAGAGGGGGTTGAATCAGTGTTTTGCAAAATTTGATTTTATTAACTTGATCTTTAAACCACTTATATAGTTGAACCAAAATAAAGATGCAAGCACATAAGGAAATCAACCACAACACCATAACACAAGGATTTTTACATGGAAACCGTATTAGGGGAAAAACCACAATGGAGGTCAATCCATAATTTGAGTATACCAATATAAGTGTTTACAAAAGGAATGCACATGCATTCAAACACACTTCCTAGAGCTCACTACTCAAATACAAAGGATTTCTGCCAAAAAGAAGACTCACTATCATACAGTCACATCCAAAAGTCAACTAGAGTAGATGAACTATGAAATAACATCTGCTAATGCCTTATTATAGTTCTAATTGAGCACATTGTTCACATTCTTTGCATTTTGTCTGCTTCTGCTCTAGAAACTCTGTCTGCTTTAAATCACATCACCAATCTTTGTTCTACTCAAATGAAAATATGTACACTCAATCTATATTCCTTCTAACTCTCACATCATATTGCATCATATATCAAAATTATATGAATGATCGTTTATATATATCTGCCACTAGAGATTAGAACAACTGTATGTGGGCTTAAACAAAACATAAACCATGCACAAATTGTCGGCTCAATCCATAGAAAATTATCAATGCGAACCAACCAATGTCAGCCAAAACATAGTGAGGATCCAAAACAACATATTTCAAACATGAAACACCTTAAACAATTATGCCTTGAAGATCCACAACATGCTACACTCGTTTAGTTGGCCTTTCTGCATTGTTAGACTGAAAACAATACACCGGATCTTCTAACTTGCACACCAATCAATGTGAACCTCGATGATTCAAAGATAAGATATTTTATAAATCAAAATAGCTTCCCTAAGATCCAAAACACAAAATGATAACATGAAATTATGTATGAGCCAATATGCACAACTATGTCGAATACCCTATATTAACTTTGATAGATAATACATTTCTTCAATCTAACTTTCGGTATAAGAAATTACAGAGATGTGGATAGGATTACTGACTAGGGTTTCCATCAATGACAACACCAGATGACTTGTACAGTGTCTCTTGCCAACA
Organism: Sequoiadendron giganteum; assembly: GCA_007115665.2. Lineage (NCBI taxonomy): Eukaryota > Viridiplantae > Streptophyta > Pinopsida > Cupressales > Cupressaceae > Sequoiadendron > Sequoiadendron giganteum. The sequence goes on along the minus strand of CM021108.1, from coordinate 138,848,500 downwards.
GTAATATCTTATGACGAGTTATAATATATTGTGAGTTGATCTTCACCATGGTTTTTCCCATTTTGGGTTTTCCACGTAAAAATCTTGGTGTTCATATGTCATGTGGTGTTATGATTCCTTTCATGTCTTTGTTTATAGTTGTATTTAGATATGTTTTAATTATTGAATGATTAGTAGTTAAATGGCTTAGTAGAATACTGATTTACCCCCTGTCACTATTCTAGGTGTTTAACATTTTTGGAAGAAAGCTTTGGAGGGGTCCACTTGTGTGTGTTTATCTCTTCAAAATAGTGGAGGCGAGAAAAAGTGACACTTGTCACCTAGGCATTCATTTGAGCATTAAAAATTGTAAAAAACCTTGATGAGCACTCTTATGCCATGTGGCATGTTGTTGACTTTTTGAATGGATCTTGAAGATGAAACTTGCTTAATGGAGACTGAGTTGTCACTTGAAGTGACTAGAAGTTGTGGGTGAGTTCTATTTAGATAGAAAATATGATTTTCTCTATGTGACACCTAGCATGCAAGGTTGCTTGATTTTTGAGCTACAAGCCTTGTATGTGCTTGCATGTTGTTGTATGTTAGTGCATGTATGTACATGTTTGATAGGTTCTAATAAAGTCATTTAGGACTCGTGCATGTTGTTGATTTTTAGTTTGCATGCATGCAAAGATTGGGAGATTGACAATTAGAAAAACACTATGCCCATGTAAGCGAGGTATATATTTATGCCTTAGTGCATTTGATGTAATGTAATGTGATTACAATATATCTACACTGTTATGTTGTCAAATTCACTATAATTTGTATCATAGTGAATCAATAGCTGGATGAGCATAACCTCTAAATATTATTTGTAACAACCTTGTTACTGTAGTAAAATTGATCTATGCTTTGGTGTGTGGGTTTTTCCCTGAAAATATTTTCCCACTTTAATTTTTTGTTATGTGTTTTAATGTGTATAAATATTAAAATAACTAACTACATGCACATTCTTGAATGTTAACTATAAAAGTTTAAATATTTGAAAAAAAGTTTTGTAACCCTTTCTTGATTGATTTGCATTAGGGAAGTGTTGTTCAACTAGGTTTTTCTGGTGTGAAGATTGAAGATTAGGACCATTACATGATTATTCTTCTATGTTCTTTGTTTGACTTGTGGGACCACTTGGTGATGGTTATTGGAAGTACAAAAAACACTTTCAAGATGGAAGATGTGGTTGATTCGCTATTGTTTGAGGAGATGTGGATGAAATATTTTGATATGGCCAAGGAGGCCCTATCTATTTGTGGTAGATAAAAGGATAAATGAAAGAAAAATAAAAAGAATTCTATGTCCAAGTCTCTAGTGAGATCAAAGTCTCTTAGTAAAAATTCCAAGGATAGATGATGGAACTATGGGAAATTTGGACATTTTCAAAAAGATTACAAAGACGAGAAAAAGAAGAAAAACTATAAATCCTTTTATTTTGAATCTGATTCTAAATCCTCATATTCAAATATGTAGATTCATTTGTAGCATCCTTGGAAACACATGCATCATAAGATGGATGGTTGATTGATTTAGGTGCCTCTTTCCACATGACCTCTCACAGAGGTTGGTTCTCAAAGTATGAAGAGTCTGATGGTGGGAAGGTGTACCTGGGTGATGGCTCTCATCTGAAATTTTTTGGTCGTGGAAGAGTCAAGATTCAATTCCTTGATGGTAGAGTGAATAGGATTGATTGTGTTATGCATATCCCTAGTTTATAATGGAACCTAATCTCAATGAGTAAGTTGGGTGATGCAAGAGTGTAGGTTGTTTTCTCAAGTGGTGGATGCAATATGAGTAGAGGCTATATGGTTCTTGATAAAGGTGTTTAGATTGAATCCTTGTATAAGATGGATGCATGCATGGTTCAATAAAATAGTGGTTCTATGAATTCCAAGAAACTATATTTAGATTCTTCATCCTCACCATCAGATTGAGAAAAGAACACTGTTGTGTCTACATCTGATGGTGATACTTTTGGGGTAGCTAAGGGTGCCAATTCTTTGGAAATGAAACTTCTTGCTGAGAAAACAATGTTGTGGAACTAGTCAGAGGCTTGACAATATTGGTGAGAAGGGTCTTAGAACCTTGAAAAATAAGAGCCTTGTTGAAGGCCTTGATGATTGTAATATCGAGTTCAATTTTTGTGAAAATTGTATATATGGAAAACAACACTGTATTTATTCTTATTCTAGTTCTCACAAATCTTTTGGGGTTTTGGATTATGTGAATTTTATGTGTTTGGTCCAATTAATGTTCCTTCATTGTCTAGATCTATGTACTTTGTCTCATTCATAGATTAATATTCTAGAAGGATATTTGTATACTTCATCAAAAGTAAATATTAAGTTCTTAGTTGGTTTAAGGAGTTAAAATCCTTGGTTGAAAACTAGACTATAGAAAAATTAAGTGCTTGAGGATGGATAAAAGTGGTGAGTTTTATTTTGTAGAATTTGATAGGTTCTATAAGGACCATGGGATTGAGAGACATAAGACAACTCCATACACCCCACAAAAAAATGGAGTTGTAGAGAGTATGAATAGAATTTTGATAGAGAGGGATAGGAGTATGTTGAGTGGTGCTAGCCTTGAACATAATTTTTGGTTTGAAGCTATAAATAATGCATGTTACCTGATTAGCAAGTCTCTACTTCAACTCTTGTTAAAAATACACTTGTTGAGGCATGGTCTAGAAAGAAGCCCTCGATGAGACATCTCAAAGTCTTTGGTTGTGAGTTATATGCTCATGTTCACGATGTGAAGATCTAAGTTGGAGAACAAGGTAGTGAAGTGTATCTTCATTGGCTATGGTGTCAGTGTGAATAGGTACATGCTTTTGGAACCAGTTGTAGAGAAGGTGCTCTATATTAAAAGTTTTATATTCTATGAGCTGAAATATTCTACAATAGATCTACAACCAAAGGAGGAAGAGAAGAAGAAAGAGGTAGTTAAAATTCCACCTAATCTAGAGAGAGATGAAGTAGGTAATCCTAGTGGACCTGATGATGAGGAGAGATTTGAAGAAGAGTAGGAATCTCAACCTAACAATTGAGGAGGTCTACATGAGAATGGAGTCTATGTTTGATTCCAATTGCATATTTTATTTGATTGCAAACTCCGATGAACCTAGGACTAATAGAGAGGCTATGGGTATGCATTATGTAGATTCCTAGATGGAAGACATGAATGAAGAGATGGTTGCATTGAAGAAGAATGCTATATGGGATCTGGTACCTTTAATAGAAGGACATAAACCTATTGGTTGTAAATGGGTGTTCAAGAAGAAAATGGTTCCTGATGGAAATTTTGTGAAGCATAAGTCAAGCTTGGTTGTGAAGGGATATTCCTAGGTGGAGGGAATAGATTATGGGGATATTTTCTCTCCTATAGCTAAGCTGAAATCCATTCAATTATATTTATCACTTGTAGTAGCTTATGAATCTAAAGTTGAACAAATGGATGTGAAGGTAAGTTTATTTCATTGTGATTTGGAAGAGGAAATTTATATCTCGCACCCACAACATTTAGTTGTGAAAGGTAAAGAGAATCTAGTGTGCAAGTTGAGAAAATCTTTGTATGGTTTGAAAAAATCTCCTACAATGTGGTACAAAAAGTTTGACACCTATGTGTTGTCCTTGATATTTTTTAGATCCAAATATAACCATTGTGTCTATTACAAGGCTGAAAATGGTCTCATTCTCATTATTGTCCTATATGTGGATTATATATTATTCATTGGGAATGAAAAGTGCATGATTTCAGATTTCAAATTTGAAGTCTTAGTTGTTAGAACAATTTAAGATGAAATATTTGAGTGCAATGAGGTATATTTTAGGGATTGCGATAAGAAGAGATAGAGCTAACAAAAAGATTTGGTTAAGCTAGAGCAAGTATGTGAACTCTATTTTGGAGAGATTTAGCATGAGTACTTGTAGATAGATGGTTGTTCTAGTTATTTAGGGGACAAATATTTCTGTGGAGGATTATCTAAATTCTCGTACCGAGATGGACGACATGACTAGAGTTCCTTATGCGAGTGTTGTTGGTAGCTTGATGTATGCTATGGTTTATACAATACTAGACATTTTCCAAGTAGTGAGAGTCCTTACCCAGTTCATGGCTAATCTTGGACAAGTATCGTGGGATGCAGTAAAGAGAGTGTTTAGGTACTTGCAGGGTACTTCTTGTAAGGCAACTTGCAGCCATTGTATGGAAATTTCCACATACCTTAAAATAGATATTCCTAGAAATAAGTACTCAGAATCCACATGCAAGAGAATATACAACATACCCATCAAATATGACACAAGATATACCTTGGTAAAACCCTTAAGAGGGAAAAAACTAGCCTCCAAAAGCATCCATACTCCATCATATTAATCAAAATTAAAGAAAATACAAGAGTTACAATGAACACTTCTGAAGAATCAAGTGCTCCAATACATTCCCATGTGTCCAAGCATGAATCCACACATCCCATTCCATGCTTCACAAATGCACTTCTTAAAAAGACTCAATAATGACAACCAAACCACTCAACCAACCTAAACCACTACATATGTGTTCTCTTTTATAGACACAAGATAACAAAAATAGTGGTAAGGTAAAATCATGTACCACAAAACCACTAACCCCTTATTTAATATTGGGTACTAAGACATCATATTATTTATTATTTCCCTAGCATTAAATTATTTTCACATGTCTCCCACACATTAAATAATAGAACAATGTTACAATACAACATCAAATGGTCCCAAAATAATGATCTAGTGTGATTAACCACACCACCAAGGTGCATCGTAACTCAGTAATTATTTAATTACATTATGATAAATCAATTTATGCAATGGTGTACAACACTATATCCCAACACTTTCGAATATGCCTTATGTTTTCATAGTTATCCTAATAGATCTCAAAATTTAGTGAGCATTCATGGATATGTGGATTTAGATTTGACGTGTGACATTGATAGTAGGAGATCGACCAATGGATATGTTTTCATGATGTTTGGTGGTACAATAAATTAAATGATTAAGAAAAAATCTATAGTCACTTTGTCCACTAGTGAAGCTGAGTACATTACTACATGGTAGCTACTCATGCTTGCAAAGAGGCCATTTGGCTGAAGATGTAATGCCCCGCCACGAGACCCTAAAGGAATTTGCAACTCAACGCGGAAGCGTACAAATTTTTTTTTCTTAAAAGTGCATTATTAACAAAGAAGATGCACAACACTTCGCAACAACCTCTAAGGAAACATGACAAGATTACATCGATAACAAACATACATTCTACTTGCGCATACTTACAAAGCATAAAAGATTCTAACACTAGGATAACATATAATAAGTTCTAGGTTACATTAACTTAAAAGTGGATTACAATACTCATTCCTGGAATGAGGTAAATCAAACCTAACTATTACAATTATAAGATCCCTCTTCGAATACAAAAGAGGAGAATAATAATTACAAGAGCTAAACTGAAGAATGAAACCATTGCAAGCTCTCCATTGGAAAACCTCGCAATGTAATCTGCAAATCAAAAGGGGACCCAACGGTGTTGGTCGCATGTTCCTCCCAACCAAGTGGTACCCGAAGGCCCACCCCCGGTGCTAGGAGATAGTAACACGGATACAAGGACAATCCCTACAACCTCTAGTCACAGGCTGTCTCAACTCAAAACAAAACTACCACAAGAACAACACTAACTCAAGATTACAATGCTATCTGAGTATAACAATATGACTCACTAGTAACGTATACATACAACTAACCTAGGATAAATGTCACCCAAGGTACATGAGTTACCCGATATATCTTTTCAGATCTCAGCCCCCATTGAGCTTCACCCTCCTACGTTTATTATGTGATACAACACCACTACAAAGTAAAGAGGTACAAAATAATCCAACAATTTCATTCAAAGAAGAAAACAACCATTCCTTGTTCGTAGAAACTGGGTGACTCACTGAAATCAACAAACCTTACTACCATAGAGAACTCCACAAGACAACCATGAAATGTTAACTCTCAAATAACATACTCCAATAGGAAGACTTACAATAACTCATCTAATACTTCTTTTAATTAACCCTATATACCACAGAAGGTTACTCAAACACACATTAAAACATAATAGTTTAATGTTTACAACATTCTCATTTATTACAACCTTGCATTCGATCAACAAAATTACTTATAGCAATTCACACCACTCAATTATCTCAATATAACAAATCAATTAGAAATGTTTTTCCAAACAAAGATAACATCACACTAATCCATTTCCCTAATCTCTTCAATTTTAAAAATAGTAAAACCTTTGTTCCTACTACCATATTATATATATTTTTAAATATCTATTCTTGCAATTCATTTAATTAAATAATCATTTCCTCTTATTGCAATTAGACAAACCACATAATCAATCGTCATGATAATTAAATCTAAAATTTGGATTTTCTAAATCCATTCACATTTAGTGATAAGAAGGCATAATAAAACTAGTTAATCAATTTTCTCTAATTTAATAAAAAAATCCTTATAAAGATGATGGAGAAAATTCTACCAATTAATTAATCGATTCCTCAAATATCTCAATTCCACTTTACACAACTATAAGATCGTCATTTCATTTATTATTCCAATTTCTCGATTTAAAATTTATAAAATATCTATTTTCTCTAATAACCCAAATCATGCAAATAGATTATTCTTTCTTTTTATAATTTCAAATTGCATGCAGATAAATCTCCTCAATTCTCAACTAAAACATATACACATGCAATTATTTTTAGAATAAACATATTAATTAAATATAAATTTAATATAAATATTTATTCATTGAAATATTCCAATTAACCTTATTAAAATAACTCTTCATAATTAACATCTCAACAAATCTAAAACATATATATATTTATGCATTACTTTTAATCATATATATTTTACATTTAAAACCCCCAAATCCGAAATTCCAATAAATAATTTATTTTAAACCACCAAATCCAAAATTCCCATAAACTAATTTATTAATGACGAACTTGTTAAAGCGAATTTTATATATAAAAAAAGAATGAATTTAATATAGCAAATTTGCTAAAGCGAAATTAATAAATTGAATTTACATCCATTCGCAAAAAGAATGAGTGTAGTGTTAGAAATCTTGAATAAGATTAAAAACCAGAATCTGAAAGAGAGATCTAAGCTACATAAACTGAAATGCAAATGAAAGCAAACCAGCGATTCCAAGAGACATGCAAAAGTCGAAGAGACAAAATTGCATTAAGAGCTCAAAGCAAGGGAATGGCAAAGTAACAACACAATGCATTCAATATTGATTGAAAATACAAGCTAGGTAGCATGTTTATATAGGCAAGAGAGAGGGGTGTAGGTGGCAACACTGACCAATGAGGAGCAACCATCTATCGGACTAAAGATAGCAAGGTATCTTCCCAAGATAGAAAATGGGTGCTCACATGTAGGAAGGTGACACCTCATAATCCCCTCACCTAATTAGACATGCTTTATTAACCTAAGCAAGATTAAAAAGGTGTAGGAAAAAACTAGTAATAAAGGGAAAATAAATATCCCAACTTGGAAATAATAACCTACACTAACACCCCCCCTTAAGCATTGCTTAGGTGGGTATAAAGAAGGGTCCCGGCTGATGGCCATATTAGGTACCCATGTACATAGGATGAAAATGCAACTAATCTCCCACGAAATGGAGAAAAAAGGGGAAAACCCAATGGGAAGAAAACCCCTCTCCGAAAAAAAGGAGATGAAATGTAGAAAGGTGATGATTGGAGGACTCAACATCATCCCCCCAAGGACAACAATCATCACATGGATACAATACAATCAATGCCCCCCCCATAGGAGGGAAATAGAGAGACAATATAGTCCCCCCAAAATATGTGATCACCTGCAAAAAAAGGTAAGTGTATGTAGACAAAACATGATCCAATGTCGACAAACAACTTGTCTCCCTTTCTAAAGAAACAAAACCAGGTGCAAGTGCAGAGATGCTTCCCATTCCGGATAGGAATTGAGGGAAGGATGGATGTATATGAATGCTGATGATATCTCTGAAAGCTGCTCATGTGTCTCCTTGCCTGATGAAGATGAAGATGCCACAACCCACTCAGGTACATACCCAATCAATGTAGAAGTTGACAAATCAGGACGATGCGGAAACAGATGCTGAACAAAATCCAAAGACTGCATTGTGATGTTCCTTCCATCGAAGGAATAGATGGAGACTTTATTGTCCCCCCCATAATGAAGTGTCCTCAAAACCATTGAAACAAGACTGAAGCCAATCTAATGGTAGATGCAGAAGAAACTCTGATGAAGATGGAGGAAGTCTCATATATGAAATCTATGAAGAGAAAGAAAGGGCCTCCAAGATAGTCTCAAGATCTCCAAGCAAGGTTGAGACACAAAGATGAGGAGACTCTAGAAAACTCTCCAAAGTATGATCTGAATAGAGGAGTGATATCCCCTCAAAAATGTCCTCCAAACCAGGAGGGGGAACAATATTATACAAATTTGGCAGCAAATGAAGCCATCGAAGATGTGTGATGATACCATTTCTCCATTGTGTGTAGTTTCCCCGTTTCAACATGATCAAAGCAGGATGAAATGAGAACCCCATAATGAACTATGATGCATAAAATCATGTTTCTAAAAGAGAATATGTGCTAACAAGAGTCAACACAATGAACCCCCCTTTTTACTCAATCAAAGAAACCCCCCGAGAAAAATTTGTTTGGCACTTTATAGACCAGCGCGTTTACAATGCTGGAGTTATTTTCCAGAGTTATACAAATGTCCAAAAATGGACCCAAATACTGAAGTAAAAAAAATTATCTTTGAATAATGACTTCAAACCTACACTAGTGTGTAATGCTCGGAAAAATATCCACTTTCAAAAAAAGAATGACCTCAATCCGAGATCATATGAGAAAGTTATAGCAGTTTGAAGTTCAAAAAACGAGAACTGTTCTTCAGATCTGATGCGAAAACTTAAATTTTGGAAAAATGAGGTCACTTGAGAAAAAACCGATTATACCACTGTAAAGATCATGCGATTCCACCCCTTTTCAAAAAAAAATTCACTGAAAATTACCTCTGTATGGCTGAGAATGAGCCATTTGAAAATCGGGTGGAAAAATGAAAATTGCAATGGTGAGGGGTCCAGCTGAAGCTTTTTGATGCGATTTTCACATGATTAGTTGCCTACATGAAAAAAATAACTAATACCCAGATGGTTTCTCAATGCAACGAACAAAACCCAGATAGGCGTTTTTATTTATCACTTCCGCAGAATGTAGCCACTGTGTAAAAAAACATCTTCAAGAAGGGGAAAACGACATGCAAAGCTTCTGATGTCCGATCTGCATGACCCTTATATGAAAATGGGGGTTTTGGGGCCTTCCAGACATAATAGAAATATTCTTTTGGCCTGAAAATACCCCGTTTGAAAGATGCTTCATAAAATATGAGCTTCAAACCCCCATTTGCAACTTTTTCACATGATCTCCAAATCAGATGAAATGAAAGCAATTTCTAAATTTATTGAGCCTCCTGGACACGTTGGAACAACCAGAAATGCTGCAATCACCCGGATCTCACAAAAAATTTCATGCAAAAGAAAGGGGTTAATGGGTCTTGTTATATCCTTTCTGATTCTCCAGATCGTTATAAAACGCAAGAGAAGAATATACGAGATTGACAAGATCTTATAGAACTCAATCTCTCAATCAGGAATCAAATGAACCTAAAACTCTCAAACTACAGCTCTGATACCATGTTAGAAATCTTGAATAAGATTAAAAACCAGAATCTGAAAGAGAGATCTAAGCTACATAAACTGAAATGCAAATGAAAGCAAACCAGCAATTCTGAGAGACATGCAAAAGTCGAAGAGACAAAATTGCATTAAGAGCTCAAAGCAAGAGAATGGAAAAGTAACAACACAATGCATTCAATATTGATTGAAAATACAAGCTAGGTAGCGTGTTTATATAGGCAAGATAGAGGGGTGTAGGTGGCAACACCGACCAATGAGGAGCAACCATCTATCAGACTAAAGATAGGAAGGTATCTTCCCAAGATAGAAAATGGATGCTCACATGTAGGAAGGTGACACCTCATAATCCTCTCACCTAATTAAACATGCTTTATTAACCTAAGCAAGATTAAAAAGGTGTAGGAAAAAACTAGTAATAAAGGGAAAATAAATATCCCAACTAGGAAATAAAAACCTACACTAACACGTAGTTATGAAGCCTTAAATGTATTTTAATGGAGGAGGAAAATGGGTGTCGGCTGGCTTGAGTTTATACACCACCGCCGGTCAACAAAGGGAAACCCCAATGTTTGGGGGTGGCTGTGCTATGCACAGTCGAACCCAAGCAGGGGTGCGGACTTTGCAAAGAGGGGAGAGGGGGGGCTACAAAGGCCCTTCCTCCACAGTCGTCCCCTCATGGGGTGGTGGTGGAGGTAGCGCCTCCCAAGCCTCCCCCATAACAACAACCCTAAACAAAATAAATAAATAAATAAACACAAAATATGAACTACGATTTCCTAAATTCGCCAGACGCCGTACGGATGGCGATTGCAATCATCAAGCCCACAATAAAATATACAAATATATTATATATAGATATTTATGTATATATATATATATATATATACAATAATATATATATACATATGTATGTATATATAATATATTTAATGAATTCAATAATAAGTTATATTGAGACAGAAATACAGGGAAAAGTTTAATTGGATAAACAATTTTTCACAGATTTTCACAATAGGAACAATATTTTCCCCAAATTTATAAAAAAGATTTCAATTTGAATCAAGTATTACAAAATTCTTCATGATAAAATTTATCAAAATTACTACAGACAGATTTAAACACAAATATCAGAAGATTACGATAATCTCTTTTCTTTAAATCTACACAAAGGTTTTCAAAAACAAAACTAAATTCTTAAACCATAGATTGATTTCTTTTGAGTTATCTCAAAAAATTTCATCAATAAAGAAGCCTTACAAAAATTTGAAACAATTTAACGCTTCTACAAACAAAACACATAAAACTTCTTACACAGACAATCTTTCAATTTTCAATTACCAATTTAAGCAAGCTTCTACAAAACTAACTTTTGTGCAGACAATCTTTCACAAACAATAAAATAAATAACATAAATTGAAAGAATCTGTTTTCTTGAAGCTTGAAGAAGATGAATACTGAAGCAAAGTCTCTCCTTCAAAGATCAATTCCAAAGCTTTTCCCAAAATCACCTCTTCCAAGAAGATGTAAAAATACCAAAACCCCCAAAATTCTTGAAAACCACTTTGAGATTTTTCAATTTTTCAACCAAAAACCTCTTTCAAGCAAAAATATCTTGTTTCTCCAAAAATATCCTGTGAAGAGAACTTCTCTTCTTTTTTTTTTTAATTAAATTCCTCTCTCCAAAATAATATCCCAACCCAGAGTAAATCATGCATTCATCTCACACACATGTCACATTCAAAATATCTTCTCAACAATTAGATCTTTTCTCCTAGCCATTTTGCATGTTGAAAAATGATTTCTAATTTCAATTTAATTTCTAATACTAATTTAATTTCTACATAAATTTAGTAACTTTTAATTCAAATTCAAATTCCAAAATGAATTAATTTCCATTTATTTTAATAATTCCAAATACTAATTTAAACTCAAATTCTAGTTTAATTCCATATTGAAATTAATTAATTCTAATTGAAATTTACCATTTACAATTAAATTAAATTCCCCTTTTCTTTTAATTTTTTCAACAATATATTTAAATTTTAATTATTTAATAAATAAATTCAACCCATAGGATTAAATTTAATTACTTAAATAAATCAAATTTAATTAATCATCTTAAATAAAAACTTCTATCACAATGCATAATTTTAATTTAAATAAATATCAACACTATTTAAAGCAATAACTCTAAGCATTTATTTTCATAAACAAGAGCCCTTCCGAATTAAATAATATTAAAACAAGCACCAAAGATAGAACAGACTCAACTGATGACACATTATGGCTAAGGTGTAGAAATGACACAGGTAACCTGGCTACTATCTCCCAATCATCATACCGTTGGGTCGACGCGCTCAAACCTGTGAAGCCAGGTGGAGTCGATGTCATGTACCTACAAACCTGTATCCAAGGCATCAATAACACATGCATATATAATCATTATAAAACACACCGCGAAGAGGAAATCACATAATCGCAGGGCGCTCGCAAGCGAGTGATGCAATCATGTCCCCTTCACCAATACAGTATCACCAAACTGACACTTCCATCATTAATAATACTCATAAACAATAATCATGTCATAATAAACCCACATTATTTTAATCAAAACATGTTAAGTATAACATCAAGGAAATTACATCTCAAAACACACATAGTTCGAATTGCTCAATAAGAAATGATAAAATAACAAAGTATCTTAATCTAACATAAGAGCAAAATAGAGGGGTGTTACATAAGAGACTATGTTTGGACGTTGGTTTTTATGCAAGATAGATTAGTATCTATTGTGACAACTAGAGTGCTATTTTTTTAGTGAAAAATCCTACTTTTCATGCCAAAAAAACACATTGATGTGTAGTTCCATTCGTTTTGTGATATGGTGGAAGATGGAAAAGGTGAACTTAGAAAAGTTGGAAACTTTGGTGAATGTTGCAGATTCATTGATGAAGCCAATGAGCACAAAGAAGTTCAGATGGTGTGTTAGTTCAATGTGACTTGTGACCTAAGTAGTGATACAGTGACTCTTGAAGGTCTTCAAGAAGTGGGAGAATATTGGGATTAAGGTGTCTCAACCTTAGTGAGTCCCATGATTAATTATTTAATTATTTATTTGTATCTAAGTTGCTAAACTTATTTATTAAATATAATAATAATTGTTTCTAAATTACTAAGTCATTTTGTGGGACCTAGCAAGGAGTTGGCATCCTACATGCAAGGTGTGAAAAGGAAAAAATATGACACGTGTCACATGGGCAATCTATTGGGAAAGAAAATTGTTTCTACCTCTAAAATGGGCACCATGATGACATGTGCCATTTTGTTTTGGAAGCAAGATTTAGTGGGGTCCACTTATGTGAGTGTTTATCTCTTTAGAAAAGTAGAGGCAAGGAAAGGTGAGACTTGTCACCTAGGCACTCATTTGAGCATTTCAAATTGTAAAAAAATCATGGAGGAGCACCCTTATGCCATGTGGCATGATTTTGAATTATTGATTGAAGCTTGAAGATGAAACTAGCTTAACGTAGACTAAGTTGTCATTCTGAGTGACTAGGAGTTGTGGGTGAGTTCTATTTTGGTAGAAAAGTTGATTCTCTCTATGGGACTCATTGCTAATTGAGTCACTTGGGACTCGTGCATGTTGCTGATTTTAAATTTGCATGCAAGTAGATATTGGGAGATTGACACATGACAAAGAACTACACCCATGTATGTGAAGTATATATTTATTCCTTAGTGGATTTGATGTAATGTAATGTGATTTTAATATCTACATTCCATTATGTTACCAGATTCACTCTCGAATTTGTATCATAGTGAATCAACACCTGCAAGAGCATATACTCTATTTATTATTTGTAATAGCCTTGTTACTATAATACAAATTATTTGTGTTTTGAAGTGTTAGTTTTTTCTTGAAATTGTTTTTCCACGTAAATTATGTGTTATGTGGTTTAATGTGTTTAAATATAAAAATATCTAATTGCATGTGAATTATTGAATTCTAATTGTAAAATTCTAAGGATTTGAAATAAATATTTGCAACCCTCTCTTGATTTATTTATATTAGGGAAGTGTTTCCACACGTGGATTTACTTTCAACATTTTCTATTACATTGCTACTATGTTTTTTCATAACCCATGTTGCCCCTTCACACCATTTTTATTGTATTATGGTGAAAATTAGTTTTTACATGGCTTATAATTTATGGCTTAGAATAAGACTAGCCAAAAATACAGGAATTTGGATTTTCCTATGGCTAAAAATTCCACTTAGAATAGGCAAGTTTGTTTTCTACAGAAAAACTTCACCATAAAGTATAAGACTAAAATATTGGAGGTTACAACAATAAATTAATATTGAAGGATATTCTTGGCCATAGAAAATAGTATAAATAATTTGTTAATAGCTGAAATTTGACAAGTGCTCAATGGATTCTAATATCCACCTCCAATAGCATGCTACAAATTATTTTCCAAGGCTAAAATAAAAATGATTATTAGTAAATAAAATCAAATAATTAATTTTCATATTTTACCCCAAAACTAAATTAAATATTTATAATTTATATTTAACCGTATGCATCATAAGGGTGGTAAAGTGGTATGGTATGGTATGAAAATAGAATACGAAAGTGAAGATTAAGGTATGTAAAAGGCTTAAAATATGGGATAAAATAGAATGTTTATGCCTCTCAACATAGATGTTCTTCGCCCCACCACAATTGATATCAATAGCCCCATTCAACATTCTAAGTAAAAGTTAGAGCATTATCCAAATCCACCCCATCCCAAAAAGACAAGTCCATCTTATCTATCACATTCAAACCATTTTTCAGTATTATTCTTCATAGAAGAAGTGTATAGTTCTTCTATACCTATCATTGGTCCTATTCATGTGACCATCCATGAAAGTTATATTGTTATTTATTTTGATAGTGACTCACTAGATTATCCTCAAGGGGAGAATCTATTTGAGTCCATTGGGGATATTGTAATATTGTCTATGATTTTAACAAAATCGCTAACACTCACTTTAGAGTATGTCTAGGACAATTTTGTCCTTATGGCTAGTTATTTGGCTCTTTTTATGGGTGATATTCCTAGTACTTCTTTTATAGGCTCTAAATACCTCTCCTTATGATCAATATTGGGAGACCAATGATCTATTCTAGTGAATACTTTAAAGTGGTATGTTCCTCATCTTTAGATTTTAGTTGTTTTGATTGTGTTCTTTGTTTGTGCTTCCCCCCATATTTTCTTGCATATGTTTTCAATCTTACATGGAGGATCCATGATAACCTTGTAGGTACATGGATATAGGAGATATGATGAATTATAAATTATTCTATTTGTATCATCATTCTACTATATGGTGTACATTTCTCTTTTTAATTTTGGGATGATGCAAAGCATTGAGATATTTGGGTCTCTTCTATGTTGACCCAGAAAAATTATTTGATTTTAAATGTGACCTTATTCCTCTATGATTTTTGTTCCACTACACTTGGGGAATAAAGACTTCAAAAATTTAATTTATTAATAATACACAATTATTAAATATTCATACTGACCCCAAGTTTGTGGATCCCATAGTGTTTTGGTATGAGTGATGTAGATTTTATGTGTCATTCCTAAATTGTGTGATGAAATTTCATTAGAACAATATCCTACTTCATATTGATTCTTAAAGCATTTATCTTCTGTATCTCTCTCAAAATAATTTTTGCTCCTTGAGTCATGCAATTATTTTAAGGGGGGATATCACAATGTATAATCAAATTATTGTGTTAAATAAAAATCTTCATAATTAGCTTGATAGTATATGAACCACCTAGCATACCACAAATTTATATGTTGTTAGTTTTTATATATATCCTATCTTTTTCCAGGTTATTTTGCAACACAACTTGAAGCAGCCATGATCAATCAAAATTATTGTATAGTCTTTAGCATAACACAACTTGTTGGCCATATTATCAAATACCATTTATCAAATTCTTTCTAATAATATTTAATTTTATGCTCTTCTTATGATCTCTCTTTCTTTTTCTCACCGAGTTATATATTTTGTGTGTGTGCTTGCATGAGTGTTTATTTTTCCCCCCTTTTTGATGTATGTCTTTTAGCTAACAAATTTTATGTAAAAATTTATGCATTTAACATGTCTATCTTGTGCAGGATATTTTAGTTGTTGTGTAGCCATTCTTTCCCTAGGGGGATATACATATGGATTGAATATTTTGATTCTTGTATAGTATAATTTGGTAATTTCTAATTTTAAATCAATTTTAATTTATAATATATTACCAAAAGACAAACATTTACAACCACCAGCCAAAATTGAATATCATCGAGCATTACATGAGATGATTATTGAAGAAATGAGCCTCAAGGAGAAGCAGGTTGTTCATGAAGAGGGTTGTGAGTTGGAGGTTGTCAAATCCAATGATAATATTTCTAAGATTGATCATCCTATAGGCTGGAACAACCTTGATAGGTTCAATGAAAGTTGTAATTTTTTAGTTACTTTCTATGTACTTTTCTCCTCTTTAATGGAACCATTTGTTAATTTCAAATCATTATCATATTTAGTATAGTGCATATTCCTGCTAACATGGGGGTAAATATAGTGTAGAAGTTGCATATCATGCAGTTTCACACTACATACTATCCTCCCTTTTGGTTCATGATTTAGAAATAGTGTAAACATAAAATGTTGATACAAAAATATCTTCTATTTAGAAAAATAATGATGATATCAAGATTTTGAGTCTTTTTTTCCCAAATGAGAGTGCTATGTATAGAAGTATGTGTGACAAACTAATGTCCCATATAAAATCATGATTCAAGTGATCATTGGAACATTAAATTCCCAAGAATCTTTTGAATGTAACAATCTTATGTGGTAATTGTGCTTTGAAGAAAAGTCATTAATTTCTATTTTGTAAAAAATAAGAATTCTCTCATTCTCTCTCTCTCTCTTGAATGCTCACACTATGATTTTAGCTTTGGATCTACATATTTCTTGAATTTTTATAGGTTTTGAAGCAACATAACTTCTTCAATGCTTTGTATGCCATTTATTGGTGATGATATTGAACAAGTAAAATATATTGTAGCTTTTTAATTCACTTTGGAGGTTATTTACAACTTCTTGGTGAGAGTTTTTATTTATTTTTGTTGTCTCCTCATTTTTATAAGTATTTTCTATGCTGATAGTTAGATATCATTGGTGTTAGCACTCTATTTTTAAATCTATTATTTGAACCATTGGAATTTATTTTATCAATATCTCTTTTTATCAAATCATTTATCAAATCAATCTTGGCTATTTGTGGAGGTGGAAACACCAAAATTGGGGTTTGACTAAGGAAATTCCTTAAGCAACCACCAAAACATTTTCCTCTCTTTTTCTATGTGTAAGTATCTAGGTTGGAATAAAGAAAAATATATATGACATCTATTAATTCTATATTATTTCTTCATTGATTCATTTTAGTGGTATTTTCTATTGCATATTTTAGTATTTCCTATTTTTAAATATATTTCTTATATAGTGGGCCTTGTTGGAAATATTGATGAACCCAAATGAATCTATAGTCTTTAGTGGATCAAACAAGAAAGATACCATCCATAAGAAAGTGTTGCAACATGAGCTTGTATGAATAATGATAATTGATATTGATCAATGAACATGAAAATATAATATTGAGATCTAATTATACAATGTACAAGTACCTTGATTATATAGGAAAGGTGAGGAATATGATTGAACATGATTGTGACATGTGTCTTAATTCTATGACATGTGACAACTAACTCATAACTAAAAACCTAGGAATCAAGCTTTAAAATATAGAAAGATAAAATCTAGAAATGCCAACTAAGACTTCTAGAAAGAAGCTTATAACCTAAGTAAAATAAACATGTGAATAAGTCCCTAGTAAGATAGATTAATAGGTACAAGACACATATTCATAGGAACACCCACCCCTTAAGTGCAACTTAGGGAGACAATTATTATGAAAATGATACAAATATGGGTCCCGACTACAATGCCATTTTAGGTACCCATGAACAAAAGTAAATGAAATCTCTCATAAATGGAGAAAAGGAGAAAAACCAGTGGGATACAACTCCTCTCCAAAAAGGAGATGCAATACAAATCATGTACAAGTGATAGAAGAAGTGATGTAAGTAGGTCTCAACATCAATAACCCCAATAATTGCATTCACCAAAATGATACAATATAATAACCCTCCAATGAAGGGAAAGATAGAGACTATCTATTACCCCCATAATAAAGTATCATCAAAACCACTAAAGAAATTATAAAGCCAAAAGAGAACCCAATGATGAAAAACCACATGTCTCCTCTTAGGAATAAAATATCCAATGGTAGATTCATAAGATAGTCCAAATCCATGATGAAATGAGAAGAAAGAAGTCTCGCAAATGAAATCTCTAAAGAAGAATCAAGTTCCTTCGAAGATGTCTCATCAAAATCAGGAAGATACCCAATCAAGGAATAAATAATGGAATGAGGAGATTCAAGAATATCCTCCAAAGAAATATTTTCAAAGAGGAGAGTTACCCCCTCAAGCATGTCCTCCAAACATGTAGAAGAATGACAAACCAAATATAAAATATCGGAAATGAAGTCATCCTGCAACCACAAATTTGAAATATTGAATATGTATTGCTCTATTGAAGTCATGAAATCCATATCATTTGTCAACAATGATGAATCAAGAGGTGATGGAATATCATCACATGGCAGAGGAAGAAGACCATGTTGGAAATATTGATGAACACTAATGAAGTTGTAGTCTTCAAAGTATCAACCAAGAAAGATACCATCCATAAGAAATTGTTGCAACATGAGCTTGCATGAATAATAAGAATTACTATTGATCAATGAAAATGAAAATATAATATTGAGATCTAATTATACAATGTAGAAGTACCTTGATTATATAGGAAAATTAAGCAATATGATTGAACATGATTGTGACATGTGTCTTGATCTTATGACATGTGACAA
Source organism: Sequoiadendron giganteum (assembly GCA_007115665.2). Taxonomy (NCBI): domain Eukaryota; kingdom Viridiplantae; phylum Streptophyta; class Pinopsida; order Cupressales; family Cupressaceae; genus Sequoiadendron; species Sequoiadendron giganteum. The sequence goes on along the minus strand of CM021108.1, from coordinate 138,829,595 downwards.
CTAACTCATAACTAACAACCTAGGAATCAAGCATTAAAATATAGAAAGATAAAATCTAGAAATAACATAAGTAAACTTAACATGTGATTAAGTCCCCTAAGTCCATAGTAAGATAAATTAATAGGTACAAGACATATATTCACACCACAGGCTCATGATCTCTTCTTTCTTTGTCTAGGCATAAGTTTTGAGGTATTACATGTTTTATTACCATGTTTGTACATGATGAAAAGTAAATCTTCCCTATTCTTTTGTGTTTATGGATGAGACTTCCAATAATCTACAAAATTGACTTAAAGACCTATACTTTCTAATAACTTGACATTTTGTCTCAAAGTTGTAATATTTAATTAAAATTTCCAATTTTAAACATAAGAATGATTTATCAAATTCTAAATTAGATTGTTTGATTCATCTTGATGCTATTATAGAAATTTTATTCTCAAAGAAAGTTACTCACACAACAATAGAGATGTTTGAGGTTGTTGGTGTAATTAAATGTTTTGTACTTTGTCCTAGGTCATAATTACACCTTAGTTAAGTTTACTTAGGGACCACATAAGAGTTGTTGGAGAATTTCCACTTTTGGTGGACTTATCTTCTTATTACTTTATCACCTCCACCTTTCATGGACATATCATGTGATTAGGATTCCACTTTTTGTGGTAGATCTACTATTTGTGGTGGTTATCACATTATCACCTTTCCACTTTAGGTGGAGTGATAGCTTTTCATTGTTGTCTCATGTCATAAGATTATGAAACTTGTAATAATCTTATGCACTCCTATGTTCTCACCTTGGATATATAAGAAAGGGGTATCTCATTGTAAAATGAAGCAATTCCATTATCATTGACATTGAATACAGTTTATTCTTGTCAAATTATTTTCTCTCTTCTTTGTGCTTTCTATTTGGTCCATAGATCTTGGCATCCATAGCCAATTCTAATAGAGGTCCAATATTCTCTAATATCCAATATATAGAGAAATAGAGTAAACCTTGAGGTAGGGTAACACCATACAATAATCCTTATGGAAGAATCCATGTCATGTCATATCTCCAAGAGATCCCAAATATAATATCCTCCTTCACACCTATCTTACAATGATAATAACCTCCTTTATAATGAAAATAATATGATTGTTGCAAGTTATTACATATATGATTCCATGACCATTATCTAACCATCCATAGTTGGTGCTTGTGTATTTTTCTTGACAATTCCTAGATCTCATCCATGATCCATATTTTGTTGCACCCATTTGATTCCATTGATTATTAGAGTAAGTCCCCCTTCTCTTCCATGTTCATCCATTAATTCTAGCATAACAATGATTATTGTAATTATTCCTTTGATTCCATGTAGGTCCATAATTATTTCCTTGTTGATTCTATATACTATCATGTATCCACTAGGAATTCTTCCATGATTCTTTCCACTCATAATGATAGATTCATATATACTACACCATTTGTTATCACTAGAGCCTTCATTGATTCTTCACCATTTTTTCCACTTATTTTACCAAATATTAAATATAATTACTTGTCTCCTTTTTTTTTCTTAATTTCTTGCAAATCTTTCTTTTCCTCTAATTCACTAGTACAATCTTCATGAGTTTCTTGAAATTTCTCTTCCTTTACTTTCTTGAAAATTTTCCTCCTGTTGGTTATTTTTTATGGGAAACAAACTTAATCTCACCACTTACCTACGAATCTAACAAAATTCAATGGTTAGTAAGGGTAAGGATTGGCCAACACCTAAGTAAAGGTTTTGAGGCCCTTACTTCTTCACTTCGGGCTCTATGAAACTCGAGAGGGTGATCCCTAATAGTGTGTTCATTGTAATACCCTTATACCATTTTGTATCACAAACATTGCAACAAATATAGATGATTCTCACACAAATGCTCAATAAGTCACTATATTAAAGAAGTTAGATGCTTCTCAAGTATAATTCACACTTAGAACATGAGAATGACAAAATCTCATAACTCTGTAGCCCTTTTATAGAATTTGATTTGATGAATGGAATGAAAGAGTAAATCAACACAACACAGTATAAGTACTTATCCTAGTATAGTGCCTAATCCTCAGAACGGAGTGAATATCACTACATAAACAACATGACAATAATTTCTAAACCTGACAATTTATGAAGCTCTAAAATTCTGCATTACAACATTTTAGCGTGGTGTTCTAACCCTTACTTCTTACTAGCATCCTAGTATTAAGTTCAATAAAAATTTACAACTATATTCAAGTATCTACATTAATTCCTTGAATTTACACACAAGAATAAAGCCATACATCCATCTGAAATTGATAGAGACAAATAAGATAACCTTAATTATATTATTGATAGCTTGTGAAACTAGTACATAGGAGAGAAAAATGGTGCCAAACTTGCGATATTACTATTTTGTATTTCCAGTATTAGCATTGATATTACATATTCATATTGACATACCATAACCTAAGATAAATTTATAAACTAACCAATAAACCCTTTTTTTATCACCGTGTGTTTGGAAACCCAAATATATCACTACCCAACCTCTTTATCTCAAGCATTGAAGTCCCATTTATAAAGACATGGGTGCAAACAAGCGACATGCCAAATTGCAATTACATTTTCATTTGAGGGAAAATTTCATCGTAATTTCAAAGATATTCTCCAGATGGTTATACTCAATCATTTTAGAACTAGAGGAAGTGAAAGATAACAAACTCCATGTAGTCAGTTGAAGAAGATGAGCCAACCTTCCAAAAGGAACCATTATTGGATGCAACATCACGAAAAACCTGCATCGACATAGAAAAAATAAGATTCTCCACAAGTACCAGAAGCAAAAACTTACACACAAAAAGTGATATGCATGCTGAAGGGGACGACCTTGATACAGTGGCAATGGTCTCATCAAAAATAGAAATTGGGTCGAGATGCTACTTTGATTTTCCAGCATTAGAGTATGCTCACCCTCTACATGATCATGTTGAAACTGGAGGAGCAACTACTCCTCCCTCATTAGAATCCTCATATGGTACCAAAGAAAGTAGATATTGGTTGTACTCTGGGTCAATATCTCCTCCATCACCAAAGGGATATCAGAAATCTCAATAGGAGAGTCATGCCTCCCCAAATAAGCCTTGTGATACTTGTTTCCTTTCTTTACCTTCTTCTTAGGATTAACCAACTCCCCTTTAAATTTGATCAATTTTTCATAAAAAAATTGGCTCCATAGATTTTAATTGCTATCAACACCACCCTCATTATTTTTCCACGGGATTTGCTCTTGCACTTTGGTGGTGTGGAAACCCTAGGCGTGTCATGCTTAGTGACAAAAATGTCTTCTTGGAATTCAAACACACTGAGCCTTCTCGACCTCCTAATGGGTTGAGTAGAAACACCCAACTTACCCATCCTTCTTGAAAACACAGGAAAATAGCCAACCACCAACTATGAAATGACACACTAGCTAGAAACCCAAAACTAGATTAGAAAACCCTCAAACCTAGGCAATTTCAAGCAGACCCAGAGAATGAAACTCTCACACCAAGAAATGCATGATGCAAAATAGAGCTCACATGAAAACCAACTTACCAAGGATACAAACCTGAATACTTCCACAATTGGAGACCAAAAACTCAAACATTACCTTGTTCTAGCTTACACTTTGCAATTCATGAAGGCTAAAAATGGTGTAATAAATCGGCAGGCAATTTGCATTAAGTAGAAAAATTAGGAGTGTGCAACCATTAATGATCAAGTAGTTCCTTGCAAGAGCAAGATGACAACTTAGGCTGTTGATCCTTTCAGATTTAAAACATAATCAATGACGATCTTGAAGTGTCATTTCTAGCTTTTACAACCTGTGCCTCAAAAATGACAATATCATAATAGAAAGTTGCCATGTTTTACTTTTAACTTCATTAGTCACCTCTAATCTGACAATTACCATGCATCACCATGCATCACCATGCTAGTTTAGACTCATTCTTTCATATCGATGAAGTACAAAGAACCAGAAAATGAAAGAACAAACATTCAAAATTCCATCGCCCATCACAAATATGCCCCAATCCTTCGAGGTTCAATTAGTGGAAAGAGAAACAGTGTGATGGAATCATAATCATTGGAAAATTGTCCTTTGTGGAGATCTTCATCTCACATCGTGCATCACTGATACACTTTACCTCCCACAAGTTCTAATAGTGATGTGAGCATCCATGTGATGAGATCTCAACTATAAGATCAAAGATCCATCCTTGATCACATTCCCTTTTCCATTGTGCATCACTAATTCATGATTCATTTTCCAGATCACATCAACAATGAGAGATAAGGTGATAGAGCAAGATTGAGACACGTGCATCTACATGAAGATCAAAGGCACAAGATACATCAATCAGAAGAGCAACTTAGATCAATGAAAGAGATCTTGAACAAATAACCTCATTTCTCATCACTAATTTGAAAATAAAATCTTAAAATAGATCTATGATGAGTAATAGGAGGAAAAACAAAGAGCATCAAAGTCCATCACGTATCACTAATCCTTTTTACAAACCACATGAGAAATTAGCGATACAAGGGATGCCAATGATAACATTAAAAACAAGTCCATCACGCACTGCTAATACAACATCAAACATTCAAAACCTATCCACGATGTGTGAAATGAAGGAGACATCGCTCATTTCTCATCACTCATTTGAATTCACACTTCAAAAGCCATAAGCAATGAGTGATGAAGAAGATGGTGAATGAGACTTTAAGGGAAGAATTTTAGCACATGCCCACAAGTTGTTTTGAAAAGGGGAACTGCCTAGGATGACAAATAAAAGGCCTTAGTGGACATTTAAAACACATTTTCCAAAGGATGTAAAGGCCAAACAAGTTCAATCACTTAACCTTGTAAAATAAAACAATTTCAGACCTCAACACAAGGGGCCGGTAATTTCACGAGCTCTAATGACATAAGATGTTTTAGGATGATTGGGGATGGGCAATAAAAGGTCAACTAGAGAACACAACACCAAATAGGCCAAAGACTTAGGATTTCAAAATAGATAAATAAAATCCAAGGCAAGAGCCATGAGAAAAATCCTTAGTCTAGGCACACTGAAATTGGTTAAATTTTTATAGAGTTATAAAAATGGAACCAAAATTTCAGGGGTTCCATCAGTGGCTCCAATTGGGGACATCTATTCCTTAGGGATAGGGTGAGATTCCAGAATTTCAAGTGAAGCAAAGCAAACATAGAGGACCAAGAATCCAAAACCAACCCAGACGAGGCAAGAAAATTGAAGCAAAACGAGCCACATATGCACAATATTTACATAATTTACAAAGCCATGTCAAGATTTTCAATTTCCACTTTCATTGAAGTCTCATCTGATATGCAAGCTTTCACTTTACATCCTATAATTGTACTAGACTTCAACTTTATATGGTAGCCCCAGGTCCCCATACTTAAGACTAATACTTGCCTCTGTCACAAACTTTGTTCTCCATTGGTCGTACCATGCCAAGGCTGAGAAAATTATCATGGATTATCCACTCACTGATTATACCAAGATCAACCATTACAGACATATGTTTGAATGAATTTTTACCCTTGTGATTCATATCCATCTGAGAATTGTAGTCAGACACTGATTGGAACTCATGATTAGTGTAGCACTCTTTCTGATTCAAATTACAACCATATTCGACTAAATGTCCATCCAAGTGGACAAGAAAAGTGAAATATTTATAGTCCATTATATCAATATCATCACATAAGTTGACATCAAATTCACTTTTCTTTCTAAAATGAAGACCCTTATACGTACTCCTTCCAAGAATCCCATCCAAGGGCACATGATCTAACCCTTTGAAATAATACTGCAATTTCATTTCGAGTATTCCATAGTCATAATAATCTAATTTCTGCCCCACACCAAACATACACTCTCTTTGTGTAATGAACAAGAAATTCTCATATACATGCTTCTGTTCAAATTGGTGTTAATATTCATTGGAGCAGTATAAACCAATTATGCTGCCATTTGTTCTATTTTCTTGGGAAATTGATCCATCAGACTCCATATTAATCCAGTTCTCACTGTGTTCATGGATTCCCCTACAAGTATCTTTATCCAAACTATCCCAAGCATCAAAGAATATCTCCATTTCAGGTTCATCAATATAGTTTATTTTACCTCATGTATCAGTAACTATCTCAAAGTAGGATGTCTCATAAGATGACCTAAATATTTCAGGAGTGATAAGGCCTATAAAAAAATGCCCAGATGTTTCCTCAATTGGTAAATCTATTGGCTTTAATATAATTTTGTTTTACATCTTGAATTTTTCTCATTTGCAACCATATAGGCCTCTTGATTTACTTCCCTATTAAATACAACCCTGTCCATATCCGCTAAGACACTCACATATTCCTTTTTTGTTTTTTATGGACATTCATAAATAACAAGGGCTCAATTCCATTGGTTAGTAACACAACTCTCATTATTATTATCTTTATGCTTGGGCTCAATATGTTGAACACACACAATCTTATCTTCAAATTCATCAACAACCACACCATTATCACTCTATAGTTCTAGTACAACCAAATTGCATTCCAAGGATTCTTTACAAATATTTTGCTCATTTACTGGTAAGGAAAAATCCTTGTGACTAATGATGTTGTTGCACCCTTCAGATATGCAGAATGCCTCTAGATTATCTTCACAAGTAGATTCACATTCCTCACAAGAATAATCAGAATTCTCATTTTCATTATCTGGGTTATCAATTTGTAAAGGTATACTAGCAATACTTGAAAATCTACCAATGTCTTCATCTATATCACTAGATAGATGTTCACCCTTTGAAACATCCCTATCAATTATTTGGATAGGTCCTTGATCCTTACCCATAGTGTGACTACTCTTGTCTTTCTGAAATTTCAAATTTTGCATGTAATCATACTTGGCCTCAACAATTTTGACCCAACCAATTATTTGATCAAAATCTCGATGCTTCAATTCCTTGGGTAAAGTACTAAGACCTGGCTCATAAATGTCACATAATAAGTCAATACATACTAAATCTTTGGGTCTCAAATTTTTAGGAATTTATAACAAGGCATCCAAGAATCTTGCTAACAATTCATATGGTGATTCTCCCTCATGTCTTTCCATGCTAGAATTTTTTTTTAACAAAGAACATCTGATCAAATCTGTTTAAATTTTTTTGAGATTCATCACAAATTTGTCTATGGTCATCATACTAATATGCTGAAGGATTTTGAAAAGCATCATCACCCTGATATCCTCTTTCATTCTTGCAAATGTAATTTATATGATGTGCTTTAGGACAACTAACACTTGTAGCCATTTATCCCTTTTCCATTGAATATCTCATATTATTTTCAATAGCCATTTCCATTCTATATGCATGCTGCAATGTTAAAGGCTTTTTATCTCTTAACAGATAGCCCATATTATTATTAAAAGGAACCCAAATACAAAATTAAACATTCTGCATCATTGGGCCTCATATTTTATGGAATATTTCTTAATGTCTTTGTAAATATAAGGTAGAAGGATGGAATCAATTCCTCTTCATCCTTTTGGATTTCCCTAAAAGTTTTCCTTATTGCACTAGGATTAATCCTTTCACCAAATTGTTCAATGAATGCTACCATTAACTCTCCATGAAGGGATATAATATATTGGAAAATATGAAAACCAATCTCTGACATCTCCATTTAGGGATTGAACAAACAACTTCATGACAACATCTTCTTGATCTATCTCATAATCCTCCATCAAATATAAAAACTCCTTCAGGGTTATTTTTTATGGGAACCAAACTTAATCTCACCACTTACCTATGAATCTACTAGAATTCAATGGTTAGTAAGGGTAAGGATTAGCCAACACCTAAGTAAAGGTTATGAGGCCCCTATTTCTTCACTTCAAGATTTGTGAAACCCGAGAGGGTGATCCCTAGTAGTGTGTTCATTATAATACCCTTATGACATTTTGTATCACAAACACTACAAAAAATAAAGATGGTTCTCACACAACTGCTCAATGAGTGACTATATTAAAGAAGATGGCTTCTTCTCAAGTATAATTCACACTTAGAGCTTGAGAATGACAAAACCTCATAACTCTGTAACCCTTTTATAGAATTTGATTTGATGAATGGGTAATGACCGAGTAAATAAAAAAAACACAATATAATTACTTATCCTAGTCCAATGCTTAATCCTCATAATGGAGTCAATATCACCACATACACAACATGACAGTAATTTCTAAACCTGATAGTAAATGAATCTCTAAAATGTTGCATTACAATATTTCAGTGTGGTGTTCTAATCCTTACTTCTTACTAGCATCCTAGTATTAAGTTCAATACAAATTTATAGATATATTCAAGTATCTACATTAATTCCTTGAATTAACACACAAGAATAAAGCCATACATCCACCTAAAATTGATAGAGACAAATAAGATAACCTTGATTATATTACTTATAACTTGTGAAACTAGTACATAGGGGAGAAAATGGTGCTGAACTTGTGATATTACTATTCTATATTTCTAGTATTACCAACAATATTACATATTCATATTGACAAACCAAAACCTAAGATAAATTGCTAGACTGACCAATAACCCCTTTTTTCTATCCCTGTGTGTCTAGAAACCTGAATATATCACTACCCAACCTCTTTATCTCAGGCCCTAGAATCCCATTTATAAAGACATGGGTGCAAACAAGCCTCGGGCCAGAATGTAATTACATTGTCATTTGAGAGGAAATTTCACCCTGATTTCAAAGATATTCTCCAAATGGTTATAATTAATCATTTCAATATTAGGAAAAGTAAACAATAAAAAAATCCATGCAGTCCATTGAAGAAGATGAGCCAACCTTCCAAAAGGCATCGTTATTTGATGTAGCATTTCCAAAAACCCGCATCCATGTAGATGAAAGAAGATTCTCTAGAAGTACCAGAGGAAAAAAATTACACACTTCCTGGAAAAATAATATTTTCTGTTGAGGATATAGAGACCAACACTTCGCCATCACACCAGTGCAAAAGATCTCCACATTAGAACCAAAGACAAAAAAGTGATATGTATGTTGAAGAGGATGACCCTGATGCAATGGAAATGGTCTCATCGAAAACAAAAATTGGGCCGAGACACTACTCTGATTCATCAACATCAGAGTATGCTCGCCCTCTATGTGCTCACACTAAAACTAGAGGAGAAACTACTCCTCCATGTCAAAAGCCTCATATGGTACTGGAGAAAGAAGATAGTGGTTGTACTCTGGGTTAGTATCTCCTCCATCGCCCGAAGGGATATCATAAATCTCAATAGGAGAGTCATGCCTCCCCAAATAAGCCTTGTGATACTTGTTTCTTTTCTTAACCTTCTTCTTAGGCTTAACCAACTCATTCCCTTTAAATTTGATCAATTCTTGAAAAAAAATTTGAATCCTTAGATTGTAAGCTCTCACAACACCAGCCTTCTTGTTTTTTCTATGGGCTTTGCTCTTGCCCTTTGGTTGTGTGGAAGCCCCGGGTGCCTCATGCTCAATGAAAATAATGTATTGTTGGAATCAAAACACACTAAGCCTTCTCGACCCCCTAATAGGTTGAGTACAAAACCTCGACTTACCAATCCTTCTTGAAAACACAAGAAAATAGCCAACCACCAACTATGAAAAGACACACCAGCCAAAAACCTAGAACTAGAATAGGAAACACTCAAACTTAGGCAATTTAAAGTAGACCTAGAGAATGAAACTCTCACACCAAGAAATGCATGATGTAGAATAGAGCTCACATGAAAACCAACTTACCAAGGATAAACACCTAAATAATTCCACAATTGAAGACCAAAAACTCATATGCTACCTCATTCTAGCTTACACTTCACAATTCACAAAGGCTGCAAATGGTGCAATAAATCGACAGACAATCTGTGTAATACCCCTCCGTTTTGCTTCTTGTTTGGTTTGCTTTATGCTATGTTTGGTTGCAGCTACTTTGATACTAGATACATTTTGTTATGATGTTTTGATTGCTACTATTGAGCGACAACTATTATTGTGGGATGTGGTTATCTAATTATTGTTTCACATGCATTATGGATTAATGATGTTGTAAAGTTAACATGAGATGTTATTTTGAGATTATTGGATTATGATGGAAGTGCCAGTTTCGATGAGTGTATTGGTGAAGAGGACGGGTTCCCATCACTCACTTGCGAGCACCCTACGAATCTATGATTTCTTCTTCACGGTGTGTATTATATGCTGGATATATTATATGATGTTGTTTACTTGGTTTCAGGATTGCAGGTACATGACATCGACTCCACCTGGTTTCATAGGTTTGAGCATGTCAATCCAACGGTTAAGTTGAACGGGAGATAGTAGCTAGGTAACATGTGTCAAGTCTATGCCCTAGCCTTAGTGTGTCATCAGCCTTGGTTGTTGAGTCATAGTTTACCTTATTTTAATATTATTTGATTATGAAAGGTGCATATTTATTTAATCAATTTTAGAATTATTGCATGAAATCATGTTGATGATTATTTAATTAAAATTATATGTTGTTAATTGAAAGTATTATTTAAATTAATTGATTAAATTTAATTATTTAATTAATTAAATTTAATCCAAAGGATGAATTTAGTTATTAAATAATTAGATTAATTAATTAAATGTGATGCAAGAAAATGAAAGGAAATAAAAGAATTAAAATTAATTTTGGAATATACATATATATAAATTAGAAATTGTAATTAAATGTTTATTTGGGAAATGAGTTTCAACTTTGGAAATTAATTTATTATTTGAAATTGCATTTTAAATTGAAAGTGGGTTTTCGAAAATTGAAATTGAAATTGAAATTAATATCTAATTTTCAACTTTGCATGCAATGTGAATTAGGGTTGTATTAGGTATTTTGATAAATAAGGAATGCATGTTTTAATTTGGGGGAGAGAAGTTTTTTTGGAGAAGAATTCATTTTCATAGCAATGAAATAATTTTTTTTAGGAAATTGCACAAAGAAGGGTTTGAAGAAATTTTGATTGTAGAAGTGATTTGAGAAAAGTCTATTTGCATTTGTTGGAGTTTTTGGATTGGATTCATGGCACAAATGAAGAAAATTCAGGAGATATGTGGAGGAGGCTTGCATCAGAAATTCATCTTTTCCTGTAGCTTCTTGAACCAAGTTTTCTTCTGTGTTTTTATTGTTCTTGGTTGCTTTTAAAATAGCAGTGATTAAAGATTTGTTTGATAAATCTGTTTAGAAAAGGAATTTTTGATTAGAAGAAAGAAAATAAATAAATGTAAAGATTTTGTTTTTCTTGTGAAATTTCTTTAGGGAATTTGTGAAAACTTGTAGAATTTAATTTATTTGAGGAAATTGTAATTTTGTTGCTAAATCAAACTTAAAGGTTGAACAACACAGTTGGATCTGTTTTAGAAAAATTAAACCTCTGTACAAAATCAAATTTATTTTGAAAATCTATGTGGAAATTAGCTGGGAGAAACCTTAGGGTTTTAGAAACTTTGAGTTTTAATTTTTATCCTTTTTAACTTTATTGTTCAAGAATTCAAAAAAATGGTTTAAGATAATTAATTTTTGAGTTTTTATGAAATTTGAGATTTTCTGAAGAAGCTTTACAATTTTGCCTGTAAGTGATTATTTTCACAAAATTTCTTCAATTTATTCATCATGAATAACTTGTTTATATATATATATATATATGTTATATATATACATACATATATATATATATATATATATATATATGTATATATGTATGTATATATATATATATATATATATGTATATATATATATATATATACATACATACATATATATATATATATATACATGTATGTATATATATATATATATATGTATGTATATATATATATATATATATACATACATATATACATACATATATATATATATATGTATATATATATATGTATGTATATATATATATATATATATGTATATGTGTATATATATATATATATATGTATGTATATATATATATATATATATATATGTATGTATATATATATATATATATATATATATAACATATAAATATAAATGTTTGTATTATTGAAAATGTTAATTTAAAATCCGCAATCACCACTGTACGACCATCGAAATACGAAGTAAGACTAATGAAAATTCTTAATAAAAAATCCCGTTTTTGTTCATTCGTTGTTTTGAGCGAAGTTTTTTTTATTTGGTTGTTAATGGGGGATGGGGAGGAGCTACCTCCCCACCGCCGCCTCCATATGGGAGCAGCTGTGTGGAGGGAGACCTCCCACCACAACACTTTTCCTTAACTGCCGCTGCCTAATACATTTGGGGAGAGGGTTGGCAGGGTTTATTTTGCCGCCCCTCCCCCAAATGCATTGGGGTTTTCCCTTGTTGCTAGAGCGGAGCTTGAGAATTTGTGGATTTTTACCAGTCAGCGCCTTAGTCAGCGCCCTAGTTTGTTTCAAGCTTCATTTAATTTTTGTAATATTCGTTTTCAATATATTTATTATATATATATAATATGAGCAAATATGTATAAGGTTAGTAAAACAAAAAAAATAAAAAATATATATATATATATTAATTATATATTTATTTAAATACAATTATTCTAAAAGTAATTGCTTGTGGGAATGTTTAATTTGGGAAATGAAGGGATTTAGTAGCATGGATAAATGTATTGAGAAAGATAATTTATTAAATGGAAGTAGTTCGTGATTTAAAAATGATGATTCACAAGAGATGAATGTTGTTTTAAAAGAAATCAAATGTTTGTTTCAGATTAAATTGGGGTTTTCCCTTCTCTGAGTTTAATGAGGCAATTAGTTATGGTTATTTAATTGTTTTGTAAAGGAAATTGGTTTACTTATGATGAAGTATATTAGAATGAAATATTTATTTGTAAATATAATTGAAGAAAATTCATGAGATGTTTATATTACATGTTATATACACATTAGAATGTATATTAATAAAATAAGATTATTTTGTAATAAAATATTATTATATATTTATAGTTGAAATATATAATTAAATATAGAAAAATATATGTAAAATTGTATTATAGATATAAATATAATTGCATGTTTATTTAAGTAATGAGAGTAATTGTGTACAAGGATATATTGCATGTGTATACATCATGAGCATGCATATTTAAAGATGTAGTTTAATATTTTGTCCTAATTGGTTTAGGTGCATGCAATTATTGCGAGTGGAGATTATAAAGGATAAGATTGGAATGCATGGTTAAATAGATAGCAAAAAATGATATTTTTATACATTTATAAAATTGCATGTTTTTAAATGGAAAGTTAAAGTGATATAGGATTTGGATAGAAAATTGAAAAGGTTATTTGCAATAGTTATATGTTGTATTAAAAGTAAATTTAGGAAATAATTATATTGAAAAGGAAAATATTTATTATGTTTTATTTATTTCCATTAGAGCAATTTAATCATTGTGATTGGAATATGAACGAGCTTTGGATTTAGAATATCCAAAAGTAGTAATATTCTTCATGATTGCCTTAAATGTTGTATTCTCTCTGTATTCGTAAAGGAAAGTGAGTCTAATTGTTTTAGATGTCCATTAATGAAAGAGGAAATATGGTTATATGATAAGTTCAGTTAATCTAGTTGTTGTTCCTTTGACTTTGTCAGTGTTATCTATTGAATGAGTATGGATTTAGGAAATCCAAATATTAGACTTGATTAATGACTTGAATGCTTTTGTAGCTATGTCGTCATGTCACATTTTGGAATATGGGATTATGTGTTAGTCCAAATTTGTAAGTCTTCCAAAAGATATTAGAGGATGAGGGTTGTCAGTTATTTATGTCAACCAGTTGTTTTTCCTTGGGCAGTGCATGGTATCTTTTTCAGTATTTACTCAGTTTCCTTGAACGGGGATGTTTTCTACCTCTTGTGAAAGGAGTGGACTTTGTGACTTGTTTTCTCCAAGATGGTTGGAGTGAATTCTATTATTGTTTTCTCCTTTTGTTGGAGTGGTTTGATGCCTAGGTTGCATGCACTTGTGATTCCCTTGGTGATTAGTTTGGTATGGTGTGTTGTCCATTAGAAGAGTGGCTTTTGTTAGGGGCCAGAGCCCAAAGAGGTAAAACGGGTAACCTTCAGAAGTGATTTAATCAAGTGATAACTAAATTAATATACTCAGAGGATTAGGATGCCTTCCACACTAATCAAGATAATTTAAGCCTCACTCATAGACACAAGGGATCGTTTAGACTTGGGATGAGTGAGAAGGCCTGGAATGGCATAGTCATTTATCTTGTCAGTACGAGAGGTATTTGATGCCGCATGAGTGAGTATGAGAGCCGAGATTCGGTTGAGGCCACCAGGATTTCCAGAGCCTATGAAGGATGCCCAGAGGAGATCTCATGACTACTATGCGATGACACTCTATCTAGGATAACTGTTGTTAATTGTTTTATGTGTATGGTTCTCTGAACATACTTGATCTATTTTATGTCTGGAAGCAATGTGACCTATGTCAGCGATGTGAATATTGTACTTGAGTTGTTCTGGATTTGTACTTGTTTATGGCATTTTTTTGGTAATGTCAGTATGAGTCTATCTTTGGTTAGTGGTTGTAGATCTTTTTCCATGTTACATTGTTACTATCTCCTAGCATGGGGGGTGGGCCTTCGGGTACCACTTGGTTGGGTGGAACATGCACCAAAACTATTGGGTCCCCATTGACCTTCAGTACTTGGTGGTGAGGCATTCAGATGGACAGCTCGAGTTCTTGTGTTATTCTTGCTTTGTAATATTTCATTTTGTATAAGTTATTTATCCCTCTTTTGTTATGAGGTGGAGTTATGTAATTGTAATACATTTGTACTATTGTCTCATTCTAGGAATGAGTGATGTAACTATTGGATTAAGATAATGATTATGAGATTGTATCTTGGATGTTTATTTTATTATGTTATGTGGTATCCTTATGATGTATGATGTTTATTTCATAAAGTATATAATGTTATGGTTATATGTAATATGTATGTGTGGGTTTAAGTAATCCTAACCTTGTAGCCTTAGAGGTTGTTGTTAATTAGTAAGTGAATGTGTATGTTAAATGCACTTTTATAAAAAAAAAATTGGTTCGCTTAAGATGTTAATTGAAACTTCCTTTAGGGTTACTTGGCGGGGCATTACAATCTACATTAAGTAGAAAATTCAGGAGCATGTAGCCGTTAATGATCAAGTGGTGCCTCATGTGAGCGAGCTAAAAACTTAGCTAAACAATTTTGAATCTGGGTTGTCGATCCTTTCGGATTTAAAACATAATCAATGGCAATCTTCAAGTGTCATTTCTGGATTTTACAACCTATGCCTCAAAAATGACAATATCAAAATAGAAATTTGCCATGTTTTACTTTTAACTTTATTAGTCACCTCTAATCTAACAATTACCATACATCACCATGCCGATGTGTGCTCATTCTTTCATATTGGTGAAGTACAAAGAACTAATAAATGAAAGAAGAAACGTTCAACATTGCATTACGTGTTGTGAATCTGCCCCAACCCTCTAGGGTTTAATTAGCGACAAGAGAACCAAGGTGATGGAATTACAATTGTTGGATTATTTTCCTTTATGGAGATCTTCTTCTCACATCGTGCACCATTGATACACTTTACCTCTCATAAGTTCTAATAGTGATGTGAGCATGCATGTGATGATATATCAAACATTAGATCAAAGATCCATCCTTGATCATGTTCCGTTTTCCATCATGCATCGCTAATTCATGCTTCATTCTCTAGATCACATTAGCGATGGGAGATAATGTGATGGATCAATATTGAGACACGTGCACCTGCATAAAAATCAAAGGCACAAGATACATTGCTCACAAGAGCAACTCAAATCAGTGAAAGAGATCTTGAATGAATGACCCCATTGCTCATCGCTAATTTTAAACTCAAATCCTAAAATAGATCCATGATGAATGATAGGAGGAAGAAAAAGATCACTAAAGGCCATCGCGTATTGCTAGTCCATATTACAAAGCACATGAGCAATTAATGATATATGAGATACCCATGATAAAATTCAAAATAAGTCCATCGTGCATCACTAATACAACATCAAACATTCAAAACCTATTTGTGATGCGTGAAATGAAAGAGACACCACTCATCGCTCATTGCTCATTTGAATTCACACTTGAAAAGTCATCAACGATGAGTGATAAAGAAGACAGTGAATGAGACTTTAAGTGAAGAATTTTAGCACGTGCCCATAAGTTGTTTTGAAAAGGGGAACTACCTAGGATGATGAATAAAAGGCCATAGTGGACATTTAAAACACATTTTTCAAAGGATGTAAAGGCCAAACAAGGTCAATCACTTAACCTTGTAAAATAAAAGAATTTCAGACCTAGGCACAAGGGGCTGATAATTTCGTGAGCTCTAATGACACAAGATGCTTTAGCATGACCGGGGATAGGCAATAAAATTTCAACAAGAGAATATAACACCAACCAAGCCAAAGACTTAGGATTTCAAAATAGAGAAAGAAAATCCAAGGCAAGAGCCACAAGAAAAATCCTTAGTCTAGGCACACTGAAACTAGCTAAAGTTTACAAAGTTATAAAAATGGAACCAAAATTGCAGGGTTTCCATTACCTCCTATATGAAAGCTTCATGAACTTCTTTTGCATATTAATTCTTATTGTTCCCATAGATTCTAACTTAAGTATAACTCCTAGGATTACCTAAATACATAAATATGATTATAACAATTATTATGTAACTTATTTGGGAGTTAAGGTATCCACAAATATACTACTCATAACATAATATAAAATACAATGTTAGGGGCATAACATTGCCCTCTTTATTACAAAAGCATTGTCCTAGATACTAGATTTTTATTTTTATTTTTCTTCTTCATTATTCTTGCTCTTGGTCTTGTTCTTTTTCTTTTTTTTTGGCTCCTATTTGTTGTGAAGAAGTTCCCAAACAATAAATATTGTTATAAATCATACAAATAAAGTCCAAATACTCTAAATTTTTTACTATAACTTATCAAATCCTAGGTTACAATTACCCATTAAAATATCCAATAAATTATATTTTTTAGCCTTGAGATTAGATTTATTGTAAACCCTAATTGTGCAATAGATAACTTATTTTTGATCTAATTAGTCTTAAATTTAAATTGTAGATGTGTCAATTAGTTATTGAAAGGCCCTTTAGAAATAAGATTTTTTTTTGCCAAGATCCAAGAGATATGTTCCCAAAAATAATTAGTAGAAAACCTAATTTTATAATAAATCACTTATTGTAGCCATAATTTATTTGAAATTTTAATTTAGACACATAAATATATTATTGAAAAACCCCTTTAAAAAATAAGATTTTTTTTATTCACATCTGAGATATTTGGTCTTCCCCATAGAAACCCTAGTTCTACAATAAACACCTTAATATTTCTCTAATTGATTTAAAATTTGGATTAAAAATGCTTCAATATTCCCTTGAAAAGTTCTCAAAAAATCAAGAAAAAAATCACTAAAATCTACAAGATATATGCTTCACAAAATGACCTCAAAGATTGAAAAAATGTCTTGCCTTCACGATGCTAAGATCATGCTCCAATACCACTTGATCCACACATATAATGATGGAAATAATATAAATCTCACACAAGACAAGATATGTTTGTGGGTGAATATTCCTTATATCCAATATATGTAGAAATATAGTAAACCCTTGAAGTAGGGTAATACCATATAATACTCCTTATGGAGGAATCTACTCCATGCTATATCTCCAAGAGATACCAAATATAATATCCTACTTTACACCTATATTACAATGATAATCACCTCCTTTATGTTAGATACACAAGATAACTGAGAGGGGGGTGAATCAATTGTACATTAAAATATTCAATCCCTCATTAACTTTCAAACCCTTATCAACATTAAACCCTCATTAAGCATTAGCATAATGTAAACATGTGAAATAATAATGCAAATTCAACCAAACAAAATAGAACACTAGATTTACATGGAAAACACTAAGTAGGGAAAAACCATGATAAGGATTAGTTCACACATATATGAATAGCAATACTAAATACAATAGGCTCACTACTAGAGGGCCCACTACCAAGGGCTCACCGCCCAAAGGACTCACTATCTAGAAGAAATAAGAATAGAAGAAATTGTTACAAAGATATTCACTATCTCAAAGCAATAAGAAGATCCACCACTGCAACTCTACAACATCCACAACCTTTGGTTCACTACCTCCAACAAATTCAAGCAAACTTAAAATGTAGACACCTTTTTCTCACTAAATATGAAGTCATAGGCATTAAGGTTGCTTTTATATTACCACACTTGATCACATTTGCATCACTACATGCACATCCACACTTACCACAAAAAAATCACCCTGCATTTATGCCATTCACGACCTAAAGAATATTAATTAGGCCAACCTTAATGAAATGTATGCACCTTAAATGTGCAACACTAAATAGGTTGGAACCAAACACTTCCATGATGGAAATAAGTGAAGGAAAACCACACCAAGGGTTAAATAGGACCCAAATATACACCAACATGCTTCTCCATGCTTCCACAAACAAAAAATTAACCTCCACAATTAGCATTAGCACGTAGGTCGACCAAACCTACACTAACACCAACAAGTGACCACATACACACTTATCCATGTCTGAAAAAATATGTAGGTGAAAAAGAAACACTTCAAAACATCCACACAACATCCCACAATATTCCATTATCATCAGAATATTCCGCAACACTGTCAAAACCACCTGCAACTAAGAACACCATCAACTAGACATACTTCCACATAAACACAACTTATGAATCCAAACTTCTGAAATAACTGAACACCAAAAAATTCAACAGAAGGTAGATATAGATGGTATTATTATGTTCCCAAATATGTAAGATAAGAAATATCACTGTGGAGTAATGTGGAGCAATATCATTTCTCCTAGATAATCCTTCTTCACAAACAAACACACTTTCAAACACATCTTCTGCTGCATGATCTAGAACTTGAAACTCTGGATATAACACCTTTGGTCATCACATCCAAACCACACAAGCATATCTTCAATCATGAATAAATTCATAACACATGGAATGCACCTTTCTCACATTGCACACTCTTATTCAAAATTTTCAAAAGCACTTGGAAACCAAGCGAACTAGCTACATCAACAACACAACAAAA